>CM028347.1:77979402-78527343 GCA_016618105.1 Dendrobium huoshanense | reverse complement strand
AACCTATTGAAATTATTTAAACTATGGACCTCATCCTCAAAACCAAGACCTCAAGTCAAGGCTTTTTTTTAATGAAAAATATTATAAATCATATGCATTTTCTTTTTGCACAACACATTTGCAGATAATTTATTCTTTTTTATGAGAATAACATGCCATCCTAAAAAGCATAGCATAACAACAACATATAATATCCAAGCACCAAAGCCTAATTATTCTATTGGCATCCTTCTAACAAACCAAGTAGCTAGAATTTCTTAAGTGAAAGGATGAATTATTATGTCCGGGTGTTATTCGGTGGTCTTGCGGAAGTTCAACGTTGAACGCTATTCAGAGTCCAATGAAATTATGTCACATCACCCCTATTCGGTACCGCGACTCGGTACTGCTCGGTACCGAGCTCAGTACTAAGCTCGGTATTGGATAATGTGGTTGCACCTGATTGGCCTCTGGACGGTAAGCTGTGTTCGGTATCCACACAGAATAATCTCTCAAGTGAAAGAAGGAATGTTAGACCTCGGTCTCCTCTCAACTTATCCCTTACATTGTTTCAGTTTGTTTTAAACTTTCTATATTTTATTTTTAGAAAAGTGTAAAAGCATTACAGCCACATATATATACGATGATATCCTTGAAACCAACTATACCTGCAATATTTCCCTTGGATATGGTGGTCCCCTAAGGCAACAAGACAAGGATATATTGCGTCACACCCACTATCCCATAGAATCTGATCTCCCCTACCTTGATTTCCTTAAGCTTTCTTTAATGGAACCTGCTGGGTGGCTAAAATGCTCACCAAGTCTGAATTTGTAAACTTGCATGGGGGATCTTTTGCCATTTGCCAAAAAAAAATGCTTAGTATTTCTGTAAGAAGAAGCTTGGAGTAATTTGTGGCACTGTGGTCCCCGCTAATTTCCTCAGGGATTTCTGAGCAGATGCTCCACCATGAGCAGGATACTCTTTCGTATGGAATTGGATGCTTGCAGCGCTAGATTCAATAGCCTCTGCTCTCAAATTGGAATCTTATAGGAATGTAGATCTATGGGGCAATTAAAGATTATGTGCTGTGCGATGTTGTTGAAGTAGATGAGATTTAAGAAGCAGTAAGAAAGCCGTCTCAAACGAAGCCCAAGTGATTCATGAGGTTTAATTTGTGATCGATTATAATGGGTCTTGGTTGCACCCTTTCTGTTAACAGATATATATCACATTATAAGCTATCATCTCCATGATCAATTGGCTCACTGATATGGTTGAACTCAGAATATTGTGGTGGGGTCAAATATGCCCACCACACACCACAGTTGATTGAGGCTGGATGATCATATGGTGGGGTCTAATATGCCCACCACAAAGGATCGAGGTTGGATGATCATGTGGGGGGGGCCATGATTTACTCGGTGAATTTGAACGATTTTGGGCTTGTTGAGCTTGTAGACTGTCAATGAATAATCTTCCAGAAGAAACCAACCGTCAAAATTACCTGGATCCATGAATAATCTTCGATCCTCTATGGTGGGCATACTTGACCTCACGACATGATCATCCACCCTTGATCTTCTGTGGTGGCTAACACTTCCATCATGCATTGCTATGCCAAGGTTCCTAAGCGGATGATGACAATAGTATCTCCATATGGTTGGAATGTATTGATGCATCATCAAAAAAACATCTTGATCGGGCAAAAATCTCAAGGCAAAATCAAGTTGAAAACTTCCAAAATTAAAATTGGGATCATCCGAACTCCGATTTCATCAAACTTATAGTCAAACTGTGTTGGAATTTTTATATCATAATATAAAATGAAGAAAATAAAATTAGAATTTTTAGAAAATTAAATTAAGACATTCTCAATATTAATTTTCTTAATAAATAACTTTATAATATGAAATGAAGATAACTTTACTGAATTATTGATTGAGATTTGAGATCTTCTTCGTCGAAATGTTGATTGAGACCGTAAGCCTTCTTCATCTAATCACGCCACAAAATATATTTTAGTGAGTGGGCACAATCAATCAATTATTGATGAACACTTTTTCTTTTGAATCTAATTTGTGTTCTAAACACATTTTAATCCTTCAAAAGAAAAGACAATGAGAGCAACATTCTTCTCATACATATTCTTTATCTCTCATGAAGGAATTATGTATCATCATCATTTTCATGTAGAACATAATTCTTATTTATAAGAAAAGTTCACATCTTTTCATAAACACCTCTTAGTATTTCAATGATAATTATCATGACACATCATCAATCTTATCTTTAATCTTATCTATATATTTTTAATATTAAAAGATATTTGATGATAATTATAATGACACGTCATGACTTATCATCAATTTTATCTTTATCTTTTAGTATTAAGAAAATATTAACGATGAGTCATCATTATCTTCATGAAATATAAAATTAAAAGGTGATCATAAATATGTTACTAATGTGATCATAATTAACATTTATATTATGTCATATTCTTAGTGTTTAATATATAATAGAGCGATAAAGAAGTGACCTATGGTACCTATAATTCAAGCTCCAATAAATTTGATTATTAATTTAACTCTTAAATTAATAAATTAAAATTATTAATTTCAATATTATTCCACTATAAATATGAAATTGCACTTTTGAAATTATAGTATAATTTACTCAATTAAAAAATTGAATCGTCCATTGATTTAATCATTACATATAAAATAATCCTCCATAAAAAGTTCATAATTAGAGCTAGGTAATTCTGTCACCTCACTAATTATATCTTGATCATTGAATTCCAATTAATTCTCTAATGAACAATAAACTTTGTGACCTAATCACAAAATTTGAGCGCTCAATTGTTCAATTTCTGAATTAATTATTCAAGGGAACTAATTTTTTAACTTTCAAAATTGAAAGAAATGGATTCCATATATGTATATTAACATTCTCAGCCATTTGTTTCATTGTGTTTCTGAAATACAAGGATTGAGTTTATTTCTTCCAAACTATTTCCGAGTAAATCAAAAAACTGAATGTCACAAATAAGAGTTTATTAATAACTCAGGATTAAGATTGTTTTATATATGCTCATCTTTATGATTAATTTTAAATTCTCTATAATTAAAACATAATTTATTAAAGAATTCAAAATTTATCTGGTCCAGTTCTATATAATCATATTATATAAAGTACCTCCATTCTTAATATCTCCATATCGAATAATTCAGATAAGATTATTCCATTCTTAATGTTGATGGATCGTACTAATAATATTTAATTATATATTCCAACTATAATTAATAATTATGAACTTGTTTTGATTATTATCCATAATTCAATCCTCTTGTATATAATTATATACTAAATTATGGTTACATAAATAATCATGGAACAAAAAATATTATATCAAATGATAATATCGAAACATGCTAAACTTGTCTTTAAATATTTATTTCCATAAAAAATATATTATAATAATATTTCCTTAGGACACAACCCTAACAAATTGAGTGTCTCAGAATTACGAACCCAATGACACCAAAATCGACTCAATCCGAGCCCAAATGGGTCCAAATCAAGGATCCAAAGTGCTGTTGGAAGGTTCAAGCAACAATTTGGATTACCAAATGGTTTCGAAACATGACGTACTTATAGTCGAATCGAGCAACTCGATAAGACAAATCCAAAGAGCCTAAGATCACTGAATTTTAAAATCATTAAGACATTCTACATTCTAATGTCTAATAAATGGTCTAAAATCAAGGGAATCAACATCGGGCATCCATCCAAACCACTCCAACTTTCCCCTGAACTTCTATCTATTTACAAGTCATGCCACTTTCGAAAATTTATAAATAGACCTCTTCTTTCTCTTGAGAAGGAACCCCCAAGCATGGAATCAAGAGAGAGATCAGAGATCACTCTTGCCACCTCGCTCCTCCTCGAGCACCGCATGGACTTCTACCGAACCGCCACCTAACTCAAGAGTTTCACCAGATAACCACATGACGCCGGACTTCCATTAGAACTACCGCCTAACGCCAAACTTCTATCAGACCACCACCTAACGCTAGACTTCCATCAGGACCACCGCCTAGTGTCAGACTTATGTCAGGACCACCACCTGACATCAAACTTCAGTAGGACCACCGCTTGACGCCAGACTTCAGTTAAGACCACCGTCATACGCCAGAGTTTTATTGGACCACCACCCAACACCAGAGTTCCGCCGAACCACCGCCTAACACTAGAGTTCCACCGGACCATTGTATGGCGTCGGAGTTCTTCCAAACTACCGACAAAGGCACGAACTTTCACCAAACCACCGACAGAAGTCAAAGTTCTGCATGCCACCGAATAACAACCAGACTTTCGCCGGACCACCGCCTTAAGACTAAAGCATTTCTGACACCCATCTTCTGCCGACTTTGGTCCTTCTGACCTTCGTCGCCTACTACGGTCTTTCTAACCTCGTTCGCTATACAATGATCATTCTGACCCCTGTCTCATACCGACTACGATCTTTCTGACCTCCATCGACAGATAACAGTCTTTCTGATCCCTATCTCCTACTGACTACGATCCTTTTCACATATGTCTCCTACTACGGTCTTTTCAACCTCCATCGCCAGATAACAGTCTTTCTGACCCCTATATCTTGCCGACTATGGTCCTTCTAACCTCCATCGCTTACTATGGTCCTTCTGACCTCCATCGCCAGACAATGGTCTTTCTTACCCCTATCTCCTGCCGACTACGATTCTTCTGATCTCCATCACTTACTAGGATCTTTATGACCTCCCTCGCCAAACAACTATCTTTCTGACCACTGTCTCCCGCCAACTATTTTTCTTCCGACCTCCATCGTCAGACAACAGTATTTCTAACCAATGTGTCCCACCAACTACGGTCCTTCCAACCTCTTTCGCCAAACAATGATCATTTTGCCACTGTCACTTGACTACGGTCTTTCCGACCTCCGTCGCCCACCGACTATCATTTTGCCGACTAAACGAACATTTCAATACTAATTCTTCACATTCCCACCATGTTATATGATGTACATTTGCTACATCAACCTAAAGCCTCCCCCACAAGAAAGGGCCTCATTTGTAAACGACTGCTAATAATAGTGGATTTATTCAAATTTGGTCAAACCCCGTGACTTTCTTATACAAAATTATTTCTTATACTTAATTGATTATCCTATGATCTTTTTTTTGTTAATATTCATATGCCCTTGTGTTGAGTGATCATCAGAGAAACAATATAAACTGCGAAAAAAATCTAGGCAGAAGAATGCATGCCATATAAGCGCTAAATAAGATAACCAATATAACTGTTTCCCAAGAAAAATAGATGACAGTCTCCTAAACTTAATTAATTTGCCTATAAAAGTGGATTTAAAATGACTAATTATGCGTTTTTAATGTGTAGCGGTACTCTAAAATTAATAAATGTTGTGCCTAAAAGTTTTTTTAGTTAACTTGTCCCATAAGCTCTTTAAACCATAACATCTTTGCTTGTGCTCCCCTTATAAAATTGTGTTTATATGTAGCTTTAATTTGGTGTTTGAAGACATTTGATTTCAACTCGTGTGATTCCTTTGCACAATTAAAAACATTTTAGTGGAGCCATTTCTTGACCTTGTCATCCCCAATTCTGTCTTTAAACTATCAATAGAACTCCTTGCTAATTTGTAGCACACATTTGTTCACAGTGATCAAATTCAACACAAAAAAAAAATATTGAAGGATGGGCAGTGGTTTGATAATGGCGGTTTGGTGGTGGTCTGACAACCATGGTCGATCGGTGGTCGTATGGTAAGGATTGAGCGGTGGTGCTCTAGTGAGGCTTCTGAATTCTTCAAGTCTCTAAGTTCAATTGAATCTCAAGTTTGTAAGCTTGTGAGATTTGGAGATTGGTTAGTACTTCAATTAATGTCCGAAAATTTCAAATTATGTTTTAGTTAGTGCTTGATCTTAGCTCATTTGAACTTAAATTTGTACAGTTTTGGTTTCAAATGGTTACTTTCATTGATGCATTGAATTCAATTATAAATTTATTAAAATTAGAATTCAAATTATCCTGAATTTAATTATTAAAATTTTGAACTCAATTATATATCAAAATTCATGCTTGATCCAATGATTTTTTATGACGGATCAATTAAAATGTATATTAAATTTAATGATATCCTGGTAATAGATATCTAATAAAATGGTGGCAACTACGTAGAATCATAGATTCTTTAAAAAAAGTTTTGATCATCTATGAGTAGCGTTGAGACATAACAACACAATCTACTTTCTTATATTGTTTAAGGATATGTGATGATGCTTATTATAAAAGTACAAAATTTATATAATTAAAAATCATATGAAGATATTATAACCTTTTATTAATTAATAATAGATTTACCTAAAAAATACTTAATATTAACATATTTATATATGGAATATTTAAAACTTCTTTATATATATATTTGAGTCATTTAAATTAAGCTTACACACACATCGTATATACAAGAATCAAATCCAAAACCTTTTGATTGGTAACCAAAATATCTAACAAACAGATCAAGGTAAGGTGCATGAATCTAAAACTTCTCAATTGCTAAACTACAACTTCATAATCATTGATTGAGTCAAACCTGAACTGACTCACTTAATTACACCCTACAGCCCTACTCACAAGTGCATACGATCCCATTCTCAACAGTGCACAGATCATCCATTATCTGGCACGAGCCAACCAAATCGCTAGACATGTGTAAGCCCAAAGCTGCTTCGTTCGTCGCCTAAGCATGCACCCAGCACCCATGGTGCCATGGCCACATCGCCCTCTGCACCACTATATTGCAGCCCCTTGCACACTCTGCACTCAAACGTCCTCTCATTTGCAAACTTTTATTTGATCCGGTGAACGTACGTAGAGCTACGTTCGGTGGGCACTGCGATCGCGCCACGTAGCAGGCACAAAACGAGAAATACCGAGCAATACCAATAATAACGAGAAATATCATTATGTGAAGACAAAATACCGAGCAATACCGAGTAATACCGAGTATTACCAAAAAATATCGAATTTTTTTTAAAAAAACTCGGTATTTTTTGGTATTACTCGGTATTGGTCTTCAGAGAGCGGTATTTCTAATTATTGCCAAGCAATACCTAGCAATACCGAGCAAATACCGAGCAAATACCGAGTAACTCAGTGATGACCGAACGTAGAGCTACGTTCGGTCAAAGGACCTAATAAAAGTTCCTCATTTGCGCCACGTGGATCCATTGTCCCCAGGCTTACCTCTTTGTATAAACCATCATTAGAATATTACAATTTTTTTTGCAAATCTCATTTGTTTGTTAGTTGGGAGTTTGGCTCTCAACTAAGAAGTCCTATGTTCAAGTCTTGCTTATGTATTGTGTGTATTATTGAGGACAACTTTCCTACTACATCGCTTTTTGTAGATTTTAACTATAAATTTTATTAGGGCACTATTTATTTATCATTTTTAATAATATTTGTGCTAGGAAGTTGCTTTCTACAACAACATTTAAAAATATATATTTTTTCCCAGTAACAATATTGTCTTCTCTACACCAATTTTATAACCAAATTTATAAAATACTGCAATATCGTCCCAAACTGATCTTTAATTTTAATAGAATGATCTATGAAAGCTTCACTCACATTAAATTTTTGTATGATGTTCATTTATTAATGTCATAATATAAATTATTTCATTCTATATTTATAATTAGTATTTTCATTATTTTTTAATATGTTTGCAAAATACATTAAATATAATAAAAATTATATGTTAATTTTTAAATTCAATTGGAAATAAGTCAAAATATGAAGAACTAATTATTAAAAATTATAATTGTGAAAATCGAATCAAGCGAAACAGTTAAATAGGTCGGATCGTGAATCTGCTCTCGTACTAATTTATCTTAAAAATTAGCAATTAAATTGCTCAACCCTAATTATTATTATTTCTATTTACTTAAAAAATAGAAAGATAAATTATCAACACAGTTGTTGATTATAATTAACTTTATTTACTATAATTTAATAATAAGTGGGATAAACAAAAAAAAAAAGATTTTTTAGCTCATTAATAAATTGTGCTTTCTTTTTTTGTATATAGATCATTATGAGATAACGTCCGGACTCACACACACATCACATATATAAATGACTCAAAACTCAAAAACTATTGGTCGATAGTTAAAGCGTCCAACGAACAGAATAAGGAGAGCTAACGAGCAAAGCGGACGGCCAAATCCATCATGTTGCACTTATTTACATTCTTATGCCCTAATTTTGGGTTGATGGAATTATAAAGAATGTAATTATTTAACTTCAAAATTAATTTTATATTAATTATTTGGTTCTACTGCTATTTTTAATTAATTAAAATTATCAAAAAAAAAAAGGATAAATATATTTTCTATTATAATTCCTATGTTAATTCTAGTAAAAAAAATAAGAGTGAAAATATATCAAATTATCATTAAGATTTAAGTATTTTTTTCTCATAAGAAATAAAAAATAACTTCTTCTTTATCAAACAGAAAACAAAAAATAGTTATCAGCTCAATTTCTCTCAACCAAACAAATTTCAATTCAATTTTTTTCTACTTTTCATTTTACTTTTTATATTTCCTATTTCCAATCCCTTAAATTAAAAGAGCTTAATGTAAACTTAAAAAATAAAAAGAACAAATTGTTGATTTCAATTTACTCTTTTTTCTTAGACTTTTTAGTTAATTAATGCAGACTCACACAAACATGTCATATGTAAGTTTCAAACATTAGACCTCTTAGATGATAGTCAAACTCTCAATCTACAGATCATGACCAACTACATGATTAATACTCATTTAGTAAAAGCTTAAAAAATTCTTTTGAGATTTAAAATCAAAATCCTTTGTATTCTTACTTGAAGTTTTCATACTCATCCGGGAGCGAATTCAATAGTAGTATTCTTTTCATCTCTAACCTCCTCATCTAAAATTAACAGATATGTCAAAAGAATTGTGAAATCATTCAGGTGCTCATCAATAGTAACCTCATATCTCATCTGAAATCTATAGAGTCAGCATTTCATATGGAGGCAATTCTCCATGTTTTTTGTCAGATATATTTTATCTATAATATTTCATAATTTTTCAGCAGAAAGCTCCATCATCACCTAATACTTGATCTCCTGAGATAAATAATTTCTGATCAAACCACAGGCACTATGTTTCATCTTCAGCCAATCTCACTCGGAAATTTGTTCAAGAAGTTCATCACTATCTAGAATTTCTTTTAAATTCAAAGAGCACAACACATTCATCACCTCGCATCTTCATATGCCAAGTTTCCTTTATTATCAAATTTCATCACATCGAACCTGATAGGATGTGTAACCATCTGTTGGATTGGCGTCTTTTTCACCATCGAGGTGGTTGTATCTATGGTTCCACCATACTTCATAGCCTCCACCACTTAGTTAAATCGCAACTGCCTTACAATGTCGGAATTGCACCCCTGCATAGTCACATGTTAATTAAAAAAGTGCAAGAGAACGAGTTTCGTTTGTTTTAGCTTCTGCTTTAGCTTCTACTTTAGCTTCTGTTCGAAATGTGATTTTGGCGCCTATCTCTACGGAGAATATTAATATTTCTGATGTTGTTAATTCGTCTGTGGCGTTGGGTCCTGTTTTGATTGCGTCCGAGCCTCCTTCGTCTGAGTTCAGAGAGGAGGGTATCTCGTGTGTCGACAGGCTTATTGAGGTTCCTGTAAATTTGATCAATTCGCAAGATATGGCTAATTGTTTGGGTGATTCGCCTGGTTTGGATTTACGGAATCAACTTAATTGGTTGAATGTTTCGTCCGATGGTGAATCGGAATCTGAATTTTCTAAAGGTGGATTGGATTCTCCGAATTTCTATGGGGGTTCTGACCCTGGCAATGATTTATCGGTGGTTTGTGCTAGTCCTACTGTCAATGTTGTATCTCGGGGAAAATTTTGGGGGAGAGGTCATCGTAGCAATGATGTTGTTTCTCTTCTCTTTTGTGTTCTCCTCGGGGTTCCTATGCTTTTTTGGAGGTCTGATTCGTTGGTGCGCTGACTATGGGCAATGATGTGGTCGGGGCTCGCGGCCCTGTCGCTTTGCTGGTGGAAATCTTTTATTGGACGGTCCGTGCTTGGCTTCAGGGTCGCCGGGAGCCTCGGCCGTTTACTGAGCCTTTTTTTTTCCTGCTTTGTTTTGGCTGTTTTGTTTGTTTTATCTGTAATTTTCATTTGTTTTATTTTAGCTCACATGCTTCCTCTGTTGTAACCGTTTTTAAATTAATGTATGGTTTTGTTTGAAAAAAAAAAAGTGCAAGAGAACGAGTTACAAATCTCACTTGTCGGAGCAAAAAATTCCTTCTGGGAGAGATAGAACTGGCCAACAACTATCGCGTGCTACAGAGCGATCGATAAGTGCGACTATTCCAAGTCTATGCTACGTTGGTCCTACAAAAGAGGAACATTTATTACGTCCTCTAATCTGACGTAGCTCTACGTTCGGCCGCCAATAACATGTCGCTACGTGCTCTCATTCTTTACCGCGTGGCCCGACAACTTGACCCATAATGGAACCTGGGATTGTTATGTTCGCGTATTGCTAGGTATTACTCGATATTTGCTCGGTATTGCTCAGTATTGCTAGGTATTTCTTGGAAATAACGAGAAATACCGAGCAATACAGAGTTTTTCTAGACAAATACCGAGCAATACCGAGTTTTCTAGAAAAACTTGGTATTGCTCGGTATTTCTTTAGAAAAACTCGGTATTGCTCGGTATTTCTCGGTATTTTTCGATATTTGTCTTCACATAATGGTATTTTTCGTTATTGCTGAGCAAAATCGACCAATACCAAGCAATACCGAGCAATACCGGGTTGTCATAGATTTAAAATACGAACGAGCGACATACCCACTATTCGTCGGGTTGGGTCCGCAGTTTTGTGCCTGCTACGTGGCGCTATCTCAGTGGTGATCGAACGTTGATCTACGTCCTATCACCGGACCAAATAAAAGTTCACAAAAGAGATCAAGATTGGCGACATTGCATGTTATAGATCCATTCACGACGAATGACGCATACTGTAATAATCCAGTCAAATAAATTTTTAGTAATCATTATAAATTTAAATCACAAATCAATTTTATCATAGCATGTATATTATACTAATTTAATCACACTAACTTTTTCATAATTTTGAGCATTTGTGTAAATTCTTAAAAGATTGACACCTAGTGAGGGTTTTGAAACCGTCAAGTATTTGTTTTGCAAATCGATTTTATCAAAAATTTTAGATAAAATGTATTATTTTATAGATATTTTTCTATAATTTTTAAGCACCAAAAAATTTATATAAATTTTATATTTAAAATTGAATAAATTATTTAATTATACTAATAATATATTAATATTTTATTATAAATGTCTTAAAGCATTAAGAACTTTAATTAATCATTTATTCCTCTTCTTCGTTAGGCTAAACTTAGACTTAAAAACTAAAATGAGAACAAAATATAGGAGAGAGAAGAGAACATGAGGTTTGGAGGCTGTAAAGTAATTTTCATCAGTAGATCATATTGGAAGATTTGTTCATCTCATTATGAGCCATTACGCAATTTCTGATTTCAATAATTGAATATTTTTGAATTTTTTCCAATCAAATTTGTATTTCATTTATTGAAAAACGAAAAAAATTTTGAATTGATAAAACTTCCCCGTGTAACTTTTTATATGTTATAGTGATTAATATTATGAACGTTTTGATTATTTATTTAAGATTTTTTCAGATAATTTTGAAAAAAAATAGTGTTTTTTATCAATTCAAAAATGTATTTTGACATCTAAAATAGTATTTTAGTTTAATTAAAGCATCAAAATATTGTTATACGATCCATGATAATTTGGTATGATTATATAGATCCTGAGTAGTGTATGATTTTTTAAAAAAAATTAATACATATGTATATATTGATGTTTTGATCGATAGTTTTATTTCTGATATTATTTATATTAATAACAAAAATTAGATAGTTCTGATTGTATAAATTAAAAGATAAATGAATATTTTTTAAAATTAGATTCTAGAGCGTCACACCTACTGCTATCGAGCACTCTGCCTCCCTTGCCCATGCCCCATCTCTGACCCAGGACCCAGGCCCCAGGCCCCCTGTTTCGCACTTAGTGCATGACCAACATGTACGTGAGCCATGCTCTCGCCACAGTTGCGTGAGTACCACACCTTCTACTTCGACCCAAGCACCCACGCCTGTGTGCACTTTCTATCACTTGGCCAGATGAACACATAAAGGGTCTGCTCCCCCTCGGCTCTTTCTCAGACCTGCACGAGACTCCTTCCTCTTGCTTGGCTTCGATCCCATATGCACGAACAGGAAGAACTGATATGTCACTCGCTCTTCAAGCCACCATCGGAAATCCCACTAAAATCCAGCTCTAATATCAATTATTGTGCAAATTAGTAAAAAAACAATACAAATCACACAAACAAACACAATGAATACGATGTGATTTATGTGATTCGACAAATAATTGCATACACTCACGGGAAGGTGATGCTTTCACTATATTGTGGAGAAACAGGGCTACAATTGCTCTCACGCACTATCTTACCGTAGCCCTCAACATCTTTATATAGATTTGAAAACAAAAAACAAATAAGAAAAATTAAATTAATAATTGGATCTCCTAATTAATGCTTTCCTAATCAAAGCATTAATCAAATCTCCTAGTTTTTATAGTAATTAGCCAAAAAATCTTCCTAATCAATATTTAATTCGATATGAAAATATTTTCATAAAATTGAAAGATCTCAAGATAGATAGAGAGTGAACCGAAGATGTTGTGTTCGTAGCCGAACAGGAGTCCTCTAGAGGGAAAATTATTTGGTCCGGACACTGGACCTAGATATAGGTCCTAATATTCAATTAAAATTTGACACGTGGGCTGCACTTTGACTCTGCTTTTCTTAAAATTCTACGGAAATGTGTACATTCCACATGTCAATATTTTATTGGAATCCAGACGTATCTCTACATCCGGTGTCCAGACCTAATAATTTTCCCCTCTAGAGGCGGCGACCATGCAAGAGAACAAAAGCACTAGAGTGATCCTAGCCTCAATCCTCATGACCTCCGTCCAAGAGATTGTTTTCAAAGCTAGTGGCAAATGTTGGGCAGCTAGATCACCGCTTTGCGATCCAAAATATAAATATGACAAATAAATTTATTATTATTATTGTTATTATTATTATGTAAAATTATAAAAGTATTTCAGAAATCATTAAATTGTGCCCACTAAAATTTTTTTCGGCAACTCTTCTTAGCCCAAATTTATGATTTTTTTCAGAGAGGGAGAGAGATTTGATCTTCTAATTTTCAGAGAGAGAAAGAACTTTAATGACGACAATATTCCACCAGGTTGTTCACGAATGCTCCTCAGTCCCACATCGGGACGCTCTCCTCGGCTTTAGCTATAAATAAGCATAGCCTATCACACCACCTTTCACCAAGAAGAGCAGAAGAAAACCAGTTTCCTGTACCATTAAGCTTGCTCTTCTCAGCCTCCATTAAACGCCCATTCAATCCTTCGAAGAAATGGCTTGCCAGTTAAGCGAAGGAAGAAGCAACAGCTTCTTTCAGAGATGCAAGCCTTACATAGCCATGATCTCGCTTCAATTTGGCTATGCGGGCATGAATGTCATCACCAAAGTCTCACTTAATCATGGCATGAGCCACTATGTCTTAGTTGTTTACCGCCATGCCTTTGCCACACTCTCCATTGCCCCCTTCGCCCTCATCCTCGAAAGGTTTACATAATCTTCATTAGCTTTCAGTGTTCAATCTCCTTTTGTTGTTCAAAATCTTTCTCAAACAGTTTTTGCTTCTTGTTCTGATGGCAGAAAAGTTAGAACCAAAATCACATTCACCATGTTCTTGCAAATATTTGCTCTGGCTTTGCTTGGGCCAGTGATAGACCAAAACTTCTACTATGCCGGGCTCAAATTTACTTCCCCAACGTTCTCTTGTGCCATGAGCAATATGCTTCCTGCTATGACCTTCGTCATGGCTGTGATTTGCAGGTGACATATTTAGAGCAGAAACTAAACAAAGATAAGCACTTCATTGAGTACTTAACATTTTTTTTTTTTTCTGAACTAGGATGGAGAAGGTGAACCTTAAGAAGGTGATATATCAAGCTAAGGTAGTTGGAACTGTTGTGACAGTAGCTGGAGCAATGATGATGACACTCTACAAGGGCCCCCTCGTCCAGCTTTTCTGGACACGGTATATTCATATTAACCAAGCCAGTGCTCCGTCGGCTTCCATGGCTTCCGACCAGGACTGGATTAAGGGCTCCATTTTCCTCATCATAGCAACCTTTGCTTGGGCTTCTCTTTTCATTCTCCAGGTGCAATCTTTAGTAAATCTTTTGATTGTTTCGCTCTCTACTTCTATATATAATTTCAATCTATTTGTAAATATGGTTTAAAGAAGATAACATTGTTGCTTAATGAGAAAATTCTGGTTTAATAATTGCAGGCTGCAACTCTGAAGAAGTATACTGCTCAACTCACCCTCACCACATTGATCTGCTTTGTGGGAACCTTACAAGCCATTGTTGTCACTCTTGTCATGGAAAGAAGCAAGCCTTCAGTATGGAACATTGGCTGGGACATGAACCTGCTTGCCGCTGCATACGCTGTGAGCTTCTTTTCCTCTTCCCCGTTCTCACTTTTGCTTTGTCATCTTCTTAAGAGAAAGAAATGGTGACAAGAAGAAGAACAAATTTTGCAGGGAATAGTGACTTCAAGCATCGCATATTATGTGCAAGGATTGGTTATTCAGAAGAAAGGTCCCGTTTTTGCATCAGCCTTCAGCCCTTTGATGATGATCATAGTGGCCGTCATGGGCTCCTTTGTTCTTGCTGAGAATATATACATGGGAGGGTAAGATTAAGAACATGAACTTCAACCTCTTTAGCTAAACCGAATTTTCCTCTTTTTTTCTCCTTGTCTTCCTCCTACTATTGGCCGGTCTCTTGAATTTTTTCTTTTATGTTTGCAGGGTTCTTGGTAGTGTTCTGATTGTTGGAGGGCTGTACTCTGTTCTATGGGGAAAATACAGAGAGAGCAAAGAGAACAAAGAGAAGGAATCCATGACTCTGCCTCTTGAAGCAGTGAAGGGTGTCATTGAAGGAAATGCAATGATCCTGGAATTGGAAGTTGACGAAGTGCAGATTGAAAAGGCAAAAGCCAACAACAAGAAGATGATATCATCCTCTTCCATTGATTCTGTCGTAGTTCCAGTTGCAGAGCCGGTGCCAGATGTTCTCATGAAGGTGAAGCAGGAACTCAAGAGTTAGAAGCTTGGTAAAATTTGAATTTGGTGAGGAGAGAAAGAGAGAGATAGAGAGCTTGGAGAAGCAGGCTCTCGAGTGGATAAACAAAATGAGAGGTTACAGAGTCTAAGGGAAAGGAGGGGCTTTTCCCTGACCTTTTTTTCTCAAGTTTTTTTTTTTTTTTTTCACTGTTCCTTTCCATTTTTATGTAATTGGCCTACTTATTGCTGTCTTTGAAGGCATATTACAGATTGGCCTGAAGTGAAAGAAGAGCTCCCGAACTCTTTATTTAGTAATGCTCTCTGTAATCTCTGTTTCAAGGCATATAAGAACGCGTTTAAGGCTTTTAAGTAATACCTCAGTGATCTCTATTAAAAGAAAAAATTACTAATTGTTCACTATTCAATAATGTACTCCTCGATATACAATAGAAAAAATAACCCTATATGTCAAAATATAGCCAAATAAACATACTATATAAATCATATTCAAAATAGTTCCCTAAAATGACATTTTAATGCAAATATTCTCTTGATTAATTTTTGGCTACTTTCAACTGCGGAAATATCTCTAATTCACCTCCTCCCCATTTGATTCCTTTTTCATTCTCATTGCAGAGAAAAACAAGCTTCATTGCATTGATTTAGATTTCATTTTCAGATCACAATCATAATATCTGGTTTTTAATAAAAAAAAATATTAGGAAGTTGTTTTATATAACACTTTAAAAAGTTACTTTCTATAGCAATTTTATAAAGCAGGAAGAAAGCTGTTAAAAACAAGAAAATTTTTCTGTGCGGATGTCGAACACCGTTTGGAGACCAACCCGATGTGCCACGTGACCCCTTAACTCAGTAATGCTCGGTATCGCTGATATATCATCAAAAATTTATCTTGATCGGGCACGAATCTCAAGGCAAAATCAGCCCGGAAACTTCAAAAATCAAATCCGGGATCATCTGAACTCCGATTTCAGTAAACTTACAGTCAAATTGAGCGTCTCGAAAATACAAACCCAACGACACCAAATTCGACTCAATCCGAGCCCAAATGAGTCCAAATCAAGGACCTGAGGCATTGTTGGAAAGTTCGTACCACAATTTGAGTTACCAAACGGTTTCCTTATTTGACAAACTTATAATCAAATCTAGCGGCTCTATGAGTCAAATCTAACGAGCCCAAGATTGCCAAATTCCGAAGTCATTAAGACCTTCAAATGCCTGATAAACGGTCCATGATCGAAGGATTTAATATCGGCCGTTCATCTGAACCACTTCATATTTGTCCATGATCTCTCATCTATTTACGGGCCATGCCACTCCAGAAAATCTATAAATAGACCCCTCATTTTTCTTGAGAGGGGACCCAAGCAAGAAGAAGAGCAGAAGAAGAGAAGAGAGAAGAGAATGATATGAGAGAATAACTCCTCCTCGACCACCGTCGGAGTTCTTCCCAACGTCGGAGTGACGTCGAAATTCTGCCCAACGCTGAAATTCTACCAGACTTCCAAACGACGTCAAAATTCTGCTCAACTTCGGAACGACGCCAGAATTCTACTCGACCTCCGAAGCACGCCAACATTCCGCCCGATCTCGAAGTGACGTCGGAACTCTGCTTGACGTTGTAACTGACTTTCAATCCTAAAGAGATTCATTGTAATCTGATCGTCCTAAATTTTAAGGACTAGTTAGCCTCTTGTACTTCAAGCGAACACTAGTGTAACTATTTCAACTGGGCGTGGCCCCGTGGTTTTTTCCCGTTCAGGGTTTTTCACATAAAAATCCTGGTGTTACTATTCTCATATGTTTGTGTACTAGATTTTTATACAACGCTAAGACGGAAGTGTTTTAACTCTATCGCCGCATATATTCTAGTATGCAACAATCGCAGATGTGGCTGCTCATGATTTGCCTCTGGACATAGAGCTGGGTCAGGCGTCCGTATAGAATAATTTCTCCAAAAACAAAGCTTTAGTGAAGAATGAAAGTGGTACTCTAGCTGTTTAAATAGATCAATAGTTTTTGGTTATGCCTTTCATTGTATCTACTCAGTGGCTTGTCTTGTAGGTATGCAAGATGAAGATGCAAACAAATGGAATAGTGCAAATGCAACAAATGAGCTTTAGTTATATGATTATAAAAGATGAAATTATTATATTCTTTAAAAAAAAAAAAGGTAAGCAAAGAAGAAGTAAATTTTATTAAATAAAGCTTAATCTAGTTAATTCATTCTAAAGATAAGAAAACTTTTTGGAAATTATATAATTAACACATCATTCAAAAGAAAGAAAAATTTAAAGTGGAACACACGCCTCAAAAAATAAAATACTCATGCAAAATTTGGCTTATAGTTGGTTATTTAGGGTCTGTGGTTTAGCTTTTGAAGGTGGGAGACAATAAATTGATCTATCATGCAGTATTCTTGGTATTGATTAGTTAAAAGAAAGAAAGCCTAATTTTTTTTGTATTAAATACAATAACTGCCATGAGAAGGAAGTTAGCAACTCAAGATAATAAAGATTTAGGTTTTATTTGAGACATCTTTCTTGTTGTTTTACTTTTCAAATCTTGACTATAATTTTTATTTTTTTAACTTCTTTTCGTTACTTTTAATAATTTTTTTGCAATAGGAAGCTGCTCTGTATAGTCACTTCTCCACAACAACTTTGAAATTACATTAATAAAAAATTATAGCTATCCCAAATAGAAAAATTATAGCTATCCCAAATAGACCTTTAATTAATAATTATCGACTACTAGTACCAAATTTAAAAGATGGTAGCTAAAGTTATTGTAGAAATTAATTGGATGCCAATGTCTAGTAAGCTCCGAAAATTCACGCCTCGGACTCTCTGTAGACCCATTTTCTTTTTCTTTGGGTCGCCTAGGAGAGCTTTAACAAGTAGGTTCTGAGGCATACACTATAGGAAATTCAGGCATTACCGACAATTTTTTTCGACAATTCCTCTAAGTTTTTCGATGGTTTCGTAAAATACCGGCGGTTAGAAAACCGCCAGAATAAACTGCTTAGGAAATGATTTCTGACGGTCCATTTTCGACAGTTATACTTACCAGCGGCTTTCCGGCGGCCTAAACTGTCGTTAATTTTCTGCGATCATAGCGCCAGTGACCGCCGCATAATCACCAGCAGCTTACCGACCATCAAAATTGTCGGTGTTACTGGTGGCCAAACCGCCAGGCCACCGCTGGTTTTACCAGTGGCTAAACTGCCGAGTTACCGCCGATTGACCCCTGGCGATCGCCGGTAGTTACCGGTGGCTTTATTAAACTTCTGGTGGCTATAATAAGCCGTATGGTATAGAAATTTTCAGCGACCAAACCGCCGGTTGGCCGCTGAAAACCTGTAGTATTTTAAAAAAAAATTTGACAACATCTCCTTTATTTACTCAATTTTTTCATAAACCTGCACAAAATATAGAACAATTATCACAAATATGAGCAACACGCCACTATAATCAACCCACAAATATAATCCAAAATCAACACATATAACATTGAAATGAAATCCACAATAAGCAAATAAAGTCTATAAAGTTCCATCAAAACAAATAAACTCATCAAACCAAATAAAGTCTATAATGAACATAACATATAAATCCACAATAACATATCTATATCCTCGCTTTCACACAACAAGTTCATCAAACCAAATGTTTAAACTAAAAGTTCATCAAAAAAATAAGAGTATTAATCATCCTCCGTGTCCTCGCTGTCTGGTGATGCATGTGTCTGCTCTTGCTCTTTTTTCTTTTGATTTTCACCTCTATATGATCACAACTATGTCTGCATCTCATTTTGAACCTTTCTCATCTCTTCTATCTCTCTCGTCATGGCTACAACCCTCTAGCTTATAATTTCTTCAATTCTACTAGGATTATAAAATGCTGATGTGGATAAATTGCCCTCATAAACATAGCCTTGCGAACCCAAGTCATATACGCTCCCCCTCTGCCTTCCTCCAACAACATATGACCATGTATGATATTCAAAATACTTGGTCGATCCTGAAGATGATCTCTCACCAGTAGACTGACATCTTTCTCGAACTCGTAGAAAATTATCCTGCGAGAATAAATCCATAAAATATTTGATATTAGAATGAGATTTTTTATATTAAATTTATATTCTAAAACTCTAAAAATTATACTCATATGAGCTTTTTTTAGCTTTTTCATCAACCCACTGATGGTAAGCTTGATATTAGTGAGTCCTCGTATGCAACTCTAATGGTGTCGACTCCCAGCCAAGAAACTCTTTCTGAAAATAGAAGATATATTTAAAATAATAATTAAAAGCTTTTACTAGTCATCGTCTATATTCCGTATGAGGAATATATCCACCAATATGAAGGGAGCTTCCTAAATCCCCATAATTAGATGTACTGTTCTACTTATTCTGCTCTCTTATTTTTGTGAACTCAAAGCTCACCCAAGATATATTCAGATCTACCCATATGCCCTCTCCAAGCCATAATGGATGCTGCCCAAACTTTCATATGGTTTGTGAACATATCCCTAAGACGGGTCGATCCTCTCCTCTCAAAATTTATTCTGATCCTCGTGCTATGCTCAGACAACCACCTAAAATTTTTCTGTAAAGAAATATATGTATAATAAATAATATTAATACAAATTAAATCAAATATTTTAATTCATGCCAAATAAATATACTTAAAATTCTCTAAACCATATATCCCTAATTTTCTTTGGGATCTTCTTCCATGATAAGTAAGGAGCATCATATTTGTTCCTTATTATGTCCCGAATCTTGTGGATAGGTGGCCTTAATTGATTGAAGCTGTAGGTTAATTTTTTATCAATAACATGTAATATATCAAATTATAATAAACTTAAAAAAATAAACTGAACTTAGGTATCACCCTCAGGCTCAATATATAGACGCTTATCTATTGCAGCAGTAGGATCCCCAACACCAACCTCTATTAGTATAAATGGTCCATCGTGTTATGGCTGCACTGAACATGGGTAATAATATGGGTGGATGTAAGTAGGGTAAGGGATAGTGGATGGACTAGTTTGTGATGCTGGTGGGGGGATAATATGGATAGAATATAGATGTATATGCCTGATCTGTAGAGGGAAATCGAGGACTCGTCGACGCATGAGGGAAGTACCCAGGAAAGGGTGGTGGTACACCAATAATAAGTGGATTTGACTGGCCCATATCCTGCTCACTAGGGGACTACTGCTGACTCCAAGGTGGTGGTGGTGATGGTATAAGTGGTGGAACTAAACTCTGCCCCTCGCTTTCATTAGGCTGTCTAAGTCTGTTAGGTCTAACACTCAACTTTTTTCGAGAAAACTTTGAGATGAAGGATCTATGAGAAGGATCATCACTTGAAGCTATATGTATTAAAACAAATAATTAGTATATCATTGTAACATATAAAAAATTAAATTGTAAGTGTTCAAGAGATTTATATGAGTAAAAATAAATAAAAATAGAATGTAAAAAAATTAGTTATAACAAATATAAAGAATTACACGATACATAATAATGATTAACATTCAAAATAGATTTGATAAAAGATATTTAACAAGATAATGATATATTTACTAACTTGAATTCAAAAAAATATAATTCTATAAGTAGATTATAGTAAATTTAGTCACTTTAATTATAAAAATTACTCATAATCAGAAATATTTTTATTGTTCTTTAGGGTATCTTCACTTTCATTCTCGTTCTCACTTGATGAGCTAGTTGAATTATTCATATCTTTTAATTGCATTTTAATATTATGGGTTATAGTAGGCATCTCCATAATTTTAACAGACATACAATTTGACATCTCATCCTCTTTATGTATAGTTGCTACAACATATTATTGATCAATTATCCCTCGTATTTTTATTTTTATGATAATTATTCAATCTTGTTTATCCCTACGACCACTGAAATATTTGCTGAAATAAACTTAAACAGCTTGACTTGCTAACACAAATAGATCAAACTTCTCGTATCTTCTACTGTATTTTACGTTTACTAAATTATATGCATGATGAATACTTGTGCCTCTATTCTATATTGGATCATACCATTGACAGCTAAATAAATATACAAAGTTCTCATCTTCGCCTGGTTACTCCAGGTCAAGAATCTCATTCAAAATACCATAATAATCACGAATTTTTACTCCATATAACCTCACAGATTTCATGTCAACACATCAGCTTAAGTTTGATTCATAGCCATCATACATTTTTAAACCTTTAAACCACTGATATATTGATCTTTTCTACTCTAACATAAAAGAGTAAGGTGCTTTGGGCTTTATTATTTTACCGTCGGTAGTTGTTACTAACTCTAAATTTTGTTGTCGGTAGTACTCTTTAATGTCCATCATTACTTTTACATTATTCTTACTCTTATCTTTAATATCTATAATTATATTAAAAATATTATCCATAAACTTATTCTCAATGTACATAAGATCCATATTATACCTTATCAAATTTATTCTCCAATATGATAATATCCAAAAAATAGTTTTTTAATCTAATTATGTTGAACACCATATCCCAAAAATTTAAACTCTGATAATATTGAAAAATTAATAATTGATGAAAGGTTAGAAAGTATTTGTAGTACATCATCACCATTTAATATGGGTGGAGGATGTGACATCTCAACTATATTTTTAATGATTTTTTTCTTATTTCTCCTAAACGGATGATCAGTTGGTAGGAATATATAATGATAATCAATTAAATATTTTTTTCTTCATATTTTTGTGTGAAAGCTTTAGTATTCTCCATGTAGCTAGTAAGGATAAATTAATTTTCCTACTGTGCTCCAACCAGACAACATACCATAAGTTAAAAAATCGCCGATGGTCCAAAAAAATGTAGCTCGAAGAAGATATTTTTATTTTGTTGATATGTCATATGTGAGGATGCCTTCTTCCCATAGTAACTTGATATCATCAATTAATGGTTGTAAAAAAAATATCAATTTTTATTTTTAGATTATGTGGTCCAAGTATTACAAGTGTTAAGAATATGTACGGGGTACTCATACACATCTCTGGTGGAAGGTTGTATGGTGTTAGTATAATTGGTCAATAAGAGTACAATGAAGTTGCTTGACTATATGGGTTAAAACCATAAGCACATAATCCTAATTTTATGTTGCGTGCTTCAGCAGCAAATGAAGTATGCACTCGATCAAAATATTTTCACATTTTAGCATCTCATTGATGAGAAAGAACATAAATGTTTGCTAATTTTTTTTATGTCATCTCATATGACCTGTTGAACTCATTGATGCATAGAGTCGTTGAAGTCTTGGAATAATCAATAAATAAAATAAACGATAGTATGTAACATCTTTGTTTTAACGACATTATTTTTCTGAGTTTAGCTTAAATTGAGGCACATTACAAGTGCGACAATAAACTTCTATTGTATCATCCTTGTAGTATAACATACATCCATTGATATAATAATCAATTTTTGTAGCAGTGATACCCAACTTGGATATTAATATCATCGCTCAATACAAATCTAAGAGAATTAAATTATCAGTTAGATTAGTTTCCTTGAGAAAACTAATGAAGTCATTAAAACACTACAGGAAAATTACTCATTTCCGGCGGTTTTTCCGACGGAAATTGAACCTTTTCCGGCGGTTTTGTAGTTTACCAGCGGTTTTCCGGCGGTTAAGTTGCCGCCGGAAAAAATGGCGTAGGAAAATAATTTCCGACGGTTTTTACTGGCGGTAACTTATTCTGGCAGCTTTCTGGCGGTTTATAACCGCCGGTCAAATTTAAAAAATAAAAAGAAAAAAAAAACCACCACGCTCCCGCGCGATCCGCCTCCCGAGGCTCCCGGCCATGGGCCGCGCTCCCTCGCGATTGGCCGCGCTCCGGCCACGGGCAGCAGGCTCCCGCGCGCGGGCAGCAGACTCCCGCGCGATCTGCCGCGCTCCGGCCACGGGCCAGCCGCTCCCGAGCTCCGGCCTTTGCTCCGCGTCCACTTTCTCACGCGCGGTGAGGATCGAACAGTGGTCGGTTGGGAAAAATTTCCGGCAACCGACCGAAGTTCTGTAGACGAACATATGAAAATTGTGTCAATATTTTTTTATTTAAACTATATTCAGTTCAGAAATAAATTAGTTTTAAATTATTTTTAAAAATGAAACTAATTAATTTAAAATAAAAAATAATATTTAATATAAAATAAAATTTAACTAACTATTAATTAAATTATTAATCTATGTTTTAATAATTTTTTATTAAATCATTTAAATAGTAAAAAAATTATTCATTTTCATTAAATTTTAAAAGCCGCCGGAAAAGTGAAAAAGCCGTCGGAAATTCCGCCGGAAAATTCCTTGAAAAAAAACCGTCGGAAATGCACCGGAAAGCCGCCGGAAATGTGGCCGCCGGAAAATTCCGCCGGAAATTAGTGATTTTCCTGTAGTGAAACATTCACGATGAATATTATATTCAGTTTTGATACTTAGCATCCTCACTATAAATCTAATAGTATGGAATAAATTCAGTAGTCTGGAATAAATCTATGATATAAATCAATCTTCATATCATCGGGCTTAAGAAATGCTTGATATTTGTTTTTCAAACATGGACATCTAAATATGCTATCGAACTTAAAAGAAGGTAGTTGAGAGTAACTTAAATAAAAGTCTCAACTCCCTATATAAATTCATATGTCAATCCTCTTTGACCCAGTAACAATATGTTATACATCCAACATCTCTCTTTTTGGATAGTCATTTGAATGTTAAAGAAAATGTTTCCCTTCATAGTTGTGAAATCAATTATTAGAACATATATATGCAGCTTGAACAAGAATACATGCTTTACTTTCGAACAAGTATACTTTATTTGAATTGGAACGCATTCACAACCCATCCAATAAAAATAACAATACAAGATAAATAATTTATGTGACAAAATGGAAAACTCGGCTAATGACTCGTATCCTATCTCTAAGGGTAAAGCCACTCATCCTCCTGAGCATCCTCATCTCTGCAACACTTAGCTCAATATTATGCTTCTCTTTTAATGGCCAACATTCGGCACTTTAAAGCATTGTAGGTCTCACCACCATCTTATAGAATAAAGTATTTGGAGCCTTGAGAAAACTCCAAAACATTACACATGAAAGGAAACTCCAAAACATCACACATGAGGCTTGTCATTTTAGGATGCCGACAAATATCCAAGTCATTCTGTGTGTGGCCAATTAACTTGTAAACTCCAAAATCATAAAACATTAATAAATTCTAATGTATGGTGGGAGTATATCTATGAGTCCTTAAAAGTCATAAAATACTTCCACTCTTACTTCACAAGCACTTATAAATTTTATAACCATATTTTATGATTTTGCAAATCTTAGGCATATAAAGGTCTAGGGTATTCATTTTACAACGTGTTGTACACAAACTTAATTGACAATGTCATTTATGGGATCCGCAATATAAACCTTGAAATATATATATAATAGATCTCACAATGATCATAACTTAATGCTTCTAAATTGATTAAGTTTATACTTAAGCACTTGCAAAACAACTATTAAAGCTCATAAACTTCAACGTGTATATACACTTATATATCACAAATCATTCTTGTCATGATCTATATCTTTAAAATAAATACATGCAAACGAGAAAAGGAAAAATTTTAATTTTATAAACAACCCTAGATGCTAGGATTATTTGTCACTTTGTATAGTCACTTTGGCTTGAAAGTAGCATGAATATATTCACATAATTCCAAAAGGAGAGTGAAGTACATCCTCTAAGGAAAAGCAAACACCTAGGTATAGACTCTAACCTAGGTTGAGCTCCATAATTCAAGTTTACCTTGAACTCCCTCTCTAGTCTTATCAACGAAAAGAATAACATAAGAAAAAAGCAAATACCAAGGTATAGACTCTAAGCTAGGTTGACCTCCATAATTCAAGTTTACCTTAAACTCCCTCTCTAATCTTATCAACAAGAAGAATATCATGAGCAAAAAGTAAACACCAAGGTATAGACTCTAAACTAGGTTGACCTCCATAATTCAAGTTTACGTACCTTGAACTCCCTCTCTAGTCTTATCAATAAGAAGAATATCATGAGCAAAAAGCAAACACCAAGGTACATCCTCTAAGCTAGGTTGACCTCTATAATTTAAGTTTATCTTGAACTCCCTCTCTAGTCTTATCAACAAATTGAGAAATTATGAGTAAAAAGCAAACACCAAGGTACATCCTCTAAGCTAGGTTGACCTCCATAATTCAAGTTTACCTTGAACTCCCTCTCTAGTCTTATCAACAAATTGTGAAATTATGAGCAAAACGTAAACACAAAGGTACATCTTCTAAATTAGGTTGACTTCCATAATTCAAGTTTACCTTGAACTCCCTCTCTACTCTAATCAACAAGAAGAATATCATAAGCAAAAAGCAAACACCTAAGTACATCCTCTTGCAAATGTCTAGTGAGAACATCCATGACTAAAGCAAAAAAGATATGGATTTAATGCTAATCCTTGATTTAATCAAAGTGAAATAGGAAAATACTTGTTCAAACCACTAGTTATAAATTTGAGAGAAAAAAAAACAAATCAAAATTTGGTTTGAATGGCTTTCGTGGGTAAATTGCGGTCGTGCTCGGATGTCAGAGTGGGGGCGAGATAGTCGGCCAGAGGGAGGTTGTCAGCGGCTAGATTCCTACACAGTCACTTAGAGGCACGATCGATCACGAGAGACCGGAGGATAGTGGGGGCGAGCGTTTACAGCGAGAGAAGAGAGAAATGCGAAGAAGTGAAACGGAAGGCTCGGGATGGCTAAATTTTCTAGTAGTTTTTCGGTGGTTTAGACCGCCGGAAACAAGTCACTTAAAACTAGCAGCCAAGACCGCCAGTAAAAGCACCGGTAAAGAATAAAATTGGTGCCCTAGCTGCCTGTTATTATACTGCCGCTCATTTAGGCAGTGATTAATTAAAAAACAGCCAGTTAAACTGTCAGTTTAACCACTGGTATTATCGACGACTATAGGACCGTCGGTAATACCTGAATTTCCTATAATGATATTTTTTAGAAGGTTGATTGGGTTTGAAGTAAGACACTACCCAGAGATTTTGCCCTCATTTTAGGATGACTTTATGATTTTGCCCCTATAATTAAATACCCCTCTCAAAAATGAGAGAGAACTTTCGGATAAGGCTAATTAATCATCAAACATATAAGTAGTATCTGGTGTATAGTAGTAGTGTGATTTGGTATTTGAAAATTTAATATTTAAAATTAGAAAATTACCACCTTGCTCTTTAAGTGGATGGTGGAGGAGGGTAATATATCCCGATCAAGATCCCATGGTTTCATCGTCCCTGGTCATCATGGTCCTTAGTCTACTTACTTAAAGAAGTTAGTCGACCCAACTTGATAGAAGAATCCTTTTTGGCAGCCATGGGTTGCTTCTTCCAAGGGTACCTTGTAGACTTAAGGTATATATTTATCTAAGAGGATAAATTTGAAACCACATAATTAGCTAACATAGAGCTTTGTGCCATATTAATGATATCCTATTGATTCATTACTTAATGATTTAACACTATTGGGGAACATGAGGGCTCTGATCATAATTGTAATTTAGTGGTGCATTTTGGCTGCGAAACCACCTAGTTTAGACGGTCTCGGTCAAAATTATTTCTCTATGATACCATTTAGCTGCAAAACCACCGATTAGAAAATGTCTGCCACGTCCTTACTGGTAAGATACAGATTAAAAATGAATTCTAGTGATATATATTCTCGATCAGACATTTGCTCGTTATGAGATAAATTGATTTTCAAGCTTGTCCACCTTGGCAAATTATTATGGAGAGTTAATGTGTATTTTTTTTAAGCCTTTTAGTGATTTAATTAATTTTAAACATTTTAAATTTTTTTTTTTTTTTTGGAAATTTAGATTTTATGGACATTTGAGAATTTGGAAAGTTTTTTTTAATATTTGGGCTCCCCTCCGATTGAGATTTTCTGTCAACACGACCATTATCAAGATTTTTATGAGCAATTTTATTTTATTGGTTAAACCTTATCGACTATGTCTATTTACCGACAGAGGACTTGGCTTTTTGTTGGTTTTATATCTTTATTAGTGAATTTTTCTTATTATAGGCCTTTAATTCCTAATATGAAAGTATAAAACAAATATCCCGGTTGACATAGCTACCGTACATTTGTTTAATTGTTTGAGCCATGTCTACTCCTATCTGCTTGATCTCATAGAAGGATCGGGCATGAACATAAAATTTTTATTTGACCTGTATAATATCCTTAAATGTCATGTGTACTTACAACACACTCGTTGGGGCTCATTTTGTGTATGTGCTTTGCAAGATGTATTTATGTGGCAGTTGTACATATGTAGTGTAACATATATGAATGTATGCATGTATGATGCATTTTGTATTTGCACATTGTTTAGTTACAATGTATGACATTTTGCATATAGCATTGTGGATTAATGCAGTTGTGTATGTTTGCATGTGTGTGGTATTTTGCAGTCACATTTGTTTGCACAATACATTTGTTTGATGATCTAGTAACTTCGTGTAGTTCATGAAGTATTTGCATGCTGGTATAGCCCTCCACTACTACATAGTGTATTCAACATGTTGAGTAATGTGCTTGCAGAATGCGTTTTACATGTCATATCTTATATATGCATGATATGACTACGTGCTACATAATGTGATATCATGGCAGCATGATGTATTTTGCACATTTGAAAATCTTGTACATTGTAGATGAATGCATGTATGTGAATGTGTTAGCATGCATTTTGATGCATGAGGCGGGCTGTTTTTGCAATACTCATATAGGGTCATTTGTACAAGCGACTGCTACTAACAAGTGCACATGATTTCATTTCACCATTTATGAATGTCCTATGTCCACTTATATGAGTGTTGCGGATCCGGTGGCATCGTGCTATGGGTGTTTGTTTCTTTATGTGGGTAGCTAGATTGTCGTGCACTAACGAGTTGCAACGCTCTAAATTCGTTGCCGCAGCGCTGTCTGATGAACTGATATATGACAGAGGCTGAAACGCCACAATGCTCCAAATTAGCACCAAAATTCTTCGAGGCGGATTGAACAGTTTTTCTCAAGGGTGGCATCCCTCGGTGGTATATACATGCTTTTCTTTTTAGTTTATTGTGTGCATGAGAATTGTGTAAGAATGAAGATAAGCAAGGAGAGAGCAAGAGAGGAGAGATTTGTATAAATTTCTCCTAATTTTCTATAGTGAATATTTTTTGGTGTGGTGAGCCTCCGTGATTTTTGCCCGATTTTATAAGTTTTTTCACCCTAAATCCTATTGTCTTTTACTTTCCGCTACATTCTATTTTTTGTGCTTGTTCCAGTGTGTGTTTTACTTTCCCATCTCCCAACAATATTCTTGGGAAATTTCTTGATCAATTCTTTATCCAACATAATATATATTATAATAGGCAACTAAGTCATAAGGCAATATAATCTTAAGATAACATACACTTGATTTCAATGTTTTCATATAAAATATTTTAAATACCTCATTTATATATTAAGTTCAAGTAATGAATGTTCATTTTTCTTGTTGCTTCACTAGCCACAAGAAAAATTTTGACTTCTACATTATGCTCATTTAAAACTCTTTGCTCATTATATATGAGAAGTTATAATATAAATATTTATAAGTAAATCCAAATGATATATATATCATTCACATAAATCTAATTATAGTTTTTATTATCTCATAGTCTATTGATGAAAAATATAGTTTCTACTCTACCCTAATTGAACATATTATCAATGAAAAAAAAAAATGAACTTTCTATATCATATCAAGTTCTATGATGCAGACTCGTAAGAGAAAGGAAGTCTGGCAGTTCTCTCTTTCTCTTCCACTTGCTAGCTAAAGTGCTAAAGGGACCCCATCAAGGGGTTTATTTTGCTGTTCGATTTAAAATCAATCAGATTTGTTAAATTCAAGATAAATAGAGATCTCCTCAAAATTCTTCTGAAAATAATAACTTCATTTTCTTAAAGTCAATATTTTTTAATTTGATTTTCAAATACGTACAAGAACTCGAATGAGCTTCAGACTTTGTTTGGGACAGCTCTTTTAAAGCTTTCAAAAGCAATTCTTTGGTCCAAAAATTTCTTACTTAAAAAATTTTTGTGCTAAAAAATTGCTTTAAAAAACAGTAAGAAAGACATCCAAAATGAAGTCTTACTCAAATTATTATTATTATTATTATTATTATTATTATTATTATCACTTGACTGCGTGAGATATAGGCTGGTAGATCTCCAATTTTTTTTTTAACCTGGTAGATCTCCACTAATTAGAATGCAGATATGTTTAGAGAGTACGTACTCAACATCAAAACTCAAATGGCCAAATGCAGCCAGCTATATATGCACTAATGAAGATATGTTGTTTATATTAAGCCAACCCTCTCAAACACAGATTCATGCATGACAACTTCTCATCGCCCTATCTGATCGATGTCACAAGGTTTTCCTAAATAATATTCAAATCAGGCAAAAAAGTTTCATCATGTCGTTAATTAAGGCCTATTTGGTTTCTTTTAAATAAAAAAAAAAAAAAAACAATTTCTTAATTAATTTCAAGGAATTTTTAGAGTTAAAAATAAATATATCAAAAATGACAGAATATTCTAATAAATTCTATCATTTCACATCATATGTTCAATAGTTTCAGCACCCAAATGAGTCATAAGAAGAGTTTTAGACTTTATTTGGAATAGCTTTTTACAGCTTCGTTTTGCATATCAAAATCACAATTCCACTTAGCTACTCTTTTATTGTTGCATTCTCACTACTTTCTATAAATTTTTGTAGTTGAAAGCTGTTTTTTTCTAACCAGAGTTGCTAATATTGTATTAATATTGACATATTGTGGGGGAATAGCTGTACAAACACCTTTAAAAAATTGTTGTGCTGTAATATGTTCCTGTTATGACACATTTGTATATTGTCATGGATAATTTTTGGTAATACATAATATAAATGATGAAGTCTAATATAAGTAATAAGAAGAGTTTGTGGGGAGCAATCTGAAATGCTGCAAGCAAGCCAACTTAGCCAAGTGGACACTGAGATCATTTCCCTTTTAGATACCGATAGTAAACGATGGTGATTTAAGCACTTAGCAGAGCAAGTTTAGAGCTGCATGGAAGTCACTAAGAAAAGCTAAGTGGGACTATGGAAGCAACGACGATGCTCCGCATATCTGAGCTGACGGACTCTTCCATGATTTGTTTGCTGAAATGTATTTATCGCTCCTTATTTGCTGTATTGCATCATTCTATATAATAATATGAATAGAACGTTATTTGCATGCAAACCATTTGCTAGCTGGTCACATCTCAGCAAGAAAAATAAGTTTATATATATATATATATATATATATATATATATATATATATATATATATATATATATATATATATATATATATATATATATATATATATATATATATATAAGAAGATTGATTATTTGAAGTTTTATCTGTGTTGCTCTTCTATTCTCCTTTTGTTTTTTTTTTTTTCTTTGAAGTTTTGTTATTTTAAAAAATTGAGTGGGCCGCCCAGCTTTCATATATAGTTCAAAATATTAATCATAACATGATATAATAATTAAGGTACCTTAAATGTGAACTAAACTTGCTATTTAATAACTTTGGTAACATATTATCTGATTTATTTCAAATGGCTAAACCACCAAATAAAACCTCTTAATAAAATTAATTCAAAATTTGAATAGACCTTAATATATGTATTATATACAACGTACAAATCAGCGCCAGCACGACTTTCCCCTTTTTGCTCTGCTAGGGTTTTTACCCTCGCGGCGGCGTGCCGCTCTCCAGTCTCCGGTGGGGGGTTTAAAGCTTGTCTCCAGGGAAGTTTACTTTCTTCTGGTTTTTGTTTCTTCTCTGAGATTTTGTGGGTGTTTTTCTTTCCGGCGCGCGCCGGATGGCCCCGAAATTGGTTGATCCGGGATTTTTAGGGGTTTCGAATTCTTCTCGTTCTTTTCTTCAAGCTCTTTCGGGATCTTCCTCTTGTAATGATTTCCCTAAAATTAAGGTGCCATCTTTTCACGATATGCCTTCTCTGTAGATTTCGGATGAAGAAATCTTGGCTTTGGCTGTTCCTTTTCAATTTGTTCTAGTTGGATTCTTTCCTACGAAACCGCCATCTCTTGACTCGATTAGAAATTTTTTCTTTAATCTTAAGCTTAATGGTGATGTTTCGGTTACTTTGCTGGATTCGTCTCATGTGCTTATCAAATTAGAACAAGATCTGGATTATTGTTGTGTCTTCTGTCATAGATCCTACCTGGTTTTCAATTGCTTTATGAAAATTACGAAATGGTCTCCTTCTGTTGAAATAGAGGTTGAATCTTCTGAAATCTCGATCTGGGTATCTTTCCCTTCTTTACGGCCGCATCTTTTTTCTCCTAAAATTCTACATGGATTGGCTTCCATTTTTGGTAAGCCTCTTAAAATTGATTCGGCTACGTCTTTGGGTTCTAGACCGTCTGTAGCTAGGGTTTTAGTTGAACTGGATATCACTAAGTCCTATCCTAATCGTATTTGGTTGGGTTCTGAAAAGCTTGGATAAGTGCAAAATGTTGTAATGGAGGAATTTCCTGTTTTTTGTGGTGAATGTCGTTGCTTCGGCCATGCAGTGGGTGAATGTCGATCTAAAAATGCTGCTTTAGATTCTTCTGTTTTAACCAAAACTGTATAACATAATGCTAAAACTGTCTCCTCGGTTATTCTGGAATCGAATGTTGGGATTCAAGATGAATTAATTGTGCCTAATTTGGTGAACTCTGTTTTAGCTAGGGATGAAACGGTCATTCCTAATGTTTGCGTTGATATTTCTGAAATGGTTTCTAAGGACCTTTCTCCTAATGTTATGCCTTTCTTACCCTCTGGTTTGGAGAGTGCTTGTTTGGAGGGTTTGCCAGGTAATCCTTCGTTAATTTCTGCTAATCCGATAGAAACTGATATTGTAACCTCTTCTGTAAATCATGCGGTGGATTCTGGGTTGGTTCTGATGACTTCGACTCAGTTGATGTGTGGTGAGGCTGTGTAGGCTGGTGTTTTGATTGATAATTGTTGTGTTTTGTCTAGCCCTGTGCTAGTTGAGCACGTTGAACCGATTCGGGTTTCTGTTCTCTCTGAGCGTCCGGTTGATGAAGGAAAATTGGTTGTTTCTCATAAGTTGGTGGAAGTTCCCGTGAATGAAATTGCTTCCCATTCGTTAATGCTTCAGGTGGGTGGTACGACTGGTGTGGATGTTAGATCACATGGTGATTGGTTGCACAATTCGTCGGAGTGTGATTCTGATTATGATTCTTATTCTGATCCTGGAAATGAATTTAAAATGGTTCGTGATAGACCTATTTCTGGTAATTGCCGTGGTAAATTTTGGGGAAGAGGTGGTCGAAGAAGATGATTCGGTATTTACAATTGATCGGATTGTTTTTCGGTTCGAATGTTGGTTGCAGAGCAATGATGTGGCCGGGGCTCGTTTCCTCGTCGCCTACTTGTGGCAACCTCTATTGGATGGTCCTTGTGCGGTTTCGAGGTTGCTTGTAGCCTCGGTCGACTACTGAGCCCCCGGGGTTTTTTGGGATTTCTTGTTGCTTGTTCCCGGGGTTTTTTTGGTTTTGAGAGGCTGTCTTTTTGTGGTTTTTATTTCCTTCCTTTTGCTGTTGTAACCGCTTTTTTATTTTGATTAATAGATCTGTGTTTTATTTAAAAAAAAAATGTATGATATACAACGTAGTATATGATATATTTTTTAAATAAATTTAATTACGTAGTTGAGATTAAGGGCTAATAGATACAATTTAGATTTAATTGATTATATAATATCATATTAGTGCTTCATTCTTTCACAGAGTTAGTGATTTTAATTAGCATAAACACTTATTATAAATAGATTTTATGAAATCTTAAATATGTGTGAGGGTGAGAACTAGGGAGAGAATAGAGAGGAGATTTTTGAACCACTTTGAGCCTCCATTGAAAAATTTAATGAAGTGGCTAAGATTAAGTGCTAATAGATACAATTCATATTCATTTGATCATATTGTATGATCGATCGATATTTATTTTTCACATAATTAGCGATTTTAGCATATACCCTTATTATAAGTTGATTTTTATGAAATCCTAAATATGTGTGAGGGTGAACTCATGAGAGAATAGGGAAAGGAGATTTTTCTTGAGAGAAACACTTTGAGCCTCAGAAATTTCTAGAATGAGAATTCTTCTAGTATTTGGTATCCTTTAATGTGTTTGTAAGAGTTTATTCAATCACAAAAAAAAATCTTGTAAATCTAGCTAATCCTAGCACATGGACTATTAAATCAATTTTTTTGCTTATATTAGAGTAGTAGTTGTAGGATTTACCATTAGTTGTGAAAGAAAGAGGTTTCTCTACTATGTTGATTTTGCTAAATGAGAAAATAATATAGGCATTAATTGGTACCACACAACTTTCAAATTACTTTGTGTCGCTTTTTTTTCTTTTTACTTTTTGAACCATGATCTTTACTTATCTTTGATACTTTTGATTCGATGAAAAATGTCATGATCTTAATCTTACGTGTGTTAGAAGATTATTTGATTAGTAGTTTAAATTTCTCCTGATTGTTAAAGCAAATTTTGTGATAATTGGTTGAGAAAATAAAAGAAAGAATTAACAATTTATGTTAGTCTTATGGATTGTTTTTTCATGTTCAAATCCATCACAAACTTTGAAAAAGGAAGTAAAATTTTATTATTGTAACTATTTTTTTTATTATAAGAAAAAAATATTTTCAAATTTTAAATTTTAGTTATATTTTTAAAATCACACAACCCCCAAGTGTGTCATAAAGACCACAATGATTGCTTTGATAATTTTCTAACTCTCAAAGATGGAGTCATCCTAGAGTTGTCAAGAAATTACATAACATTTGTTATGCATCAATATCATCTCGTAATAACAGTAATTTATTTATATACTTGTTGCGTCCAGGAGTATTCGCGGCGGTAGAGAAATGTAAAGTTTATCATCTTAGCGTTGTACGAAAATCCGGCACGCAATCAGATAAGCAGAGAGGGTCTAACATTTATGGGACACCAAGATTTTTACATGGAAAACCCCTGAAAAGGGGGAAAAACCACGGGGCCTAGCCCAGTTTGAACGAATCCACTAGTATTTGCAGTCGATTACAAATGAGGCCCTTCCTTGAGAGAAGGCCTTAGCTTGATGTACATCTTATAGAGTACATTACATGATGTAAATACAAAGAGCTACTATTGACATATTCGCTTGGTAGGGAGGACCGTAGTCGGCGGGCGACGTAAGCCAGGAGGACCGTAGTCGGCGGGCGACAAAGGTCAGAAAGTCTGTAGTCGGCGGGCGACGTGAGTCAGGAGAACCGTAGTCGGCTGGCAACGGATGTCGGAAAGACTGTAGTCGGCGGGCGACGTAAGTCAGAAGGACTGTAGTCTGACGACGAAGATCAGAAGGACAGCATCAGGTAGAAGTCCAACCATGGAAAGAAATCCATCTCCGCGTATACGTCCAGCGAAGTCCGATAACCGGTAGAAATCCGGCGTCGGATAGAAACTTGGCGAAGGGTGAAGGTTCAACGTCGGGTAGAAGTCTGACGTACGTCTGTTGGTGGCAAAGGAGAACTCCGGCTTCACTTGGGCGGAGTCTCAGCGTCAGAAAAGAACTCTGTTGCAAATTGGGAAGAATTTCAGCATCACGTGGAAGTTGGGAAGAATTCCTGCGTTCTCCCGAATATCACGCAGAATCCCGGCGTGTTCGGGCGGCAGGAAGAGCTCCGGCGGTGGTCAAGGAGAAGCTTCTTCCTTCTCCTCCTTCTTCTCTTCTTCTTCTCTCTCTTCACTTGAGCCCTTTTGTGTAGAATGAGGGCTCTATTTATAGTTTTTCTGGAGTGGCATAGCCCGTAAATAGGCATGAGATCAAGGGCAAATTGGGAGTGTTTTGAATGGACGGCCGATATCGAATCCTTTGATCATGTACCGTTCGTTGGGCATTTTAAGGCCTTAATGATGTCGGAATTCGGCGATCTTTGGCTCGTTGGATTTTTCTCGTCGAGTCGTTCGATTCGAGTATAAGCTTGTCAAAATCGGAGACCGTTTGGTAACTCAAATTGTGGTTTGAACCTTCCAACAGCGCTTTGAGCCCTTGATTCGGACTCATTTGGGCTCGGATTGGGTTGATATTGGTGTCGTTGGGTTTGTATTTCCGAGACGCTCAGTTTGACTATAAGCTCGCCGAAATCGGAGTTCGGGAGCTTTCAAATTTAATTTTTGAAGTTTCCAACTAGCTTTTGCCTCAAGATTCGTGCCCGATCAAGATAATTTTTGCATGATGTATCAATACTAAATTAAATCTAAACTCTAAAATAAATATATTATTATGATATCCCATATCTTATATATTACAGAAGAAAGAACTATGGTAATCTTTAACAAAGTCCGAACTCCTCTTAGTGACCCATAAGTATAATGGAATTGATGATTACATTGATGTACATTTTCAAGGGCAACAGATTACAATAGAGGAGAGATCAAGGAGATCACATATGATATATAGTAAGGTACTTGCAACAATAAGATGCCTTAGAGCATCTCCAACTAAACGTTAAATATGTGTATGACGTCGTTCGGTCGCTCCATCCGAACGCAAAATCTTCCGCTATTTGCTTGCAGGTGAACAGTGCGATGCCAATATTGGTATTGCACTGTTTACCTACGCGATTTTTCTGTCTCAACCGGATTGGCCGAAAAAATGCGCAAAAGAAGAGAAAGACGGTTACCTTCGCAGAAGCATGCAAAATGGAGTTCGATTGGAGATGAATCACGACATTTTTTAGTTTCACTGCATTTTGGAGTGAAAAATGAAATTTTTGGTTGGAGATGCTCTTACATGTTGAAAAGAATGCACGCAAATTTATTGTATTTTAAATAAATAGTTGTGAATATCCCTTTAATAATTTGTTGCCGAGAGCTAGCCACTCTTATTCCTTCAGTTTCGTCACAATTATTACTCTTGCTATGAGCCTTTCGGCCGAAAGGATCTTGGCTGAAAATTTATGCAAGATGATGCAAGCAATAGCTAGCTTTGTTAGATTAACAAATAGAAGAAAAAAGTGCAAGCTAAAGTGGGGCTGGAAGATCCAATAGCTTTGTTTTATCATGCATTTGACAAAGCACACATTATCATTCAAATTGTATCTGAAATAATCTTTGACAAAGACCACATTAGAGAGACGTGGACAAGTTTACAGCCATGATTTATTTGTGACTATATATATTGAATGTTTTAGATAGTATAGAATAGGAGTGCAAACGAGTCTAGCCGAGTTCCAGTTACTCCTGGTTTGAGCTTGAGCTTGAGCTTGATTAATTAATCAAGTTTGAGCTCAAGCTTTATTTTATGAGTTTGAGCCGGCTCGTTTAGTATGAAAGAAAGCAAATGAATATGATTCTAGCGATTCTTATAATGAAATAGTGAAAAGAATGAGAAAGTATAAGAACAATTATAAAGAATCACTTAATATAAAAAGTTAGATATAATTTTAAATAATTTTAACAACTTTGTACTTAAAATTCTAAATGCTAATATATTTTAAGTCCATTTTAAATTTTTTAAATGAGTTGGCTCGCAAGTTAACGAGTCAAGTCAGAGCTGGTTCAAGTTTGGCTTGTTAACTCATGGAGCTCAGCTCACGAGCCATTTATCGAGTTGAGCACAAGTCGGCTTGACTCACTTACACCCCTAGTATAGAACACAGCTTGTATAAGGTTTTAAAATATGTATATATAAATGTAGTACATTTATAAGTGAGAGAGCTTCAATTTGTGCATTTTTAATTAGTTTGATAAATGATCTAATATTCTTAAAAAATGATAAAATTAGATTATTGGCTTAAGATTGAATTTGAGGGCAATGTTATTTTTTATTTTTAGTTGAACAAAGTAATTTAAAAAATAACTATAAAAATTTGAACTTTTTCAGATGGTTGTGTTTGTCTCTCATGTTGGATGCATAAATTGTGAGTGATGTTCATAGAAGGAGTTGATGAATAACCTAATCAAACAAAATATTTATCATAGGAATATAAATTACAAATAGCTTAAATTTTTTTATGACTTATACTCGATTAATGTTAGAATTTAAAATTGTCTGAGGTGACACCTTAACTTATAATTAGCAGGCTTGGCTAAGAAAAAAGTAAAAAAATTAATGTGAGTGAGAGAGTCATGAGAAATGATTTGTGATTTCTTATTATCAGAATGTAAAGAACTTAAGATAATAAATTGCATCCCCTTTGCCTGCACCTCTAAGCCCCCGTTTCTTATTGGGCATAGAGTCATAGCCGCTGGATTCAAATTTGTCTGTGGATGAAATATGACTTTACTAGCAAGCCGACTTGGTGAGGTAGGACGTATGAGGATGAAGAGTGGAGAGAATAATGGAAAATGATACAGAATACTCAGAAAAATTGTATGTTTCAAACTAGCAGAGTATCCACCATCAATCTAAAAAGATCCCTAAATTGTTCCTCATTACAACTTATTTATAGGGTTTTGAGGGTTATAGAAAAGTCAATATAGAGGAAAAGTAAAAAATGCAGTTCTATATAGAATTAATACCCATACAACGCTACACAATACCCTAAACATGCGTCTCCCCCTAATTGGCTGAAAGAAAGTAGAGGCCTGAGAGTTATAATGTTTTGTCTCCACACCAGCTTAATAATGTTGAGTGTGTATGAGGCGAGTTCTGTGGGGAATTACTGAGATGAAAGGGGACCAACATTTAGAGAATTTGTTGAATATGTCAGTGACTCATATGAAGGATCTCAGGTTGCCCGATGAGAGAGGGGAAAGTGAGATGTTGTGGGGATAACTCCTTATTTCGATGTTCGTGGTGAGTTAGGTTGAGAGTCCCATGAGTAGATGCTTACCTATAGTTGAGACTAGAGAAGATGGTCACTTTGGGAAAGAGTGAATATATGAGGTCACTCTAAGGAAAAGCAAGAGACTGAGGTGGTGGTCCATGTATATGGCAAGTTGCTAGCATGATGAGTAGTCCCTAGTTTGCCCTGCATAGGGAGAGCTCCTTGGTAAGCCCAGGTGAGTACCACCTAGTGATCACTCCCTAGGCCAATCCTCTGTGAGTTCCAAAGAATAGTGCCTCCCATTAGGTAGGGTTCATTCACTACAGGAAAATAGCTTATTTCCTGCAAAATTTTCGGCGGAAGTAAATTCGTCACAAATTCCGGCGGATTTCTGCCGGAAAATTTTCAACGAATTTCTAACATATTTTTTTACTGTCTTTTCCGACGTGTTTTTTTCAAAGGAATTTCAGGCAAATTTTTTACGGAAATTAAAAAATTAAGTTATATTTTAATAATTTATTGTCAAATTAAATTCTTTAAATTAAATATTTTATATTTTAAAAAATAAATTAAATTAAATTTTGATTTTATTATTTATTTTATTAAATTAAGTTAAATAATTTAATAAATTATTATTAAATTAAATTAACTAATTAATAATTCATTGTTAAATTAAATTATATTTTTTTATCTTTAAAAAAAATTTACTTTTAAAATAATTATTACTTTTAATATGTAGGAGTTATAAGTTAAATAAAATTAAGTATCATATTTAATAGTTTTTGTTTGATGGCTAGATGGAAGATGGCGCAGAAGTCTTTGCCCGCGCAGAGGGGGAGGGGAATAGCTATCCCAAATAGACCTTTAATTAATAATTATCGACTACTAGTACCAAATTTAAAAGATGGTAGCTAAAGTTATTGTAGAAATTAATTGGATGCCAATGTCTAGTAAGCTCCGAAAATTCACGCCTCGGCCTCTCTGTAGACCCATTTTCTTTTTCTTTGGGTCGCCTAAGAGAGCTTTAACAAGTAGGTTCTGAGGCATACACTATAGGAAATTCAGGCATTACTGGCGATTTTTTTCGACAATTCCTCTAAGTTTTTCAACGGTTTCGTAAAATACCGGCGGTTAGAAAACTGCCGGAATAAACTGCTTAGGAAATGATTTCTGACGGTCCATTTTAGACGGTTATACTTACCAGCGGCTTTCCGGCGGCCTAAACTGTCGGTAATTTTCGGCGGTCATAGCGCCAGTGACCGCCGCATAATCACCAGCAGCTTACCGACCATCAAAATCGTCGGTGTTACTGGTGGCCAAACCGCCAGGACACCGCTGGTTTCACCAGTGGCTAAACTGCCGAGTTACCACGGGTTGACCACTGGCGATCGCCGGTAGTTACCGGTGGCTTTATTAAACTTCTGGTGGCTATAATAAGCCGTATGGTATAGAAATTTTCAGCGACCAAACCGCCGGTTGGCCGCCGAAAACCTGTAGCATTTTAAAAAAAAAATTGACATCCTCTCCTTTATTTTCTCAATTTTTTTATAAACCTGCACAAAATATATAACAATTATCACAAATATGAGCAACACGCCACTATAATCAACCCACAAATATAATCCAAAATAAACACATATAGCATTGAAATGAAATCCACAATAAGCAAATAAAGTCTATAAAGTTCCATCAAAATAAATAAACTCATCAAACCAAATAAAGTTTATAATGAACATAACATATAAATCCACAATAACATATATATATATCCTCGCTTTCACACAACAAGTTCATCAAACCAAATGTTTAAACCAAAAGTTCATTAAAAAATAAGAGTATTAATCATCCTCCGTGTCCTCGCTGTCTGGTGATGCATGTGTCTGCTCTTGCTCTTTTTTCTTTTGATTTTCATCTCTATATGATCACAACTCTGTCTGCATCTCATTTTGAACCTTTCTCATCTCTTCTATCTCTCTCGTCATGGCTACAACCCTCTGGCTTATAATTTCTTCAATTCTACTAGGATTATAAAATGCTGATGTGGATAAATTGCCCTCATAAACATAGCCTTGCGAACCCAAGCCATATACGCTCCCCCTCTGCCTTCCTCCAACAACATATGACCATGTATGATATTCAAAATACTTGGTCGATCCTGAAGATGATCTCTCACCAGTAGACTGACGACCTTCTCGAACTCGTAGAAAATTATCCTGCGAGAATAAATCCATAAAATATTTGATATTAGAATGAGATTTTTTATATTAAATTTATATTCTAAAACTCTAAAAATTATACTCATATGAGCTTTTTTTATCTTTTTCATCAACCCACTGATGGTAAGCTTGATATTAGTGAGTCCTCGTATGCAACTCCAATGGTGTCGACTCCCAGCCAAGAAACTCTTTCTGAAAATAGAAGATATATTTAAAATAATATACATATATTTATTAAATTAATTAAAAGCTTTTACTAGTCATCGTTTATATTCCGTATGAGGAACATACCCACCAGTATGAAGGGAGCTTCCTAAATCCCCATAATTAGATGTATTGTTCTGCTTATTCTGCTCTCTTATTTTTGTGAACTCAAAGCTCACCCAAGATCTATTTAGATCTACCCATATGCCCTCTCCAAGCCATAATGGATGCTGCCCAAACTTTCATATTGTTTGTGAACATATCCCTAAGACGGGTCGATCCTCTCCTCTCAAAATTTATTATGATCCTCGTGCTATGCTCAGACAACCACCTAAAATTTTTTTGTAAAGAAATATATGTATAATAAATAATATTAATACAAATTAAGTCAAATATTTTAATTCATGCCAAATAAATATACCTAAAATTCTCTAAATCATATATCCCTAATTTTCTTTAGGATCTTCTTCCATGATAAGTAAGGAGCATCATATTTGTTCCTTATTATGTCCCGAATCTTGTGGATAGGTGGCCTTGATTGATTGAAGCTGTAGGTTATTTTTTTTATCAATAACATGTAATATATCAAATTATAATAAACTTAATAAAATAAACTGAACTTAGGTATCACCCTCAGGCTCAATTTATAGACGCTTATCTACTGCGGCAGTAGGATCCCCAACACCAACCTCTACTATTATAAATGGTCCATCGTGTTCTGGTTGCACTGAACATGCATGGGTAATAATATGGGTGGATGTAAGTAGGGTAAGGGATAGTGGATGGACTAGTTTGTGATGCTGGTGGGGGATAATATGGATAGAATATAGATGTATATGCCTGATCTGTAGAGGGAAATCGAGGGCTCGTCGACGCATGAGGGAAGTACCCAGGAAAGGGTGGTGGTACACCAATAATAAGTGGATTTGACTGGCCCATATCCTGCTCACTAGGGGACTACTGTTGACTCCAAGGTGGTGGTGGTAGTGATGGTATAAGTGGTGGAACTAAACTCTGCCCCTCGCTTTCATTAGGCTGTCTAAGTATGTTAGGTCTAATACTCAACTTTTTTCGAGAAAACTTTGAGATGAAGGATCTATGAGAAGGATCATCACTTGAAGCTATATGTATTAAAAGAAGTAATTAGTATATCATTGTAACATATAAAAAATTAAATTGTAAGTGTTCCAGAGATTTGTATGAGTAAAAATAAATAAAAATAGAATGTAAATAAATTAGTTATAACAAATATAAAGAATTACACGATACATAATAATGATTAACATTCAAAATAGATTTGATAAAAGATATTTAACAAGATAATGATATATTTACTAACTTGAATTCAAAAAAATATAATTCTAGCTATAAGTAGATTACGATAAATTTAGTCACTTTAATTATAAAAATTACTCATAATCAGAAATATTTTTATTGTTCTTTAGGGTATCTTCACTTTCATTCTCGTTCTCACTTGATGAGCTAGTTGAATTATTCATATCTTTTAATTGCATTTTAATATTATGGGTTATAGTTGGCATCTCCATAATTTTAACAGACATACAATTTGACATCTCATCCTCTTTATGTGTAGTTGCTACAACATATTATTGATCAATTATCCCTCATATTTTTATTTTTATGATAATTATTCAATCTTGTTTATCCCTACGACCACTGAAATATTTGCTGAAATAAACTTAAACAGCTTGACTTGCTAACACAAATAGATCAAACTTCTCGTATCTTCTACTATATTTTATGTTTACTAAATTATACGCTGGATGAATACTTGTGCATCTATTCTATATTGGATCATACCATTGACAGCTAAATAAATATACAAAGTTCTCATCTTCGCCTGGGTACTCCAGGTCAAGAATCTCATTCAAAATACCATAATAATCATGAATTTTTACTCCATATAACCTCACAGATTTCATGTCACACATCAGCTTAAGTTTGATCCATAGCCATCATACATTTTTAAACCTTTAAACCGCTGATATATTGATCTTTTTTACTCTAACATAAAAGAGTAAGATGCTTTGGGCTTTATTATTTTACCGTCGGTAGTTGTTACTAACTCTAAATTTTATTGTCGGCAGTACTCTTTAATGTCCATCATTGCTTTGACATTATTCTTACTCTTATCTTTAACATCTATAATTATATTAAAAAAATTATCCATAAAGTTCTTCTCAATGTACATAAGATCCATATTATACCTTATCAAATTTATTCTCCAATATGATAATATCTAAAAAAAATAGTTTTTTAATCTAATTATGTTGAACACCATATCCCAAAAATTTAAACTCTGATAATTTTAAAAAATTAATAATTGATGAAAGGTCAGAAAGTCTTTGTAGTACATCATCACCATTTAATATGGGTGGAGGATGTGACCTCTCAACTATATTTTTAATGAATTTTTTCTTATTTCTCCTAAACGGATGATCAGTTGGTAGGAATATATGATGTTAATCAAATCAAATATTTTTTTCTTCATATTTTAGTGTGAAAGCTTTAGTATTCTCCATGTAGCTAGTAAGGAGAAGTTAATTTTCCTATTGTGCTCCAACCAGACAACATACCATAAGTTAAAAAATCGCCAATGGTCCAAAAAAATGTAGCTCGAAGAAGATATTTTTATTTTGTTGAGATGTCATATGTGACGATGCATTCTTCCCATAATAACTTGATATCATCAATTAATGGTTGTAAAAAATATCAATTTTTATTTTTAGATTATGTGGTCCAAGTATTACAAGTGTTAAGAATATGTACGGGGTACTCATACACATCTCTAGTGGAAGGTTGTATGGTGTTAGTATAATTGGTCAATAAGAGTACAATGAAGTTGCTTGACTATATGGGTTAAAATCATTAGCTCATAATCCTAATTTTATGTTGCGTGCTTCAGCAGCAAATGAAGTATGTACTCGATCAAAATATTTTCACATTTTAGCATCTCATTGATGAGAAAGAACATAAATGTTTGCTAATTTTTTTATGCCATCTCATATAACCTGCTGAACTCATTGAGGCATAGAGTCATTGAAGTCTTGGAATAATCCATAAATAAAATAAACGATAGTATGTAACATCTTTCTTTTGACGACATTATTTTTCTGAGTTTAGCTTAAATTGAGGCACATTACAAGTGCGACAATAAACTTCTATTGTATCATCCTTGTAGTATAACATACATCCATTGATATAATAATCAATTTTTGTAGCAGTGAGACCCAACTTGGATATTAATATCTTCGCTCGATACAAATCTAAGAGAATTAAATTATCAGTTAGATTAGTTTCCTTGAGAAAACTAATGAAGTCATTAAAATATTCACGATGAATATTATATTCAGTTTTGATACTTAGCATCCTCACTATAAATCTAATAGTATGGAATAAATCCAGTAGTCTGGAATAAATCTATGATATAAATCAATCTTCATATCATCGGGCTTAAGAAATGCTTGATATTTGTGTTTCAAACATGGACATCTAAATATTCTATCGAACTTAAAAGACGGTAGTTGAGAGTAACTTAAATAAAAGTCTCAACTCCCTATATAAATTCATATGTCAATCCTCTTTGACCCAGTAACATTATGTTATACATCCAATATCTCTCTTCTTGGATAGTCATTTGGATGTTAAAGCAAATGTTTCCCTACATAGTTGTGAAATCAATTATTAGAACATATATATGCAGCTTGAACAAGAATACATGCTTTACTTTCGAACAAGTATACTTTATTTGAATTGGAACACATTCACAATCCATCCAATAAAAATAATAATACAAGATAAATAATTTATGTGACAAAATGGAAAACTCGGCTAATGACTCGTATCCTATCTCTAAGGGTAAAGCCACTCATCCTCCTGAGCATCCTCATCTCTGCAACACTTAGCTCAATATTATGCTTCTCTTTTAATGGCCAACATTCGGCACTTTAAAGCATTGTAGGTCTCACCACCATTTTATAGAATAAAGTATTTGGAGCCTTGAGAAAACTCCAAAACATTACACATGAAAGGAAACTCCAAAACATCACACATGAGGCTTGTCATTTTAGGATGCCGACAAATATCCAAGTCATTCTGTGTGTGGCCAATTAACTTGTAAAATCCAAAATCATAAAACATTAATAAATTCTAATGTATGGTGGGAGTATATCTATGAGTCCTTAAAAGTCATAAAATACTTCCACTCTTACTTCACAAGCACTTATAAATTTTATAACCATATTTTATGATTTTGCAAATCTTAGGCATATAAAGGTCTAGGGTATTCATTTTACAACGTGTTGTACACAAACTTAATTGACAATGTCATTTATGGGATCCGCAATATAAACCTTGAAATATATATAATAGATCTCACAATGATCATAACTTAATGCTTCTAAATTGATTAAGTTTATACTTAAGCACTTGCAAAACAACTATTAAAGCTCATAAAATTCAACGTGTATATACACTTATACATCACAAATCATTCTTGTCATGATCTATATCTTAAAAATAAATACATGCAAACGAGAAAAGGAAAAATTTTAATTTTGTAAACAACCCTAGATGCTAGGATTATTTGTCACTTTATATAGTCACTTTGGCTTGAAAGTAGCATGAATATATTCACATAATTCCAAAAGGAGAGTGAAGTACATCCTCTAAGGAAAAGCAAACACCTAGGTATAGACTCTAACCTAGGTTGACCTCCATAATTCAAGTTTACCTTGAACTCCCTCTCTAGTCTTATCAACGAAAAGAATATCATAAGAAAAAAGCAAATACCAAGGTATAGACTCTAAGCTAGGTTGACCTCCATAATTCAAGTTTACCTTAAACTCCCTCTCTAATCTTATCAACAAGAAGAATATTATGAGCAAAAAGTAAACACCAAGGTATAGACTCTAAACTAGGTTGACCTCCATAATTCAAGTTTACGTACCTTGAACTCCCTCTCTAGTCTTATCAATAAGAAGAATATCATGAGCAAAAAGCGAACACCAAGGTATATCCTCTAAGCTAGGTTGACCTCTATAATTTAAGTTCATCTTGAACTCCCTCTCTAGTCTTATCAACAAGTTGAGAAATTATGAGTAAAAAGCAAACACCAAGGTACATCCTCTAAGCTAGGTTGACCTCCATAATTCAAGTTTACCTTGAACTCCCTCTCTAGTCTTATCAACAAATTGTGAAATTATGAGCAAAAAGTAAACACAAAGGTACATCTTCTAAACTAGGTTGACTTCCATAATTCAAGTTTACCTTGAACTCCCTCTCTACTCTAATCAACAAGAAGAATATCATAAGCAAAAAGCAAACATCTAAGTACATCCTCTTGCAAATGTCTAGTGAGAACATCCATGACTAAAGCAAAAAGATATGGATTTAATGCTAATCCTTGATTTAATCCAAGTGAAATAGGAAAATACTTGTTCAAACCACTAGTTATAAATTTGAGAAAAAAAAAAAGCAAACCAAAATTTGGTTTGAATGGCTTTCGTGGATAAATTGCAGTCGTGCTCGGATGTCAGAGTGGGGGCGAGATAGTTGGCCAGAGGGAGGTTGTCGGCGGCTAGATTCCTACGCAGTCACTCAGAGGCACGATCGATCGCGAGAGGCCGGAGGATAGTGGGGGCGAGCATTTACAACGAGATAAGAGAGAAATGTGAAGAAGTGAAACGGAAGGCTCGGGATGGCTAAATTTTCTAGTAGTTTTTCGGTGGTTTAGACCGCCGGAAACAAATCACTTAAAACTAGAGGCCAAGACCGCTAGTAAAAGCACCGGTAAAGAATAAAATTGGTGCCCTAGCCGCCTGTTATTATACTGCCGCTCATTTAGGCAGTGATTAATTAAAAAACAACCGGTTAAACTGTCAGTTTAACCACTGGTATTATCGACGACTATAGGACCGTCGGTAATACCTGAATTTCCTATAATGATATTTTTTAGAAGGACGATTGGGTTTGAAGTAAGACACTACCTAGAGATTTTGCCCTCATTTTAGGATGACTTTATGATTTTGCCCCTATAATTAAATACCCCTCTCGAAAATGAGAGAGAACTTTCGATTAAGGCTAGTCATCAAACATATAAGTAGTATCTGGTGTATAGTAGTAGTGTGATTTGGTATTTGAAAATTTAATATTTAAAATTAGAAAATTACCACCTTGCTCTTTAAGTGGATGGTGGAGGAGGGTAATATATCCCGATCAAGATCCCATGATTTCATCGTCCCTGGTCATCATGGTCCTTAGTCTACTTACTTAAAGAAGGTAGTCGACCCAACTTGATAGAATAATCCTTTTTGATTCATTACTTAACATATTAGCTAACATAGGGCTTTGTGCCATATTAATGATATCCTATTGATTCATTACTTAATGATTCAACATCATTGGGGAACATGAGGGCTCTGATCATAATTGTAATTTAGTGGTGCATTTTGGCTGCAAAACCACCTAGTTTAGACGGTCTCAGTCAAAATTGTTTCTCTATGATACCATTTAGCTGCAAAACCACCGATTAGAAAATGTCTGCCATGTCCTTACTGGTAAGATACAGATTAAGAATGAATTCTAGTGATATATATTCTCGATCAGACATTTGCTCGTTATGAGATAAAATGATTTTCAAGCTTGTCCACCTTGGCAAATTATTATGGAGAGTTAATGTGTATTTTGTTTTAAGCATTTTAGTGATTTAATTCATTTTAAACATTTTAAATTTTATTATTTTTGGAAATTTAGATTTTATGGACATTTGAGAATTTGGAAAGTTTTTTTTAATATTTGGTCTCCCCTCCGATTGAGATTTTATGTCAACACGACCATGCATTATCAAGATTTTTATGAGCAATTTTATTTTATTGGTTAAACCTTATCGACTATGTCTGTTTGCCGACAGAGGACTTGGCTTGTTGTTGGTTTTTATATCTTTATTAGTGAATTTTTCTTATTATAGGCCTTTAATTCCTAATATGAAAGTATAAAACAAATATCCCGGTTGACGTAGCTACTGTACATTTGTTTGATTGTTTGAGCCATGTCTACTCCTATCTGCTTGATCTCATAGAAGGATCAGGCATGAACATAAAATTTTTATTTGACCTGTATAATATCCTTAAATGTCATGTGTACTTACAACACACTCGTTGGAGCTCATTTTGTGTATGTGCTTTGCAAGATGTATTTATGTGGCAATTGTACATATGTAGTGTAACATATATGAATGTATGCACGTATGATGCATTTTGTATTTGCACATTGTTTAGTTACAATGTATGACATTTTGCATATAGCATTGTGGATTAATGCAGTTGTGTATGTATGCATGTGTGTGGTATTTTGCAGTCACATTTGTTGCACAATACATTTGTTTGATGATCTAGTAACTTCGTGTAGTGCATGAAGTATTTGCATGCTGGTATAGCCCTCCACTACTACATAGTGTATTCAACATGTTGAGTAATGTGCTTGCAGAATGCGTTTTACATGTCATATCTTATATATGCATGATATGACTACGTGATACATAATGTGATATCATGGCATGATGTATTTTGCACATTTGAAAATCTTGTACATTGTAGATGAATGCATGTATGTGAATGTGTTAGCATGCATTTTGATGCATGAGGCGGGTGTTTTTGCAATACTCATATAGGGTCATTTGTACAAGCGACTTCTACTAACAAGTGCACATGATTTCATTTCACCATTTATGAATGCCCTATGTCCACTTATATGAGTGTTGCGGATCCGGTGGCATCGTGCTATGGGTGTTTGTTTCTTTATGTGGGTAGATTGTCGTGCACTAACGAGTTGCAACGCTCTAAATTCGATGTCGCAATGCTGTCTGATGAACTGATATATGACAGAGGCTGGAACGCCACAATGCTCCAAATTAGCACCAAAATTCTTCGAGGCTGACTTAACAGTTTTTCTCAAGGGTGGCAATATCCCTCGGTGGTATATACATGCTTTTCTTTTTAGTTTATTGTGTGAGAATTGTGTAAGAATGAAGATAAGCAAGGAGAGAGCAAGAGAGGAGAGATTTGTATAAATTTCTCCTAATTTTCCATAGTGAATATTTTTTGGTGTGTTGAGCCTCCGTGATTTTTGCCCGATTTTATAAGTTTTTTCACCCTAATTCCTATTGTCTTTTACTTTCCGCTACATTCTATTTTTTGTGCTTGTTCCATTGTGTGTTTTACTTTCCCATCTCCCAACAATATTCTTGAGAAATTTCTTGATCAATTCTTTATCCAACATAATATATATTATAATAGGCAACTAAGTCATAAGGCAATATAATCTTAAGATAACATATACTTGATTTCAATGTTTTAATATAAAATATTTTAAATATCTCATTTATATATTAAGTTCAACTAATGAATGTTCATTTTTCTTATTGCTTCACTAGCCACAAGAAAAAAAAAAATTTGACTTCTACATTATGATCATTTAAAACTCTTTACTCATTATATATGAGAAGTTATAATATAAATATTTACAAGTAAATCCAAATGATATATCATTCACATAAATCAAATTATAGTTTTTATTATCTCATAGTCTATTGATGAAAAATATAGTTTCAGCTCTACGATGAAGAAAAAAAGAACTTTCTATATCATATCAAGTTCTACGATGCAGTCTCGTAAGAGAAAGGAAGTCTGGCAGTTTTCTCTTTCTCTTCCACTTGCTAGCTAAAGTACTAAAGCGAACCCATCAAGGAGTTTATTTTGCTGTTCGATTTAAAATCAATCAGATTTGTTAAATTCAAGATAGATAGAGATCACCTCAAAATTCTTCTGAAAATAATTACTTCATTTTCTTGTAGTAAAAACAGTAAAGTCAATATTTTTTAATTTGATTTTCAAATACGTACAAGAACTCGAATGAGCTTCAGACTTTGTTTGGGACAGCTCTTTTAAAGCTTTCAAAAGCAATTCTTTGGTCCAAAAATTTCTTACTTAAAAAATTTTTGTGCTAAAAAATTGCTTTAAAAAACAGTAAGAAAGACATCCAAAATGAAGTCTTACTCAAATTATTATTATTATTATTATTATTATCACTTGACTGCGTGAGATATAGGCTGGTAGATCTCCATTTTTTTTTTTAACCTGGTAGATCTCCACTAATTAGAATGCAGATATGTTTAGAGAGTACGTACTCAACATCAAAACTCAAATGGCCAAATGCAGCCAGCTATATATGCACTAATGAAGATATGTTGTTTATATTAAGCCAGCCCTCTCAAACACAGATTCATGCATGACAACTTCTCATCGCCCTATCTGATCGATGTCACAAGGTTTTCCTAAATAATATTCAAATCAGGCAAAAAAGTTTCATCATGTCGTTAATTAAGGCCTATTTGGTTTCTTTTAAATAAAAATTTAAATAAAACAATTTCTTAATTAATTTCAAGGAATTTTTAGAGTTAAAAAGAAATATATCAAAAATGACAGAATATTCTAATAAATTCTATCATTTCACATCATATGTTCAATAGTTTCAGCACCCAAATGAGCCATAAGAAGAGTATTAGACTTTGTTTGGGATAGCTTTTTACAGCTTCGTTTTGCATATCAAAATCACAATTCCACTTAGCTACTCTTTTATTGTTGCATTCTCACTACTTTCTATAAATTTTTATAGTTGAAAGCTGTTTTTTTCTAACCAGAGTTGCTAATATTGTATTAATATTGACATATTGTGGGGGAATAGCTGTACAAACACCTTTAAAAAATTGTTGTGCTGTAATATGTTCCTGTTATATGACACATTTGTATATTGTCATGGATAATTTTTGGTAATACATAATATAAATGATGAAGTTTAATATAAGTAATAAGAAGAGTTTGTGGGGAGCAATCTGAAATGCTGCAAGCAAGCCAACTTAACCAAGTGGACACTGAGATCATTTCCCTTTTAGATACCGAGAGTAAACGATGGTGATTTAAGCACTTAGCAGAGCAAGTTTAGAGCTGCATGGAAGTCACTAAGAAAAGGTAAGTGGGACTATGGAAGCAACGACGATGCTCCGCATATCTAAGCTGACGGACTCTTCCATGATATGTTTGCTGAAATGTATCTATCGCTCCTTATTTGCTGTATTGCATCATTCTATATAATAATATGAATAGAACGTTATTTGCATGCAAACCATTTGCTAGCTGGTCACATCTCAGAAAGAAAAATAAGTTTTTATATATATAAGAAGATTGATTATTTGAAGTTTTGTCTGTGTTGTTCTTCTATTTTTCTTTTTCTTTCTTTTTCTAGAAGTTTTTTTATTTGAAAAAATTGAGTGGCAAGATATAATAATAATTAAGGTACCTTAAATGTGAACTAAACTTGCTATTTAATAACTTTGGTAACATATTATCTGATTTATTTCAAATGGCTAAACCACCAAATAAAACCTCTTAATTAAATTAATTCAAAATTTGAATAGACCTTAATATATGTATGATATGCAACGTACAAATCAGTAGGGTTTTCACCCTGAAAGCTAGAGAAGTTTATTTTTTAAATAAATTGGTATCCGGGATTTTTACGAATAGTTTTCGGGAGTAATGATTTCCCTAAAATTAAGGGCTAGGATATTTCGATAAGAAATCTTGAATTTGTTCTAGTTGGATTTTTACTATTCTTGATCGATTAGAAAATATCTTAACTTATCATATTATTCGTCTCATGTGCTTATCAAATTCTGGATTATTGCATAGAGTTTTCAATTGCTTTATGATTACGAAATGGTATTGAAATTTGAGCATAAACACTTATTATAAATAGATTTTATGAAATCTTAAATATGTGTGAGGGTGAGAACTAGGGAGAGAATAGAGAGGAGATTTTTCTTAAGGGAGCCACTTTGAGCCTCCATTGAAAAATTTAATGAAGTGGCTAAGATTAAGGACTAATAGATACAATTTAGATTTATTTGATCATATTGTATGATCGATCGATACTTATTTTTCACATAATTAGCGATTTTTGCATATACCCTTATTATAAATTGATTTTTATGAAATCATAAATATGTGTGAGGGTGAACTCATGAGAGAATAGGGAAAGGAGATTTTTCTTGAGAGAAACACTTTGAGCCTCAGAAATTTCTAGATTGAGAATTCTTCTAGTATTGGTTGTCTTCTTGTTTGGTATCCTTTAATGTGTTTGTAAGAGTTTATTCAATCACAAAAAAAATCTTGTAAATCTAGCTAATCCTAGCACATGGACTATTAAATCAATTTTTTTGCTTATATTAGAGTAGTAGTTGTAGGATTTACCATTACTTGTGAAAGAAAGAGGTTTCTCTACTATGTTGATTTTGCTAAATGAGAAAATAATATAGGCATTAATTGGTACCACTCAACTTTCAAATTACTTTGTGTCGCTTTTTTTTCTTTTACTTTTTGAACCATGATCTTTACTTATCTTTGATACTTTTGATTCGATGAAAAATGTCATGATCTTAATCTTACGTGTGTTAGAAGATTATTTGAGTAGTAGTTCAAATTTCTCCTGATTGTTAAAGCAAATTTTGTGATAATTGGTTGAGAAAATAAAAGAAAGAATTAACAATTTATGTTAGTCTTATGGATTGTTTTTTCATGTTCAAATCCATCACAAACTTTGAAAAAGAAAGTAAAATTTTATTATTGTAACTATTTTTTTTTATTATAAGAAAAAAATATTTTCAAATTTTAAATTTTAGTTATATTTTTAAAATCACACAACCCCCCAAGTGTGTCATAAAGACCACAATGATTGCTTTGATAATTTTCTAACTCTCAAAGATGGAGTCATCGTAGAGTTGTCAAGAAATTACATAACATTTGTTAGGCATCAATATCATCTCGTAATAACAGTAATTTATTTATATACTTGTTGCGTCCAGGAGTATTCGCGGCGGTAGAGAAATATAAAGTTTATCGTCTTAGCGTTGTACGAAAATCCAGCATGCAATCAGATAAGGAGAGAGGGTCTAACATTTATGGGACACCAAGATTTTTAGGTGGAAAACCCCTGAAAAGGGGGAAAAACCACGGGGCCTAGCCCAGTTTGAACGAATCCACTAGTATTTGCAGTCGATTACAAATGAGGCCCTTCCTTGGGAGAAGGCCTTAGCTTGATGTACATCTTATAGAGTACATTACATGATGTAAATACAAAGAGCTACTATTGACATATTCGCTTGGTAGGGAGGACCGTAGTCGGCGGGCGATGTAAGTCAGGAGGATCGTAGTCGGCGGGTGACAGAGGTCGGAAAGTCTGCAGTCTGCGGGCGACGTGAGTCAGGAGAACTGTAGTCGGCTGGCGACGGATGTCGGAAAGACTGTAGTCGGCGGGCGACGTAAGTAAGAAGGACTGTAGTCTGACGACGAAGATCAGAATGACAGTGTCAGGTAGAAGCCCAACCATGGAAAGAAATCCATCTCCGCGTAGACGTCCAGCGAAGTTCGATAACCGGTAGAAATCCGGCGTCGGGTAGAAACTTGGCGAAGAGTGAAGATTCAACGTCGGGTAGAAGTCCGACGTCTGTTGGTGGCAAAGGAGAACTCCGGCTTCACTTGGGCGGAGTCTCAGCGTCAGAAGGGAACTCTGTTGCAAATTGGGAAGAATTTCAGCATCACGTGTAAATTGGAAAGAATTCCTGCGTTCTCCCGAATATCACGCAGAATCCTTACGTGTTCGGGCGGCAGGAAGAGCTCCGGCGGTGGTCGAGGAGGAGCTTCTTCCTTCTCCTCCTTGTTCTCTTCTTCTTCTCTCTCTTCACTTGAGCCCCATTGTGTAGAATGAGGGCTCTATTTATAGTTTTTCTGGAGTGGCATAGCCCGTAAATAGGCGTGAGATCAAGGGCAAATTGGGAGTGTTTTGAATGGACTGCCGATATCGAATCCTTTGATCATGCACCGTTTGTTGGGCATTTGAAGGCCTTAATGATGTCGGAATTTGGCGATCTTAGGCTCGTTGGATGTTTCTCGTCGAGCCGTTCGATTCGAGTATAAGCTCGTCAAAATCGGAGACCGTTTGGTAACTCAAATTGTGGTTTGAACCTTCCAACAGTGCTTTGAGCCCTTGATTCGGACTCATTTGGGCTCGGATTGGGTTGATCTTGGTGTCGTTGGGTTCGTATTTCCGAGACGCTCAGTTTGACTATAAGCTCGCCGAAATCAGAGTTCGGGAGCTTTCAAATTTAATTTTTGAAGTTTCCAACTAGCTTTTGCCCAAGATTCGTGCCCGATCAAGATAATTTTTGCATGATGTATCAATACTAAATTAAATCTAAACTCTAAAATAAATATATTATTATGATATCCCATATCTTATATATTACAGAAGAAAGAACTATGGTAATCTTTAACAAAGTCCGAACTCCTCTTAGTGACCCATAAGTATAATGGAATTGATGATTACATTGATGTACATTTTCAAGGGCAACAGATTACAATAGAGGAGAGATCAAGGAGATCACATATGATATATATTAAGGTACTTGCAACAATAAGATGCCTTAGAGCATCTCCAACTAAACGTTAAATATGTGTATGACGTCGTTCGGTCGCTCCATCCGAACGCAAAATCCTCCGCTATTTGCTTGCAGGTGAACAGTGCGATGCCAATATTGGCATGGCACTGTTTACCTACGCGATTTTTCTGTCTCAATCGGATTGGCCGAAAAAATGCGCAAAAGAAGAGAAAGACGGTTACCTTCGCAGAAGCATGCAAAATGGAGTTCGATTGGAGATGAATCACGACATTTTTTAGTTTCACTACATTTTGGAGTGAAAAATGGAATTTTTGGTTGGAGATGCTCTTACATGTTGAAAAGAATGTACGCAAATTTATTGTATTTTAAATAAATAGTTGTGAATAGCCCTTTAATCATTTGTTGGCGAGAGCTAGCCACTCTTATTCCTTTAGTTTCTTCACAATTATTACTCTTGCTATGAGCCTTTCGGCCAAAAGGATCTTGGCTGAACGTTTATGCAAGATGATGCAAGCAATAGCTAGCTTTGTTAGATTAACAAATAGAAGAAAAAAGTGCAAGCTAAAGTGGGGCGTGGAAGATCCAATAGCTTTGTTTTATCATGCATTTGACAAAGCACACATTATCATTCAAATTGTATCTGAAATAATCTTTGACAAAGACCACATTAGAGAGACGTGGACAAGTTTACAGCCATGATTTATTTGTGACTATATATATTGAATGTTTTAGATAGTATAGAATAGGAGTGCAAACGAGTCTAGCCGAATTCCAGTTACTCCTGGTTTGAGCTTGAGCTTGAGCTTGATTAATTAATCAAGTTTGAGCTCAAGCTTTATTTTATGAGTTTGAGCCGGCTCGTTTAGTATGAAAGAGAGCAAATGAATATGATTCTAGCGATTCTTATAATGAAATAGTGAAAAGAATGAGAAAGTATAAGAACAATTATAAAGAATCACTTAATATAAAAAGTTAGATATAATTTTAAATAATTTTAACAACTTTGTACTTAAAATTCTAAATGCTAATAAATTTTAAGTCCATTTTAAATTTTTTAAATGAGTTGGCTCGCAAGTTAACGAGTCAAGTCAGAGCTGGTTCAAGTTTGGCTTGTTAACTCATGGAGCTCAGCTCACGAGCCATTTATCGAGTTGAGCACAAGTCGGCTTGACTCACTTACACCCCTAGTATAGAACACAGCTTGTATAAGGTTTTAAAATATGTATATATAAATGTTTAAAATCCTTTTATCCTTATGTTCTAAAATTACTATTTTTGCACAAAAACAGTTCTAAATCCCTTAATAAATAATCATCCAATATGCCTAGCTATGTTATAGAAGTTTATAAAGCGTTTATATTTGATGAACTACTTTACGAATCCATAAAATCAACATATCTTTGTCATATTTTCTGATATCATATTAGATTGAAGAAGTTCACGTGATCGATCAATATGATCGATCACATCTTTTATATTCTTTTTAATATAAATAATAATAACTATATTGATATATGTGTGGATATCAAAATCCTTTTCTCTTTTTAAAACATCTATTACTTATGGTTACTGCAACTTCACCAACCCCTAAGCTTTATTTATTGATTTTTTTTGCGCTTCTTTATTAATGTTATTGAGCATCCTAATTTTTAAATTGAGGTTAATACTTGAGATAAAGATAATAATTCTTATTATTACTATGAATCTTCCCTTATCAATATGGCTAAAATCTTCCACACGTCATGGGTGATGTTATCAATTCATCACTCTAATGAATAAGTATATTTAATATAGGGCATGCATGGTGAGATTAGCTTTATCACCATTAAATATCCACCTCCTCTACCTTCTGACATCACTTAAGGTCTGGTACATATTGGAGCAATGATATGAGATGAAGTTGGGTTAAGGAAAAGGTCTCCTCCTTATCTTGGCAAAGTATGGAATTTCCAAATGCTTAGAATGATTATGACGCAAAAAAATATTCAATTTCACACTACTATTCCACTACAAGCTACACTAACATGGTCCACCACATGAGGTAGCACAAATTGAAAAATGGGGGAAGAAGTACAAAATGAGAATAAAAAAAGTTATGCTAACATAGAATTATATTAAGGTTACAAAAATACTTTGTATTATCATGTAGTTACATTAATATCTATTATATATAAAGACAATATAAATTTTTGAAGCATATTGCACCACATGCTCATGCTAAAGCTGCCATTATATGAGATGATACCATGAAATGCCAAACAACCATTCTAATTTGTAACTATACGAATGAGTTCTTCTAATGGCATTCTAGTTCTTGTTGGATGAACAAAGCTTAAATGATAGTTTTTATCTTTAAAGTCTTTGTTAAATGTGATGTCAAATAAAAATTGAAGCCTTTGAGTTCATTACAAATTGCAGTTGAACCGTCCCACACCTTATTCTTCTATAATGTAACTTTTTTTTTTTCCTTTACAAAAGATATTGCATTGATCAATAAAATGTTATCATTTGGAAGTTCAACACTAACTCCAAAAAGTATCAATTTGAACTAGCTCAAATAACTTGTTTGGCTTAACAAGAAGCTGAGCATAATTTTGCTTGGTGGCTCACAAACGTTTGAAAAAATATAATGAAGGACATAATATAAATGGGTGGGATTGAGCACAAGCATAGTGACTTAGGCGCATAAGTGTACTTCACACTGCAACCATATCTTTTTAAGACATTATAAGGACTGATGCCTATTACTTCATTTAATATAAATTATTCATATATAAATGCATGTAATTGTAAGGAAGAACTACCATAAACCATGAAATTTCAAAATAGTTATAATTTCCCTAATTTTTGACTCATACCTCTTTTTTCTCTTTCTCATACATTCAAAAAATTGTATGAAATGATAGGGCAAGCAAGAGCAAAAAGCCCTCTGGCTTTAGAAAAAATTGTAACAGTTCACCATTGATGCATGAATATTAAGAACATATTAGTTCCTCCTTTTTCCTTGTTCGTTTACTGTTCACTATGAGGTTGATTTCTCCTTCAAGGCGAAGGATAGTGATTAACCTAAAACCTAAGGAATGCACAAGAAGAAAATGAAGAAAAACAATGAGAAGAAAAAGATAAGGAGAGGTTGAAGGGGAAGAGACTCACAGTGATGAGGATCGAAGGAAGAAGGCCGGGATTCGCAAGCGGAGGAGATTTTCGCCGCAGCTTTGCTCCCATCGTCCTAATCGCGCGAAACAGATCGAAAGGAAAAATTAGGGCTTCGGGTCACTTAAATCCACGGATAGGCTATGACGGCGGTTTTAACCGGTGCAATTTGCAGCGGTTTAAACCGCTGCAATTGCTTTAAAATTTCTAATGCAAATTTTGTTTTCGCAACGGTTTGCAAAACCGGTGCAAAGAACCGCTGCGAAAACTCTCGTTTTTTGGTAGTGGTAGTACATTTATAAGTGAGAGAGCTTCAATTTGTGCATTTTTAATTAGTTTGATAAATGATCAAATATTCTTAAAAATTGATAAAATTATATTATTGGCTTAAGATTGAATTTGAGGGCAATGTTATTTTTATTTTCTAGTTGAATATAGTAATATTTAAAAAATAACTATAAAAAAGTTGAACCTTTTCTAATGATTGTGTGTTTGTCTCTCATGTCGGATGCATAAATTATGAGTGAAGTTCATAGAAGGAGTTGATGAATAACCTAATCAAACAAAATAATTATCATAGGAATATAAATTACAAATAGCTTAAATTTTTTAATGACTTATACTCGATTAATGTTAGAATTTAAAATTGTCTGAGATGACACCTTAACTTATTAGCAGGCTTGGCTAAGAAAAAAGGAAAAAAATTATGTGAGTGAGAGAGTCATGAGAAATGATTTGTGATTTCTTATTATCAGAATGTAAAGAACTTAAGATAATAAATTGCATCCCCTTTGCCTGCACCTCTAAGCCCCCGTTTCTTATTGGGCATAGAGGCATAGCCGTTGGATTCAAATTTGTCTGTGGATGAAATATGACTTTACTAGCAAGCCGACTTGGGTAGGTAGGACGTATGAGGATGAAGAGTGGAGAGAATAATGGAAAATGATACAGAATACTCAGAAAAATTGTATGTTTCAAACTAGCAGAGTATCCACTATCAATCTAAAAAGATCCCTAAATTGTTCCTCATTACAACTTATTTATAGGGTTTTGAGGGTTATAGAAAAGTCAATATAGAGGAAAAGTAAAAAATGGAGTGCTATATAGAATTAATACCCATACAATGCTACACAATACCCTAAACATGCGTCTCCCCCTAATTGGCTGAAAGAAAGTAAAGGCCTGAGAGTTATAATGTTTTGTCTCCACACCAGCTTAATAATGTTGAGTGTGTATGAGGCGAGTTCTGTGGGGAATTACTGAGATGAAAGGGGACCAACATTTAGAGAATTTGTTGAATATGTCAGTGACTCATATGAAGGATCTCAGGTTGCCCGATGAGAGAGGGGAAAGTGAGATGTTGTGGGGATAACTCCTTATTTCGATGTTCGTGGTGAGTTAGGTTGAGAGTCCCATGAGTAGATGCTTACCTATAGTTGAGACTAGAGAAGATAGTCACTTTAGGAAAGAGTGAATATATGAGGTCACTCTAAGGAAAAGCAAGAGACTGAGGTGGTGGTCCATGTATATGGCAAGTTGCTAGCATGATGAGTAGTCCCTAGTTTGCCCTGCATAGGGAGAGCTCCTTGGTAAGCCCAGGTGAGTACCACCTAGTGATCACTCCCTAGGCCAATCCTCTGTGAGTTCCAAAGAATAGTGCCTCCCATTAGGTGGGTTCATTCACTACAGGAAAATAGCTTATTTCCTGCAAAATTTCCGGCGGAAGTAAATTCGTCACAAATTCCGGCGGATTTCTGCCGGAAAGTTTTCAACGAATTTCTAACATATTTTTTTACTGTCTTTTCCGACGTGTTTTTTTCGAAGGAATTTCAGGCAAATTTTTTACGGAAATAAAAAAATTAAGTTATATTTTAATAATTTATTGTCAAATTAAATTCTTTAAATTAAATATTTTATATTTTAAAAAATAACTTAAATTAAAATAAATTAAATTAAATTTTGATTTTATTATTTATTTTATTAAATTAAGTTAAATAATTTAATAAATTATTTTTAAATTAAATTAACTAATTAATAATTCATTGTTAAATTAAATTATATTTTTTTATCTTTAAAAAAAATTTACTTTTAAAATAATTATTACTTTTAATATGTAGGAGTTATAAGTTAAATAAAATTAAGTATCATATTTAATAGTTTTTGTTTGATGGCTAGATGGAAGATGGCGCAGAAGTCTTTGCCCGCGCAGAGGGGGAGGGGAATAGCTATCCCAAATAGACCTTTAATTAATAATTATCAACTACTAGTACCAAATTTAAAAGATGGTAGCTAAAGTTATTGTAGAAATTAATTGGATGCCAATGTCTAGTAAGCTCCAAAAATTCAAACCTCGGCCTCTCTGTAGACCCATTTTCTTTTTCTTTGGGTCGCCTAGGAGAGCTTTAACAAGTAGGTTCTGAGGCATACACTATAAGAAATTCAGGCATTACTGGCAATTTTTTTCGACAATTCCTCTAAGTTTTTCAACGGTTTCGTAAAATACCGGCGGTTAGAAAACCGCCGGAATAAACTGCTTAGGAAATGATTTCTGACGGTCCATTTTCGACGGTTATACTTACCAGCGGCTTTCCGGCGGCCTAAACTGTTGGTAATTTTTGGCGGTCATAGCGCCAGTGACCGCCGCATAATCACCAGCAGCTTACCGACCATCAAAATCGTCGGTGTTACTGGTGGCCAAACCGCCAGGCCACCGCTGGTTTCACCAGTGGCTAAACTGCCGAGTTACCGCCGGTTGACCACTGGCGATCGCCGGTAGTTACCGGTGGCTTTATTAAACTTCTGGTGGCTATAATAAGCCGTATGGTATAGAAATTTTTAGCGACCAAACCACCGGTTGGCCGCCGAAAACCTGTAGCATTTTTAAAAAAAATTGACATCGTCTCCTTTATTTACTCAATTTTTTTATAAACCTGCACAAAATATAGAACAATTATCACAAATATGAGCAACACGCCACTATAATCAACCCACAAATATAATCCAAAATCAACACATATAGCATTGAAATGAAATCCACAATAAGCAAATAAAGTCTATAAAGTTCCATCAAAATAAATAAACTCATCAAACCAAATAAAGTCTATAATGAACATAACATATAAATCCACAATAACATATTTATATCCTCGCTTTCACACAACAAGTTCATCAAACCAAATGTTTAAACCAAAAGTTCATCAAAAAATAAGAGTATTAATCATCCTCCGTGTCCTCGCTGTCTGGTGATGCATGTGTCTGCTCTTGCTCTTTTTTCTTTTGATTTTCATCTCTATATGATCACAACTCTGTCTGCATCTCATTTTGAACCTTTCTCATCTCTTCTATCTCTCTCGTCATGGCTACAACCCTCTGGCTTATAATTTCTTCAATTCTACTAGGATTATAAAATGCTGATGTGGATAAATTGCCCTCATAAACATAGCCTTGCGAACCCAAGCCATATACGCTCCCCCTCTGCCTTCCTCCAACAACATATGACCATGTATGATATTCAAAATACTTGGTCGATCCTGAAGATGATCTCTCACCAGTAGACTGACGACTTTCTCGAACTCGTAGAAAATTATCCTGCGAGAATAAATCCATAAAATATTTGATATTAGAATGAGATTTTTTATATTAAATTTATATTCTAAAACTCTAAAAATTATACTCATATGAGCTTTTTTTAGCTTTTTCATCAACCCACTGATGGTAAGCTTGATATTAGTGAGTCCTCGTATGCAACTCCAATGGTGTCGACTCCCAGCCAAGAAACTCTTTCTGAAAATAGAAGATATATTTAAAATAATATACATATATTTATTAAATTAATTAAAAGCTTTTACTAGTCATCGTCTATATTCCGTATGAGGAACATACCCACCAGTATGAAGGGAGCTTCCTAAATCCCCATAATTAGATGTATTGTTCTGCTTATTCTGCTCTCTTATTTTTGTGAACTCAAAGCTCACCCAAGATCTATTTAGATCTACCCATATGCCCTCTCCAAGCCATAATGGATGCTGCCCAAACTTTCATATTGTTTGTGAACATATCCCTAAGACGGGTCGATCCTCTCCTCTCAAAATTTATTATGATCCTCGTGCTATGCTCAGACAACCACCTAAAATTTTTCTGTAAAGAAATATATGTATAATAAATAATATTAATACAAATTAAGTCAAATATTTTAATTCATGCCAAATAAATATATCTAAAATTCTCTAAACCATATATCCCTAATTTTCTTTAGGATCTTCTTCCATGATAAGTAAGGAGCATCATATTCGTTCCTTATTATGTCCCGAATCTTGTGGATAGGTGGCCTTGATTGATTGAAGCTGTAGGTTAATTTTTTTATCAATAACATGTAATATATCAAATTATAATAAACTTAATAAAATAAACTGAACTTAGGTATCACCCTCAGGCTCAATTTATAGACGCTTATCTACTGCGGCAGTAGGATCCCCAACACCAACCTCTACTAGTATAAATGGTCCATCGTGTTCTGGTTGCACTGAACATGCATGGTTAATAATATGGGTGGATGTAAGTAGGGTAAGGGATAGTGGATGGACTAGTTTGTGATGCTGGTGGGGGGGTAATATGGATAGAATATAGATGTATATGCCTGATCTATAGAGGGAAATCGAGGACTCGTCGACGCATGAGGGAAGTACCCAGGAAAGGGTGGTGGTACACCAATAATAAGTGGATTTGACTGGCCCATATCCTGCTCACTAGGGGACTACTATTGACTCCAAGGTGGTGGTGGTGGTGATGGTATAAGTGGTGGAACTAAACTCTGCCCCTCGCTTTCATTAGGCTGTTTAAGTATGTTAGGTCTAATACTCAACTTTTTTCGAGAAAACTTTGAGATGAAGGATCTATGAGAAGGATCATCACTTGAAGCTATATGTATTAAAAGAAGTAATTAGTATATCATTGTAACATATAAAAAATTAAATTGTAAGTGTTCCAGAGATTTGTATGAGTAAAAATAAATAAAAATAGAATGTAAATAAATTAGTTATAACAAATATAAAGAATTACACGATACATAATAATGATTAACATTCAAAATAGATTTGATAAAAGATATTTAACAAGATAATGATATATTTACTAACTTGAATTCAAAAAAATATAATTCTATAAGTAGATTACAGTAAATTTAGTCACTTTAATTATATAAATTACTCATAATCAGAAATATTTTTATTGTTCTTTAGGGTATCTTTACTTTCATTCTCGTTCTCACTTGATGAGCTAGTTGAATTATTCATATCTTTTAATTGCATTTTAATATTATGGGTTATAGTTGGCATCTCCATAATTTTAACAGACATACAATTTGACATCTCATCCTCTTTATGTGTAGTTGCTACAACATATTATTGATCAATTATCCCTCGTATTTTTATTTTTATGATAATTATTCAATCTTGTTTATCCCTACGACCACTGAAATATTTGCTGAAATAAACTTAAACAGCTTGACTTGCTAATACAAATAGATCAAACTTCTTGTATCTTATACTATATTTTATGTTTACTAAATTATACGCAAGATGAATACTTGTGCATCTATTCTATATTGGATCATACCATTGACAGCTAAATAAATATACAAAGTTCTCATCTTCGCCTGAGTACTCCAGGTCAAGAATCTCATTCAAAATACCATAATAATCATGAAGTTTTACTCCATATAACCTCACAGATTTCATGTCACACATCAGCTTAAGTTTGATCCATAGCCATCATACATTTTTAAACCTTTAAACCACTGATATATTGATCATTTTTACTCTAACATAAAAGAGTAAGGTGCTTTGGGCTTTATTATTTTACCATCGGTAGTTGCTACTAACTCTAAATTTTATTGTCGGCAGTACTCTTTAATGTCCATCATTGCTTTGACATTATTCTTACTCTTATCTTTAACATCTATAATTATATTAAAAATAGTATCCATAAAGTTCTTCTCAATGTACATAAGATCCATATTATACCTTATCAAATTTATTCTCCAATATGATAATATCTAAAAAAATAGTTTTTTAATCTAATTATGTTGAACACCATATCCCAAAAATTTAAACTCTGATAATTTTGAAAATTTAATAATTGATGAAAGGTCAGAAAGTCTTTGTAGTACATCATCACCATTTAATATGGGTGGAGGATGTGACCTCTCAACTATATTTTTAATGATTTTTTTCTTATTTCTCTTAAACGGATGATCAGTTGGTAGGAATATATGATGATAATCAAATCAAATATTTTTTCCTTCATATTTTAGTGTGAAAGCTTTAGTATTCTCCATGTAGCTAGTAAGGAGAAGTTAATTTTCCTACTGTGCTCCAACCAGACAACATACCATAAGTTAAAAAATTGCCAATGGTTCAAAAAAATGTAGCTCGAAGAAGATATTTTTATTTTGTTGAGATGTCATATGTGACGATGCATTCTTCCCATAATAACTTGATATCATCAATTAATGGTTGTAAAAAAATATCAATTTTTATTTTTAGATTATGTGGTCCAAGTATTACAAGTGTTAAGAATATGTACGGGATACTCATACACATCTCTGGTGGAAGGTTGTATGGTGTTAGTATAATTGGTCAATAAGAGTACAATGAAGTTGCTTGACTATATGGGTTAAAATTATTAGCTCATAATCCTAATTTTATGTTGCGTGCTTCAGCAGCAAATGAAGTATGTACTCGATCAAAATATTTTCACATTTTAGCATCTCATTGATGAGAAAGAACATAAATGTTTGCTAATTTTTTTATGTCATCTCATATAACCTGCTGAACTCATTGATACATAGAGTCATTGAAGTCTTAGAATAATCAATAAATAAAATAAACGATAGTATGTAACATCTTTCTTTTGACGACATTATTTTTCTGAGTTTAGCTTAAATTGAGGCACATTACAAGTGCGACAATAAACTTCTATTGTATCATCCTTGTAGTATAACATACATCCATTGATATAATAATCAATTTTTGTAGCAGTGAGACCCAACTTGGATATTAATATCTTCGCTCGATACAAATCTAAGAGAATTAAATTATCAGTTAGATTAGTTTCCTTGAGAAAACTAATGAAGTCATTAAAATATTCACGATGAATATTATATTCAGTTTTGATACTTAGCATCCTCACTATAAATCTAATAGTATGGAATAAATCCAGTAGTCTGGAATAAATCTATGATATAAATCAATCTTCATATCATCGGGCTTAAGAAATGCTTGATATTTGTGTTTCAAACATGGACATCTAAATATTCTATAGAACTTAAAAGAAGGTAGTTGAGAGTGACTTAAATAAAAGTCTCAACTCCCTATATAAATTCATATGTCAATCCTCTTTGACCCAGTAACAATATGTTATACATCCAATATCTCTCTTCTTGGATAGTCATTTGGATGTTAAAGCAAATGTTTCCCTACATAGTTGTGAAATCAATTATTAGAACATATATATGCAGCTTGAACAAGAATACATGCTTTACTTTCGAACAAGTATACTTTATTTGAATTGGAACGCATTCACAACCCATCCAATAAAAATAATAATACAAGATAAATAATTTATGTGACAAAATGGAAAACTCGGCTAATGACTCGTATCCAATCTCTAAGGGTAAAGCCACTCATCCTCCTGAGCATCCTCATCTCTGCAACACTTAGCTCAATATTATGCTTCTCTTTTAATGGCCAACATTCGGCACTTTAAAGCATTGTAGGTCTCACCACCATTTTATAGAATAAAGTATTTGGAGCCTTGAGAAAACTCCAAAACATTACACATGAAAGGAAACTCCAAAACATCACACATGAGGCTTGTCATTTTAGGATGCCGACAAATATCCAAGTCATTCTGTGTGTGGCCAATTAACTTGTAAACTCCAAAATCATAAAACATTAATAAATTCTAATGTATGGTGGGAGTATATCTATGAGTCCTTAAAAGTCATAAAATACTTCCACTCTTACTTCACAAGCACTTATAAATTTTATAACCATATTTTATGATTTTGCAAATCTTAGGCATATAAAGGTCTAGGGTATTCATTTTACAACGTGTTGTACACAAACTTAATTGACAATGTCATTTATGGGATCCGCAATATAAACCTTGAAATATATATAATAGATCTCACAATGATCATAACTTAATGCTTCTAAATTGATTAAGTTTATACTTAAGCACTTGCAAAACAACTATTAAAGCTCATAAAATTCAACGTGTATATACACTTATACATCACAAATCATTCTTGTCATGATCTATATCTTAAAAATAAATACATGCAAACGAGAAAAGGAAAAATTTTAATTTTGTAAACAACCATAGATGCTAGGATTATTTGTCACTTTATATAGTCACTTTGGCTTGAAAGTAGCATGAATATATTCACATAATTCCAAAAGGAGAGTGAAGTACATCCTCTAAGGAAAAGCAAACACCTAGGTATAGACTCTAACCTAGGTTGACCTCCATAATTCAAGTTTACCTTGAACTCCCTCTCTAGTCTTATCAACGAAAAGAATATCATAAGAAAAAATCAAATACCAAGGTATAGACTCTAAGCTAGGTTGACCTCCATAATTCAAGTTTACCTTAAACTCCCTCTCTAATCTTATCAACAAGAAGAATATTATGAGCAAAAAGTAAACACCAAGGTATAGACTCTAAACTAGGTTGACCTCCATAATTCAAGTTTACGTACCTTGAACTCCCTCTCTAGTCTTATCAATAAGAAGAATATCATGAGCAAAAAGCGAACACCAAGGTACATCCTCTAAGCTAGGTTGACCTCTATAATTTAAGTTCATCTTGAACTCCCTCTCTAGTCTTATCAACAAGTTGAGAAATTATGAGTAAAAAGCAAACACCAAGGTACATCCTCTAAGCTAGGTTGACCTCCATAATTCAAGTTTACCTTGAACTCCCTCTCTAGTCTTATCAACAAATTGTGAAATTATGAGCAAAAAGTAAACACAAAGGTACATCTTCTAAACTAGGTTGACTTCCATAATTCAAGTTTACCTTGAACTCCCTCTCTACTCTAATCAGCAAGAAGAATATCATAAGCAAAAAGCAAACATCTAAGTACATCCTCTTGCAAATGTCTAGTGAGAACATCCATGACTAAAGCAAAAAGATATTGATTTAATGCTAATCCTTGATTTAATCCAAGTGAAATAGGAAAATACTTGTTCAAACCACTAGTTATAAATTTGAGAAAAAAAAAAGGCAAACCAAAATTTGGTTTGAATGGCTTTCGTGGATAAATTGCAGTCGTGCTCGGATGTCAGAGTGGGGGCGAGATAGTTGGCCAGAGGGAGGTTGTCGGCGGCTAGATTCCTACGCAGTCACTTAGAGGCACGATCGATCGCGAGAGGCCGGAGGATAGTGGGGGCGAGCATTTATAACGAGAGAAGAGAGAAATGCGAAGAAGTGAAACGGAAGGCTCGGGATGGCTAAATTTTCTAGTAGTTTTTCGGTGGTTTAGACCGCGGGAAACAAGTCACTTAAAACTAGAGGCCAAGACCGCTAGTAAAAGCACCGGTAAAGAATAAAATTGGTGCCCTAGCCGCCTGTTATTATACTGCCGCTCATTTAGGCAGTGATTAATTAAAAAAACAACCGGTTAAACTGTCAGTTTAACCACTGGTATTATCGACGACTATAGGACCGTCGGTAATACCTGAATTTCCTATAATGATATTTTTTAGAAGGTCGATTGGGTTTGAAGTAAGACACTACCCAGAGATTTTGCCCTCATTTTAGGATGACTTTATGATTGTGCCCCTATAATTAAATACCCCTCTCGAAAATGAGAGAGAACTTTCGATTAAGGCTAGTCATCAAACATATAAGTAGTATCTGGTGTATAGTAGTAGTGTGATTTGGTATTTGAAAATTTAATATTTAAAATTAGAAAATTACCACCTTGCTCTTTAAGTGGATGGTGGAGGAGGGTAATATATCCCGATCAAGATCCCATGATTTCATCGTCCCGGGTCATCATGGTCCTTAGTCTACTTACTTAAAGAAGGTAGTCGACCCAACTTGATAGAAGAATCCTTTTTGGCAGCCATGGGTTGCTTCTTCCAAGGGTACCTTGTAGACTTAAGGTATATATTTATCTAAGAGGACAAATTTGAAACCACATTAGCTAACATAGGGCTTTGTGCCATATTAATGATATCCTATTGATTCATTACTTAATGATTTAACATCATTGGGGAACATGAGGGCTCTGATCATAATTGTAATTTAGTGGTGCATTTTGGCTGCAAAACCACCTAGTTTAGACGGTCTCAGTCAAAATTGTTTCTCTATGATACCATTTAGCTGCAAAACCACCGATTAGAAAATGTCTGCCACGTCCTTACTGGTAAGATACAGATTAAGAACGAATTATAGTGATATATATTCTCGATCAGACATTTGCTCGTTATGAGATAAAATGATTTTCAAGCTTGTCCACCTTGGCAAATTATTATGGAGAGTTAATGTGTATTTTGTTTTAAGCATTTTAGTGATTTAATTCATTTTAAACATTTTAAATTTTATTATTTTTGGAAATTTAGATTTTATGGACATTTGAGAATTTGGAAAGTTTTTTTTAATATTTGGTCTCCCCTCCGATTGAGATTTTATGTCAACACGACCATGCATTATCAAGATTTTTATGAGCAATTTTATTTTATTGGTTAAACCTTATCGACTATGTCTGTTTGCCGACAGAGGACTTGGCTTGTTGTTGGTTTTTATATCTTTATTAGTGAATTTTTCTTATTATAGGCCTTTAATTCCTAATATGAAAGTATAAAACAAATATCCCGGTTGACGTAGCTACCGTACATTTGTTTGATTGTTTGAGCCATGTCTACTCCTATCTGCTTGATCTCATAGAAGGATAGGGCATGAACATAAAATTTTTATTTGACCTGTATAATATCCTTAAATGTCATGTGTACTTACAACACACTCGTTGGAGCTCATTTTGTGTATGTGCTTTGCAAGATGTATTTATGTGGCAGTTGTACATATGTAGTGTAACATATATGAATGTATGCACGTATGATGCATTTTGTATTTGCACATTGTTTAGTTACAATGTATGACATTTTGCATATAGCATTGTGGATTAATGCAGTTGTGTATGTATGCATGTGTGTGGTATTTTGCAGTCACATTTGTTTGCACAATACATTTGTTTGATGATCTAGTAACTTCGTGTAGTGCATGAAGTATTTGCATGCTGGTATAGCCCTCCACTACTACATAGTGTATTCAACATGTTGAGTAATGTGCTTGCAGAATGCGTTTTACATGTCATATCTTATATATGCACGATATGACTATGTGCTACATAATGTGATATCATGGCATGATGTATTTTGCACATTTGAAAATCTTGTACATTGTAGATGAATGCATGTATGTGAATGTGTTAGCATGCATTTTGATGCATGAGGCGGGTGTTTTTGCAATACTCATATAAGGTCATTTGTACAAGCGACTTCTACTAACAAGTGCACATGATTTCATTTCACCATTTATGAATGCCCTATGTCCACTTATATGAGTGTTGCGGATCCGGTGGCATCGTGCTATGGGTGTTTGTTTCTTTATGTGGGTAGATTGTCGTGCACTAACGAGTTGCAACGCTCTAAATTCGATGTCGCAATGTTGTCCGATGAACTGATATATGAGAGAGGCTGGAACGCCACAATGCTCCAAATTAGCACCAAAATTCTTCGAGGCTGACTGAACAGTTTTTCTCAAGGGTGGCAATATCCCTCGGTGGTATATACATGCTTTTCTTTTTAGTTTATTGTGTGAGAATTGTGTAAGAATGAAGATAAGCAAGGAGAGAGCAAGAGAGGAGAGATTTGTATAAATTTCTCCTAATTTTCCATAGTGAATATTTTTTGGTGTGTTGAGCCTCCGTGATTTTTGCCCGATTTTATAAGTTTTTTTACCCTAATTCCTATTGTCTTTTACTTTCCGCTACATTCTATTTTTTGTGCTTGTTCCATTGTGTTTTACTTTCCCATCTCCCAACAATATTCTTGAGAAATTTCTTGATCAATTCTTTATCCAACATAATATATATTATAATAGGCAACTAAGTCATAAGGCAATATAATCTTAAGATAACATACACTTGATTTCAATGTTTTAATATAAAATATTTTAAATATCTCATTTATATATTAAGTTCAACTAATGAATGTTCATTTTTCTTATTGCTTCACTAGCCACAAGAAAAAATTTGACTTCTACATTATGCTCATTTAAAACTCTTTACTCATTATATATGAGAAGTTATAATATAAATATTTATAAGTAAATCCAAATGATATATCATTCACATAAATCTAATTATAGTTTTTATTATCTCATAGTCTATTGATGAAAAATATAGTTTCTACTCTACCCTAATTGAACATATTATCAATGAAAAAAAAAAGGAACTTTCTATATCATATCAAGTTCTACGATGCAGTCTCGTAAGAGAAAGGAAGTCTGGCAGTTCTCTCTTTCTCTTCCACTTGCTAGCGACCCCATCAAGGAGTTTATTTTGCTGTTCGATTTAAAATCAATCAGATTTGTTAAATTCAAGATAAATAGAGATCACCTCAAAATTCTTCTGAAAATAATTACTTCATTTTCTTATAGTAAAAACAGTAAAGTCAATATTTTTTAATTTGATTTTCAAATACGTACACGAACTCGAATGAGCTTCAGACTTTGTTTGGGACAGCTCTTTTAAAGCTTTCAAAAGCAACTCTTTGGTCCAAAAATTTCTTGCTTAAAAAATTTTTGTGCTAGAAAATTGCTTTAAAAAACAGTAAGAAAGACATCCGAAATGAAGTCTTACTCAAATTATTATTATTATTATTATTATTATTATTATTATTATTATTATTATTATTATTATTATTATTATTATTATCACATCATGTCGTTAATTAAGGCCTATTTGGTTTCTTTTAAATAAAAAAAATAAATAAAACAATTTCTTAATTAATTTCAATGAATTTTTAGAGTTAAAAATATATATATCAAAAATGACAGAATATTCTAATAAATTCTATCATTTCACATCATATGTTCAATAGTTTCAGCACCCAAATGAGTCATAAGAAGAGTTTTAGACTTTGTTTGGGATAGCTTTTTACAGCTTCGTTTTGCATATCAAAATCACAATTCCACTTAGCTACTCTTTTATTGTTGCATTCTCACTACTTTCTATAAATTTTTATAATTGAAAGCTGTTTTTTTCTAACCAGAGTTGCTAATATTGTATTAATATTGACATATTGTGGGGGAATAGCTGTACAAACACCTTTAAAAAATTGTTGTGCTGTAATATGTTCCTGTTATGACACATTTGTATATTGTCATGGATAATTTTTGGTAATACATAATATAAATGATGAAGTCTAATATAAGTAATAAGAAGAGTTTGTGGGGAGCAATCTGAAATGCTGCAAGCAAGCCAACTTAGCCAAGTGGACACTGAGATCATTTCCCTTTTAGATACCGACAGTAAACGATGGTGATTTAAGCACTTAGCAGAGCAAGTTTAGAGCTGCATGGAAGTCACTAAGAAAAGCTAAGTGGGACTATGGAAGCAACGACGATGCTCCGCATATCTGAGCTGACGGACTCTTCCATGATTTGTTTGCTGAAATGTATTTATCGCTCCTTATTTGCTGTATTGCATCATTCTATATAATAATATGAATAGAACGTTATTTGCATGCAAACCATTTGCTAGCTGGTCACATCTCAGAAAGAAAAATAAGTTTATATATATATATATATAAGAAGATTGATTATTTGAAGTTTTATCTGTGTTGCTCTTCTATTCTCCTTTTGTTTTTTTTTTTTTTCTTTGAAGTTTTGTTATTTTAAAAAATTGAGTGGGCCGCCCAGCTTTCATATATAGTTCAAAATATTAATCATAACATGATATAATAATTAAGGTACCTTAAATGTGAACTAAACTTGCTATTTAATAACTTTGGTAACATATTATCTGATTTATTTCAAATGGCTAAACCACCAAATAAAACCTCTTAATAAAATTAATTCAAAATTTGAATAGACCTTAATATATGTATGATATACAACGTACAAATCAGCGCCAGCACGACTTTCCCCTTTTTGCTCTGCTAGGGTTTTCACCCTCGTGGCGGCGTGCCGCTCTCCGGTCTCCGGTGGGGGGTTTAAAGCTTGTCTCCAGAGAAGTTTACTTTCTTCTGGTTTTTGTTTCTTCTTTGAGATTTTGTGGGTGTTTTCTTTCCGGCGCGCGTCGGATGGCCCTGAAATTGGTTGATCCGGGATTTTTAGGTGTTTCGAATTCTTCTCGTTCTTTTCTTCAAGCTCTTTCGGGATCTTCCTCTTGTAATGATTTCCCTAAAATTAAGGTGTCGTCTTTTCGCAGGATGCCTTCTCTGTGGATTTCGGATGAAGAAATCTTGACTTTGGCTGTTCCTTTTCAATTTGTTCTAGTTGGATTCTTTACTACGAAACGACCATCTCTTGACTCGATTAGAAAATTTTTCTTTAATCTTAAGCTTAATTGTGATGTTTCAGTTGCTTTGCTGGATTCGTCTCATGTGCTTATCAAATTAGAACAAGACCTGGATTATTGCTGTGTCTTCTGTCATAGATCCTACCTGGTTTTCAATTGCTTTATGAAAATTACGAAATGGTCTCCTTCTGTTGAAATAGGGGTTGAATCTTCTGAAATCCCGATCTAGGTATCTTTCCCTTCTTTACGGCCGCATCTTTTTTCCCCTAAAATTCTACATGGATTGGCTTCCATTTTTGGTAAGCCTCTTAAAATTGATTCGGCTACGTCTTTGGGTTCTAGATCGTCTGTAGCTAGGGTTTTAGTTGAACTGGATATCACTAAGTTCTATCCTAATCGTATTTGGTTGGGTTCTGAAAAGCTTGGATATGTGCAAAAAGTTGTAATGGAGGAATTTCCTGTTTTTTGTGGTGAATGTCGTTGCTTCGGCCATACAGTGGGTGAATGTCGATCTAAAAATGCTACTTTAGATTCGTCTGTTTTAACCAAAACTGTAGAACATAATGCTAAAACTGTCTCCCCGGTTATTCTGGAATCGAATGTTGGGATTCAAGATGAATTGATTGTGCCTAATTTGGTGAACTCTGTTTTAGCTAGGGATGAAACGGTCATACCTAATGTTTGCGTTGATATTTCTGAAATGGTTTCTAAGGACCTTTCTCCTAATGCTATGCCTTTCTTACCCTCTGGTTTGGAGAGTGCTTGTTTGGATGGTTTGCCGGGTAATCCTTCGTTAATTTCTGCTAATCCGATAGAAACTGGTATTGTAACCTCTTCTGTAAATCATGCGGTGGATTCTGGGTTGGTTCCGATGACTTCGACTCAGTTGATGTGTGGTGAGGCTGTGCAGGCTGGTGTTTTGATTGATAATTGTTGTGTATTGTCTAACCCTATGCTAGTTGAGCACGTTGAACCGATTCGGGTTTCTGTTCTCTCTGAGCGTCCGGTTGATGAAGGAAATTTGGTTGTTTCTCATAAGTTGGTGGAAGTTCCCGTGAATGGAATTGCTTCCCATTCGTTAATGCTTCAGGTGAGTGGTATGACTTGTGTGGATGTTAGATCACATGGTGATTGGTTGCACAATTCGTCGGAGTGTGATTCTGATTCTGATTGTTATTCTGATCCTGGAAATGAATTTAAAATGGTTCGTGATAGACCTATTTCAGGTAATTGTCATGGTAAATTTTGGGGAAGAGGTGGTCGAAGAAGATGATTCGGTATTTACAATTGATCGGATTGTTTTTCGGTTCGAATGTTGGTTGCAGAGCAATGATGTGGCCGGGGTTCGTTTCCTCGTCGCCTTCTTGTGGCAACCTCTATTGGATGGTCCTTGTGCGGTTTCGAGGTTGCTTGTAGCCTCGTTCGACTACTGAGCCCCCGGGGTTTTTTGGGATTTCTTGTTGCTTGTTCCCGGGTTTTTTTTTTGTTTTGAGAGGCTGTCTTTTTGTGGTTTTTATTTCCTTCCTTTTGCTGTTGTAACCGCTTTTTTATTTTGATTAATATATCTGTGTTTTATTTAAAAAAAAATGTATGATATACAGCGTAGTATATGATATATTTTTTAAATAAATTTAATTACGTAGTTGAGATTAAGGGCTAATAGATACAATTTAGATTTAATTGATTGTATAATATCATATTAATGCTTCATTCTTTCACAGAGTTAGCAATTTTAATTAGCATAAACACTTATTATAAATAGATTTTATGAAATCTTAAATATGTGTGAGGGTGAGAACTAGGGAGAGAATAGAGAGGAGATTTTCTTAAGGGAAACACTTTGAGCCTCCATTGAACCTTTTAATGAAGTAGCTAAGATTAAGGGCTAATAGATAATATTCAGATTCATTTGATCTTATTGTATGATCGATCAATATTTATTTTTCACAAAATTAGCGATTTTAGCAGATACCCTTATTATAAATTGATTTTTATGAAATCCTAAATATGTGTGAGGGTGAACTCATGAGAGAATAGGGAAAGGAGATTTTTTTTTGAGAGAATTCTTCTAGTATTGGTTGTCTTCTTGTTTGGTATATATCCTTTAATGTGTTTGTAAGAGTTTATTTGATCACAAAAAAAAATCTTGTAAATCTAGCTAATCCTAGCACATGGACTATAAAATCAATTTTATTGCTTATATTAGAGTAGTAGTTGTAGGATTTACCATTACTTGTGAAAGAAAGAGGTTTCTCTACTATGTTGATTTTGCTAAATGAGAAAATAATGGAAATCTTAAGAAGATGAATCGGGGCATGGACATAGGCATTAATTGGTACCACACAACTTTCAAATTACTTTGTGTCGCTTTTTTTTCTTTTACTTTTTGAACCATGATCTTTACTTATCTTTGATACTTTTGATTCGATGAAGAATGTCATGATCTTAATCTTACGTGTGTTAGAAGATTATTTGAGTAGTAGTTCAAATTTCTCCTGATTGTTAAAGCAAATTTTGTGATAATTGGTTTAGAAAATAAAAGAAAGAATTAACAATTTATGTTAGTCTTATGGATTGTTTTTTCATGTTCAAATCCATCACAAACTTTCAAAAAGGAAGTAAATTTTATTATTGTAACTATTTTTTTTATTATAAGAAAAAAATATTTTCAAATTTTAAATTTTAGTTATATTTTTAAAATCACACAACCCCCCAAGTGTGTCATAAAGACCACAATGATTGCTTTGATAATTTTCTAACTCTCAAAGATGGAGTCATCATAGAGTTGTCAAGAAATTACATAACATTTGTTATGCATCAATATCATCTCGTAATAACAGTAATTTATTTATATACTTGTTGCGTCCAGGAGTATTCGCGGCGGTAGAGAAATATAAAGTTTATCGTCTTAGCGTTGTACGAAAATTCGCCACGCAATAAGATAAGCAGAGAGGGTCTAACATTTATGGGACACCAAGATTTTTACGTGGAAAACCCCTGAAAAGGGGGAAAAACCACGGGGCCTAGCCCAGTTTGAACGAATCCACTAGTATTTGCAGTCGATTACAAATGAGGCCTTTCCTTGGGAGAAGGCCTTAGCTTGATGTACATCTTATAGAGTACATTACATGATGTAAATACAAAGAGCTACTATTGACATATTCGCTTGGTAGGGAGGACCATAGTCGGCGGGTGATGTAAGTCAAGAGGACCGTAGTCGGCGGGCGACAAAGGTCGGAAAGTCTGTAGTCGGCGGGCGACGTGAGTCAGGAGAACCGTAGTCGGCTGGCAACGGATGTCGGAAAGATTGTAGTCGGCGGGCGACGTAAGTCAGAAGGACTGTAGTCTGACGACGAAGATTAGAAGGACAGCGTCAGGTAGAAGTCCAACCATGGAAAGAAATCCATCTCCGCGTAGACGTCCAGCGAAGTCCGATAACCGGTAGAAATCCGGCGTCGGGTAGAAACTTGGCGAAGAGTGAAGGTTCAACGTCGGGTAGAAGTCCGACGTACGTCTGTTGGTGGCAAAGGAGAACTCCGGCTTCACTTGGGCGGAGTCTCAGTGTCAGAAGGGAACTCTGTTGCAAATTGGGAAGAATTTCAGCATCACGTGGAAGTTGGGAAGAATTCATGCGTTCTCCCGAATATCACGCAGAATCCCGGCGTGTTCGGGTGGCAGGAAGAGCTCCGGCGGTGGTCGAGGAGAAGCTTCTTCCTTCTCCTCCTTCTTCTTCTCTCTCTTCACTTGAGCCCCTTTGTGTAGAATGAGGGCTCTATTTATAGTTTTTCTGGAGTGGCATAGCCCGTAAATAGGCATGAGATCAAGGGCAAATTGGGAGTGTTTTGAATGGACGGCCGATATCGAATCCTTTGATCATGCACCGTTCGTTGGGCATTTGAAGGCCTTAATGATGTCGGAATTCGATTATCTTATGCTCGTTGGATTTGTCTCGTCGAGCCGTTCGATTCGAGTATAAGCTCGTCAAAATCGGAGACCATTTGGTAACTCAAATTGTGGTTTGAACCTTCCAACAGCGCTTTGAGCCCTTGATTCGGACTCATTTGGGCTCGGATTGGGTTGATCTTGGTGTCGTTGGGTTTGTATTTCCGAGACGCTCAGTTTGACTATAAGCTCGCTGAAATCGAAGTTTGGGAGCTTTCAAATTTAATTTTTGAAGTTTCCAACTAGCTTTTGCCTCAAGATTCGTGCCCGATCAAGATAATTTTTGCATGATGTATCAATACTAAATTAAATCTAAACTCTAAAATAAATTTATTATTATGATATCTCATATCTTATATATTACAGAAGAAAGAACTATGGTAATCTTTAACAAAGTCCGAACTCCTCTTAGTGACCCATAAGTATAATGGAATTGATGATTACATTGATGTACATTTTCAAGGGCAACAGATTACAATAGAGGAGAGATCAAGGAGATCACATATGATATATAGTAAGGTACTTGCAACAATAAGATGCCTTAGAGCATCTCCAACTAAACGTTAAATATGTGTATGACATCGTTCGGTCGCTCCATCCGAACGCAAAATCCTCCGCTATTTGCTTGCAGGTGAACAGTGTGATGCCAATATTGGAATTGCACTGTTTACCTACGCGATTTTTCTGTCTCAACCGGATTGGCCGAAAAAATGCGCAAAAGAAGAGAAAGACGGTTACCTTCGCAGAAGGAGTTCGATTGGAGATGAATCACGACATTTTTTAAAAATTGGAGATGCTCTTACAAGTTGAAAAGAATGTACGCAAATTTATTGTATTTTAAATAAATAGTTGTGAATAGCCCTTTAATCATTTGTTGGCGAGAGCTAGCCACTCTTATTCCTTTAGTTTCTTCACAATTATTACTCTTGCTATGAGCCTTTCGGCCAAAAGGATCTTGGCTGAACGTTTATGCAAGATGATGCAAGCAATAGCTAGCTTTGTTAGATTAACAAATAGAAGAAAAAAGTGCAAGCTAAAGTGGGGCGTGGAAGATCCAATAGCTTTGTTTTATCATGCATTTGACAAAGCACACATTATCATTCAAATTGTATCTGAAATAATCTTTGACAAAGACCCCATTAGAGAGACGTGGACAAGTTTACAGCCATGATTTATTTGTGACTATATATATTGAATGTTTTAGATAGTATAGAATAGGAGTGCAAACGAGTCTAGCCGAGTTCCAGTTACTCCTGGTTTGAGCTTGAGCTTGAGCTTGATTAATTAATCAAGTTTGAGCTCAAGCTTTATTTTATGAGTTTGGGCCGGCTCGTTTAGTATGAAAGAGAGCAAATGAATATGATTCTAGCAATTCTTATAATGAAATAGTGAAAAGAATGAGAAAGCATAAGAACAATTATAAAGAATCACTTAATATAAAAAGTTAGATATAATTTTAAATAATTTTAACAACTTTGTACTTAAAATTCTAAATGCTAATATATTTTAAGTCCATTTTAAATATTTTAAATGAGTTGGCTCGCAAGTTAACGAGTCAAGTCAGAGCTGGTTCAAGTTTGGCTTGTTAACTCATGGAGCTCAGCTCACGAGCCATTTATCGAGTTGAGCACAAGTCGGCTTGACTCACTTACACCCCTAGTATAAAACACAGCTTGTATAAGGTTTTAAAATATGTATATATAAATGTAGTACATTTATAAGTGAGAGAGCTTCAATTTGTGCATTTTTAATTAGTTTGATAAATGATCAAATATTCGTAAAAATTGATAAAATTATATTATTGGCTTAAGATTGAATTTGAGTTGAGGGCAATGTTATTTTTATTTTCTAGTTGAATATAGTAATATTTAAAAAATAACTATAAAAAAGTTGAACCTTTTCTAATGATTGTGTGTTTGTCTCTCATGTCGGATGCATAAATTATGAGTGATGTTCATAGAAGGAGTTGATGAATAACCTAATCAAACAAAATAATTATCATAGGAATATAAATTACAAATAGCTTAAATTTTTTAATGACTTATACTCGATTAATGTTAGAATTTAAAATTGTCTGAGATGACACCTTAACTTATTAGCAGGCTTGGCTAAGAAAAAAGGAAAAAAATAATGTGAGTGAGAGAGAGTCATGAGAAATGATTTGTGATTTCTTATTATCAGAATGTAAAGAACTTAAGATAATAAATTGCATCCCCTTTGCCTGCACCTCTAAGCCCCCGTTTCTTATTGGGCATAGAGGCATAGCCGTTGGATTCAAATTTGTCTGTGGATGAAATATGACTTTACTAGCAAGCCGACTTGGTGAGGTAGGACGTATGAGGATGAAGAGTGGAGAGAATAATGGAAAATGATACAGAATACTCAGAAAAATTGTATGTTTCAAACTAGCAGAGTATCCACTATCAATCTAAAAAGATCCCTAAATTGTTCCTCATTACAACTTATTTATAGGGTTTTGAGGGTTATAGAAAAGTCAATATAGAGGAAAAGTAAAAAATGCAGTGCTATATAGAATTAATACCCATACAACGCTACACAATACCCTAAACATGCGTCTCCCCCTAATTGGCTGAAAGAAAGTAGAGGCCTGAGAGTTATAATGTTTTGTCTCCACACCAGCTTAATAATGTTGAGTGTGTATGAGGCGAGTTCTGTGGGGAATTACTGAGATGAAAGGGGACCAACATTTGGAGAATTTGTTGAATATGTCAGTGACTCATATGAAGGATCTCAGGTTGCTCGATGAGAGAGGGGAAAGTGAGATGTTGTGGGGATAACTCCTTATTTCGATGGTCATGGTGAGTTAGGTTGAGAGTCCCATGAGTAGATGCTTACCTATAGTTGAGACTAGAGAAGATGGTCACTTTGGGAAAGAGTGAATATATGAGATCACTCTAAGGAAAAGCAAGAGACTGAGGTGGTGGTTCATGTATATAGCAAGTTGCTAGCATGATGAGTAGTCCCTAGTTTGCCCTGCATAGGGAGAGCTCCTTGGTAAGCCCAGGTGAGTACCACCTAGTGATCACTCTCTAGGCCAATCCTCTGTGAGTTCCAAAGAATAGTGCCTCCTATTAGGTGGGTTCATTCACTACAGAAAAATATCTTATTTCCTGCAAAATTTCCGGCGGAAGTAAATTCGTCACAAATTCCGGCGGATTTCCGCCGGAAAATTTTCAACGAATTTCTAACATATTTCTTATTGTCTTTTCCGACGTGTTTTTTTCGAAGGAATTTCAGGCAAAATTTTGACGGAAATTAAAAAATTAAGTTATATTTTAATAATTTATTGTCAAATTAAATATTTCATATTTAAAAAATAACTTAAATTAAATTAAATTTTGATTTTATTATTTATTTTATTAAATTAAGTTAATAAATTTAATAAATTATTGTTAAATTAAATTAACTAATTAATAATTCATTGTTAAATTAAATTATATTTTTTTTATCTTTAAAAAAAATTTACTTTTAAAATAATTATTACTTTTAATATGTAGGAGTTATAAGTTAAATAAAATTAAGTATCATATTTAACAGTTTTTGTTTGATGGCTAGATGGAAGATGGCGCAGAAGTCTTTGCCCGCGCAGAGGGGGCGAGGTTCAAACCCCGCTGAAGGCAGACCACTCGGGCTAGGGGGCGGGCTGGGCTGTCCACGCAGGCTTTGGCTAGCGCTGTTGGGCTGGCGGGTCGGCTGGGCTAGCCTGGGCGGAGCAGAAATTGGAGCAGTGGGCTGGTTAGGCAGGCCAGGGGTCAGCTGGGCTAGCCTGGGCGGAGTGGAAATTGGAGCAGTGGACTGGTTAGGCAGGCCAGTCGGGTGCTTTGAATTTGGGTTTTTTTTTTTTTCTTGACCTTCCGGCGCCAAAAAAAATCTGCCGGAAATATTTTTACTGCGAAAAATCCGTCGGAAATGTTTCCGTCGAATTATTTTGCGTCGGAAGGCCTTTTCCGATGTGCGTTAAGCTGACGAAAATATTTCCGTAGGAAATCCGCCGGAATTGTTAATTTCCTACGGATTTTGACCAATTTTCCAGCGAAAATGGCTGCCAGAAATTGACGTTTTTCCTGTAGTGATTTGTGGACCTTGCATGAGGGTGATTCCTCTCCATAACCAACCAGCTTCATGTTAAATACTAGTGAAGGTGTATGCGGGTATACAATAGCTCTATAGGAAGGTTATATTTCAAAAAAATGTATACCTTATTGAATATAGCATGATGAAGGCTTTTCATAAAATAAAAATAAATCCATTTTTACTGTTAAAATACTTAAATACACATTTAAAAATTTTTAAACACTATGCAAGCCTGCATGAACCTGCTGTCAACCTGCACCTTTTTTGGCTAAGCCTTAGCAACCTATTATGCTAAGTGCTCTAGATGAATATGCCTAGTCCTCTAGGGTGGATATATGAGTTATTGTGCTGAAGGCTCTAAATGGATATTCCTAGTTAGCTTATGAGGCTGAGTAGGAATGTGAGTTATTTTGAGGGAAAATTTTTAAACTATGTATTATTAAAATTTAATAATGTTATTAAGTATTGAAAAAAATAAATTTAAAAGTAGGCAAAGTTGCCGATCAAACGGGCGACTTATGCTGACTCAGACTTGCTCAGTCATGTTCTAGTCGTCGAAATGACATGCGACTTATTTAAGAAAAAAAATTACTATTGTAAGTTGTCCATTAAACAGGCGACTTGCTACAGTAAATTCTGAAAAATAATTTAAAAATAAAATAAGTGAAAAATATATTAAATAAATATACTAGAAAAATAGTTAAAAATAAAAAATAGAGACAAAAAAAATATACAGTAATGATATTTACTTACGAAGCTTGTGTTTAAGGAAAAACTTTGAATAATTAATTTTTTTTTTTTACTTTACTTTTCCGTATACCGCCTATCCATTAAAAATACAAATTGCAATTTTAATACTGTCAAAATAAATAATTTTAATCAAATTTTGATGAATATATATTTTAAAAGTATTACCTTCTATTAAAATATAGAAATTATAGTTTACATTAACATTATATCTTTTTATTTTTCCTCTATTTTTTATTTTTAATTATTTTTTAAGTATATTTATTTAATATATTTTTCACTTAATTTATTTTTAAATTATTTTTCAAAATTTACTGTAACAAGTCGCACGTTTAACGGACAACTTACAATAGTAACATTTTTTTAAATAAGTTGTATGCTAGTTCGGCGATTGAGACAGGACTCAGCAAGTCTGAGTCAGTATAAGTCACTCGTTTGATGGGCGACTTTGCCTATTCTTAAAATTTTTTTATATACTTAATTACATTATTAAAATTTTAATAATATCTAGTTTAAAATTTTGTCCTTATTTTGAATACTTTTTATTGGTTTAATCTTAAATTTATTGTATCTCATCAGTGCATTCATCAAAGTAAAGGTGAATTATTTTGATTAACCATGGGACCTCTAGAGCTTTATTTGTTGGCTATTTTAGTCTAATAGATCCATTATGACACTACTACTAGTTGATTGAGTTGACTTAAAGTCAAAAAGAGCAATTTTAGTTTTACATTAATTTCTTTAATTCACTTATATATATGGAGATTGTTTGCATTGAGTATTAAAAGAATACAATATTCTTTAACATTAAACTACATTTTAATTATGATCATTAATTAGATTTGATAACTAGCCAATAATGTTAAAATGATTTTTTTTTTCTTTTCATAAACTTTTCCTTAAAACTCCTCCCAACCTTTCAAAAGTATGGATCAAAACAAGTGACTTCCTAGAAGGGAGGTGGCCATAATGCTTTGGAAGTAATAAGGTATGGAATAATTAAGCATAAGTTTTTGTAGCATCATGCTTCTCCCCTCCTCTAAAGAAGATCAAGGAGGAAATATTCAATGAGGTAATTGAAATATAGGAGAAAAAGATGAAAGCTAGTGCTAGAATGCCTCTTGTAAGTGATCTACTTTAAATGACTGTTAGAAGAGGTGATTTATCTTTATCTTATTTATATTGGGTGAAAATGATTTAGAGACTTTTTAGTGGACTATTGTCTCTCCTATTGAGATCCCTTCTTCCAAAGTTGAGTGAATTAAGCTTGTTGATTTTGGCATAAGTTTGAGGGGAGTAAAGTAAGAGTCGGGTCCTAAGGTTCATGATAAGATTCCTATTAAATGTTGCCAGTTAAAGAGATCACTCATTCAGCATCTTAGTGTAAAGATTTTAAATTTCAAAAGATAATGATGCTCACCATTTAGGCCAACTATGAGCTTGAGAGATTGAAGGCTGCTAAGAAAATTATAGAGTTATGACTTTGTTTACATGACTTAATGGAGAGTTTTGCTTATTTCTCTAGGTGCCCTATATGTAATTCTTATAATATTTCCATAGATCTCATGTACAAAATAAATAAGTTGAAGGATTAAGCCATCTTCCTTAAGAAATGTTTTATATCATATCAAATGAGTCAATTTGATTTGGGTGTTGACTTTATTATTTGATTCTTAATTTATTGGGGATTAACAATAAGGGATGTTGTTTTAAATCACATGATTCATTCATTACTATAAGGAGCATTGTCAACACTTGTTATTGAGCTCAAGAAATTGTCAACATCTTTAAGTCTTGCACTTTAGTTTCCTTTTCCTTTACAATTAGAGAATAAAAATCTATGAAACATTTATATTTTTTCTTATTTTGTTTTCAATGTTTTCTTATTTCAATACCCTAATGAATTAATGTTAAAATTTTATCAATCCTTTTTTAACTTATGCATTTTTTATTAATTTATCTTTTGGAGTGCTTGAATGAGCAATGTGTTTACCCATAGGTAATAGCATGAAAATACTTTGGCTTGATGCTTTGAATAAACTCTGAGATATAACATTCAAGTTATCTGATTTCATTGGTTCTTTATAAATTGCCTCTCTAGTCTTTTATTAAATCTTTACTCTGTCTTTTTCTCACTTTTTGGGGATCTATCCATGATTTTGCCAATTTAGTTACAAGATAGAAATGGCTTTCTATTGATGCTCAACCATTTTTCTATGGTTTGACTAGAAATCGATGTCTCTAATGATGTGAATCCCTATGTAAGGAGGGATAGTATCAAAAAAATTTGAAGGATGATGAGTTATGTTATCTTAGGGTTCAATTTTGGCTCAACATGCAGTTCCCATTTTTCCCAAAGATAGCTAAGATTTTGGGTTATTATTGTATAGTCTCAGTGTACGTGTTGTCAAACTTTTTTTAGAGCCTCCTTCATAATTTTATTGCAAGAGAAAAATGAGAGCTAGAGTTTAGAACTTTTCATGTATATGATCTTGATAATGGCCATTTAGGATGGCATTACTTTATTTTCATCCAAGTATATCATGATGTTAGGTTTATAACATAAAATAGAGGACTAGAAAAAGAAGTTTATCTTTGTGAAATCAAAAAAAGATTGGCCAATTAAGACCAAACCAAGTGTGATTCCTCCGAGAAATAGGTTGAAAATGATGTGAATACCATAGAATGATGTGGCATCATTTTTGAATATTTACGAGTATTAACTTGAAGCCACCATTTTATACTTTAAATTCCTCCATAAAATCAAGCATTCTCTTAGGTTGGCTTCAGGAAATATGTCATTGAGTAAGCTTTAGTATATTCTACTAAGAGATTTTTTAAGCCCTGTTTTTTTTTTTCTTTTTCTTATTTACATTCCTATAATTCTTATACTTTATAATAATTGAAATTTCCCTTCATTTTCCAAGTTGGGTTAACCAAATGGCCTTAATTTTAAATAAAGTTTAATGGGGCCACCGAAGAGTTTATAGACTCATCCTAAAAAATGAAGAGATGATTCATTTTGAATGATGAGGATAATGAATTCTAGAAAGATGGGTTAAGTTCTTGATGGCATGGTCATACTAGTTTTTCCTTTTGAAATATGGATATTTGTTGAATGAGAATGTCTTGAATTTAACTAAACTTTAATAAATTTTAAAAGTTTATAAGGTATATTATAAATCAGAAGGTTACAAAGTAATTGATAAAACATTCATAAATATGAGTATGTTATCTCATTATCAAGTCATATTCTATCTTGTCCTTTATTGTAAACTTTTGATAAGTCAAGTCATCATCTTGGATGAACCTCAATGTATGCTAAAGGCTTATAGTCTTACAAGGGTAACCACCAAGATTAGCTTATTAGATGGGACTTCTCTCACTTACAATGTAAATATTGTCACAAAGAAGGATTCCAAGCTCTAGGGCTTGGCACTTTGATAATGGATATCTATCTCTTAGTGTGTATCTTTTCATAAAGGTGTCCAAGTTCTAGGGCATACATGACCTTTTTTTCATTTATTGTGATTAACATTAAATATCAAATACCATACTTATCATTATTATAGTGCAAGCACTGCTAAATTTCTTAATTATTATTAAATATTGAAAACTTAGTTTTCCAACACTTATCAAGTAATGAATAGTACTTAATTTCATTTTTAATCATAAATGTACATTATTGAGTTCCCTATGTATTATCTAATGTCAAAAACTAAGTTCCCCTTTCAAATATTAAATATTGAGTTCCTAGAATACTATTGAGTAATAACTATTGAATTTCTCCATTTATGTTGATTATTGATTAACCAAGTTCCCCAAAGATTGTCAAATTTTTAATATCGTGTTTCTCAAAGATTATCAATATTTAATATTGAGTTCCCATAGTATTCCTTAATATCAACTAATGAGTTTCCAAAGCATCATTTGATTAATTCAAGTGTATTACGTTTACTTAACATTAAATTCTTTGTAAAGAAAGAAATAAAACAAAATTCCTTAGAACTCATCATTATTTGAAAAAGCCTTTTAAAATGAATTATAGAGTTTGTAAAATACAATGCTTCCCTCTCACACAATTATTCTAAAACATTCCTATTTAATGCTTTTCGCTATTTAATAGACTTGAGTTATGGTTGCCTAGTTTTCCCTTCCTTTTTTACTTTATGGAATCCATTCTTGATTCGAGAATGGAACTCTCTGAGCTTCCCCACCTGGAGAGTTCCTCAACTAGGTTATGGAGGTGTTAAGAATCCTATGGCTAGGGACATTTCTTTATGAAGGGCATGATATTTTGATGGGTCATGAGTGTGAGGTTATTCATTTGATGGGAGTGACATATAGAAATATTTCGTGTGTTTTATGGAATATACCAAATTGTGCATAAAATATTCAACTTATAAAGGAGTGTAAGTAGGGAGGTATATTAATAATTTGTTTCTTATCTCTAATTGGGATCAATAAGATGATGCACTCCTATGCTTTAATTATTGAAGATGGTGTCAATGTAATCACTGGTCATCATGGCAAGCAAATGAATTCATCGATTTAAAATCATCTTTGCACTTATTTGTTTGTTGCTACAAGTCTTGGATGACTCACGTACATTTATTTAAATTCTCAATATGGTTATATCTTTAGCATTTTTAGTTATTTAAAAGTTCTAACATTTCAATCAATGCCCCCCAATCACCTTAACTTGAGTGTGTATCATAAAGGTCATTTCTTAAGACCCTAATGGAGTGTAGCAAGGGCAACAACAAACTCCAAATCTGTAACTTCTAGCTTTTTTCAGTAAAATTAAATTATGGAATTCTAAAGAGACTCATACCTCTCTAGTCTCATCAACAATAATGTTTGAGATTTTTTATGCGATATCTAGGTGCTTGCAAAATGGATAATAACTTTTTTTTTAATTCAGCAAAAGACATAATATTTTCTGGTGATAGCCAACATAGCCATCTAAGTGGAGACTCCTAGAAGGTTGTAAATAATAGCTAGCACTTTGTCACATCAGTAAAATAAAATGACAAGGTGGTTGAATCATAGTAAGTGAAATGATCGATTGGATCCATTTTTTCTTGGTACAATTCTAAATGTGAAAATTTAAACTTTGTCAAATATAACACCTCGATGGTCTCTCTAGAGAATGCACTCATGATTATGGCCGACGCTTTTTAACTCTCATTGGCGTTATTATATTTCCACTATCTCTGGGTAGTATATATCGTTAGTTACTAAAGTCAAGGACAATGTGGAAAGACTTTATAGTCATTGAGGAAGAGGGAGTATGTGAATTTGTTGTAAAAAAATTTCACATGATATGTGCCTCTAGAATCTTACTCCATGGTTCCTTAGATCATTCATGTAAGCCTCCCTTGCATTTAGAAGAATTGCATTTTGTTTATGAATTCTTATTTTTTTATCCCAATTGATTATTTCCTTTCTGGAAGTTCTCCATTTTATAAGTACATAACCTAGCTTATAGTGCTTGGCATTAATCCATCTTCATGACACTTCAAAGAATGTTTCAAATTTGTGTGTGGACATAAACCTTAATAGTAAGACTTTTAAACTAATGAGAGAAGAATAAAGAAAAGGATAAAGAGTTGGGAGAGAAACTTTATAACTTTTATTGCCAAAAAATAAAGACCTGATCAATATAATAAGATGTGTCCCTTGGGTGGGGGGAAAACATAGAACTCTTTAAGAAAATATTAAATATAAGGAAAATATATCAATTACAAAATTTACCCTAATGAAGGCTTTTCATAAGATAAAAGTGCACTAATTATGGCTCTTAAGAATCTTAAATGCATATTTATGTCTTTCTAAATATAAGATGGGCACCACAAGAAGTTATTGGCTGACTACAATCTCCTTTCATGAGCAATGGTGAGTTCTCAAGTTGTTACAATAAAAGATCTATACAAATATGCCTAGTCATTATATGGGAATGATAAGATAGGTGAGTTTCTATAATGAAAGATCTTAATGGATACGCTTAGTTGGCTTTCAAGGCCAAGTAGGTAGGTGAGTTACATTATGTACTTCATGTTGCTTGAGTTCTAGATGGTCTAAAACTTGGTTGTGTATTCATTATGTTGAAGGTGACTATTGTCTCTTAGACATTTTCATCAAATAAACCCATGATATTGACTTCTCCTACTCTTTCAAGTCCACCTGAACTTGCGCGCCCTCCCTTCATGATTTTTACTTTAACCTATGATGGCATGATGTCTAACTATTATAATGTTAATGAGGAGATGTGTTACTTTTGATTTGAAGGTGAAAAGAGGAATTGATCATTCATAAATGTCTAGATAATGGGTATTGAGGTTATCATATATCAAACATCATTAATATTATAATTGTTCATTTACAAAGGTGGGAATATTTTCTGCAAATGACACTAGACTATTACATTCTAGAATTTACAATAGGAAAGAGTTTTTATATCTTAGCATTCCATGAAAATATACAAATAGATAAATAAGTGAAGATACACAAATGAAATGTGATATGCTTTATGTGAAAAAATACATAAAGGGGAATTTTTATGGGGCAAAGAAATAAAAATTTCACTAGTAAGGACTAGGATTATAAATGAAGCATTTCCTTATAATTAAAGAACATGCTAATACAATGAAGACTTGTATATTATTTATTATGCTATGGAATTAATAGTAATTTTGAGATTTTGGATTTATTATATGGTGATCTAGAGCATTTTTTTTATTGGCCTTTCTTTAATAGAGAGGGAGATTGGGTGAATTATAAAAGGGGAGTTAGGTGTTGATGTCTGGCAAACATTGGCCTTCAATCACTGAAAAGCTTTGTATGGTGGTAGATGGGGATGTATTAAGTCAACAATGATGGGTTTTTTATAATAAGAAGGGAATTCATTCAATCAAAAGATGAACTTTAGATGCTAATGACTAATGTGTAAAACCATAAAATTTCAAAAATAATTTTAAAATTAAAATTAAAAAAAAATTGAAAATTTTGAACCGTGACGCTGTGATTTTGAGTGCAACGACTGTGAGGAGAGTAGTATTGGAATTTTAACACGGCAGTGTAGATGCTCTCTATTTTATAATAACTCTAGAATGAGCATGCATTGTTGGGGCATTGGATTGGAGCATCATGATGCTAGGCACTGAAAAATATTTTGTAATATAAATTTCTCCTCCACTCAGCCACCCTACCATCAAATTAACCATTAAGCTTGTTGGGGAAGGAAAGGAGAGGGGAGGAGGAGGTGAGAGATAAGAGGGAAAAGGAGGTTCATAGCATTTCTTCTCTAGGTTTTGTTTCCAGATTTTTTCTATTTGTGGTAAGTAACCCAAATCCCACTCTGGGTATCAATGATTTTAATTTTGATGAACTTAATCTTCCCCAAATCGATAAAAATATATTTCTCTTGATTTATCTCACTTTAATCATGTTAATATATATATATATATATATATATATATATATATATATATATATATATATATATATATATATATATATATATATATATATATATATATATGATTGATATAAATTTTATGAGCATTTTTAATTTAATATTATTGATTTTTATTGGGTAAGTTGATAATTATAATTTTTTTATGTTAGTGAATGATGTTTAGATTTATTGCATTTTCTAAATTAGTGCATTTCACGCATAATATTGACTTATTGCATAGAAAATGACATGATTGATATGGAATGAACATGTCATTTGCATGTAAGCAAGAAAGGCTAGTTGTTAACACTAAAATCAAAATAGGTTAGCTCTTAAAACATAATATCATGTGTAGGATGGTGGGCTAATGGGATTTCCTTAAAATAAATGGTTTGTGGTATAATCTAAATTTAGCTTATAATTGATTGATCAAATTACGTCGACGGGCTGAGTGTCACGACCCGACCCGAGACGAGACGGATCCCGTTCGCACCGGGCCGCGACGGAGAAGCTAACCAGGATCTAGCTTTGGAATTTGGTTCGGAATTGAATCTTCCAAATAATTAATTCACACAGATTAACAAACACAGAGCTACTATATATCATCAAATGCAGCGGAACAAAACATCTATCTGATTTCATTTCCTCAAAACAATCATCTACAGAACAGTACATGGCTTTCGACAGAAAGAAAGACAGAACAGAAAAGCCATGACTGTACAAAAATCAAAAGGTACAAAACAATACCTAAACTGATCAGACTCTGAACTAATCCTGGACTTCCTTGCCTTTCCCAGAACCTGAAAACCACCAGAAAGCAAGGGTGAGCTCAACAGCTCAGTAAAGCAACAAACCTCCAATCAAAATCCTCAGAATCTCAAAACCAATACATCAAACAAATCCGTACATAAATCAGAACGGAATTGGACAGATATCAAATCAAACAGAATTGTACGGAAACAGAAGTCGTATCAAATCAGAAACAGAACAGATCAGACATATCAGATCAACAGAATCAGAATCGTACAAAATCAGAAGTTCAGATCATATCCGAACAGAACAAATCGTATCATAATCATATCAGAATCAAAGATCCGATATTATGTAATTCATAGCTAAATTCCCTGACACTGACTGAATCTCGTAGGATTCAGGCCCCTTATGCCTCCCTTTGTGCTCACGGCACCAGAACAGATATGTGCTTATAGCACCAGAATACATATATAGTGCTTATAGCACCTAAACAGATTTTCCTCGGATCCGGAACAGAACAGATATCAGATTTCATATTGAGCTCATTTCAGATTTCCCAGACACTAACTGAATCTCATAGGATCCAGGCCCCTTATAACTCCCTTTATATAGCATATACATATAGCATATCAAATCAGAAGATTTCCGGACAAAACAGAAATTACTCAAAAATCGGGCAGCACAACGGCAGTATACAGAATTTACACAATTTTCCTGAAAAATAACAATTTACCAAATTTGCACAGAATATAGATATCAACATTTCAGAACATTTATTCTACTGCACAGAAAATTTCCAAGTTCACAGAAAAATCCAGGCGACTAAAAACACAGTCGATTCAAAAATGCCCGGACAAAAATCTTCAGAAAATAACCAAAATGTGCACACTCGACACTTCAACAAAATACAGAAAGTTTCGCGGTAAAAACTAAACCAGTCGGAAATTACGGACGAAAATCACGAACAGAACTTAATTCCGGACAGATAATACCGCCAAAAGCGACGGTTCTGAAAATTGAGAAAGTCGGATTGTGCCTTACTTTGCGTACAGCAATTTCCTCAACTGTCACAACGGACGAAAACAGCTCGGCGTCGCCCGAAAATCCACTTTTCCACTTTTTCCTTCGTTTTTCTCTCTCCTCAGCTTTTTCTCTCTCTTCAAAATATCTCATTTCTATATATATCCAGACTGATCGTCCTGGACGATCGAGCTTCGTACCGGACGATCCATGAAGAGAAGAATTTCGTCCAGACGAAAATCAAATATCGTCCCCGGCGAAGGGTTCTCTGACTTATTTTCGTCCAGACGATCCTGATTTCGTCCAGACGAACCATACAGCCAAACATGATTTTCTCTACACAACCTGTACCGATCGTCCCGGACGATCCGACTTCGTCCGGACGAACCTGGAGCAAAAACTGATATTACACTGAGAATGACAACTCTTTATAGATTATTGAAAATCACCTGTAATGATGATGAATTAATAATATAATGAATAATTGATAATACTCATGGATGGTAGATGAAAGAATGAAAATGCCACATTAAAAATATATGTCTTACCTTATTATTTATAATTACATTCATAATTGCATTTACATGATAGCACATAAATTGACTTAATGATAAAATGTATAAACTAGTATTGAAATTGTTACATTATATTATAGGATATGATAGATATACTTACATATATTGATGAACATATTTATATACTGCACTGGTATGACATACTAATAGATAGGTACACTTGACATGATCATTGATAGAAAATATATGATAGAATTACCGGCATGAATATAATTCATAGATAATTGACATATGTTTTATTATACTATATTTGACATTTCTTTATTGACTTTTATTGAATTTATGATGTATTCCTATGCTTTTTGAGATACATTTGTTTTACTGATCATATTGAATTTTTTGTATATATATATTGACATTGATCGTTGATTTTAACAAAAACTATTGATTTTATATTGATTGAGTTAATCATGCATATTGATTCTTGAGATATTGCATTGAATGTAGCGATGAATTTTGATTGATTGCTGAGCTATGTGCTCATTTTGTGAATTTGACTTATTTCGAGTAAAGGGGTCAGAACACTATGGAGTGAGACTATCAGCTTCTTTTTATTCATGTATTTTGATTTATCCTTTTATAGTCAACAGCTTGTTGAGATAGATTGATATTATAAGTGATCTCCTAGCTATTATAAATCAAATTTTGATGTATAAATATAATGAAAGATTTTTGATGTATAAAATTTATAAATTTGCTTCCTATAGACTGATCTATATTAATGATTTTATAGAAGCTTTGATATATTAAATAAGAAATGAAAGATATAATTATTTCAATTTAGGTTTTGAGGCATGACAAAATGGTATCATAGTGAAAGTTATTGAAAGAATTGAATTGTAACTAAAGTCATAGGGTTGGTTATAAGTTGGGTAGAAGAGGGTGGTATAGATTTTTCTTCCTTGAATTTGCTTGATTAATATATATATATATATATATATATATATATATATATATATATATATATATATATATATATATATATATATATATATATATATATATATATATATATATATATATATATATATGTGTGTGTGTGTGTATTGAGTTTGATATTTGTTGGATTATAAAAGAGAATTATATTAGTGGATAGATAGACCATACTAATGAAGATATACATAATAGACAGAGTACAAAAACAGTCCCAGTGAGTTCTAACAGCTTTCCAGTATACTTGCATAGGTGATGAGACATGCTCTGAGTAAGAAGACTAGACATAAGGAATCATAAAGGATAAACATTTATAGATGTTCCATAAATTGAAGCCATCATTATTTAAGGAAGTTGTAGAATCCCAAATAGTAGAAAACTAGCTATTGATGATAGAGAAAATATTTAATAGATGTAGTACCCAGAGAACATAACAATACCACTAGAAGTATTTCTGTTTGATGGTGAAGTAGAAAGGAGGTGGATAGGATAGCAATGTGAGAAATTCCAACAAAAAAAATGAATGCAAAGATTACCTAGGCAGAGTTTATTACTAATTTTAGAAATTAATTTGTAGGACTATTAAGCATTAATCAATTGCTTCCTTACCAGAAAAGCCAGAGCTGCAAATTTTACCTCTGACATTATTCACAACAAGAAGATATGCACTAGAAGAAGCACTATCAAGATTTAAACAAAACTGATATCCGTACATATTCCATCCGAAAACTTGCAGTTTTCATATCATTGTAACATAAGATGAGTTCTAACTTTAATGGTTAATCTTTTCCAAGCTATTTCTTTTCTGGTTGGTTAAGTGATATACAACATGCAAGAGGCCATCTCAGCACTCAGCAATCCTTTGAAAGAGCAACAAAGTTCAATGGTATTGCTGTAGCAGCCTTGTTTCCATCCTTTTTGTCCTTGCTATTTGATAAAATCACTGGTCTTGACAAATGTGTTGAGAATCGGCGGCCAACAGGAGTTCCTCCCTGCAAGTTTAAATTGCTTTGACCCAGGGGTTTCTTAGCTGATAAGTTCCTTAATGGGCTAGGCTTTGTGCCAAACAAAACCTCCTGCTCTGTAGCGTACTGCTCCTGTAATCTCTTATGCTCCTGCAAAGAAAATACAATCAATTCCTACCTATGGATCAATCAATGGCATCATAAAAGATTTATGAATTCGTTTACAACAGGTTAGTACAAAGATGGGCATACCACACCAAGATCATGTAAAAAATAAAAAGCATACTCTATTCATTTTTTACCCAAAAGAAGAAAAAAAAACACCTTATTTGCATCTTTTTGAGATGGGGAGACCTTGAAATAATTTGTTGAAAAAAAATGCACTATATTGACTCTAGCACTGTGGTAAGACTAAGGTCGTTTGGGACGGTTTTCTTCATGCTTCTTAAAATAACCTTTTAGTAAAAAATTAAATTTTTTATACTAAAAATATGTTTTAAGAAGCATTAAAAAAGTCATCCCAAACGAAGCCTAATTTTTCAATCTGTTGTTTGCATGTAGAAAAATTTTCAAAAGCGTATTTAAAAATTATGGCGTGAGATTAATTCAAGGCATTAACCAAATAAAATTCATCTGTGCAACTGGATGGCTCAATAATGTAGTGCATACATAGAGTGTGGGCCTACTAGATGGGAGTGGTTAAGTTGTCCCACTTGTGACTTGGAGGTTAAAGTTTGACCCTATAAACAACCCACTTGCCTAAAAGCAATGGCAAGTCTATGTACACCAATTCCTCAAATCCTGCAATGGTTGGGAAATTGGTAGATGCGTATAGGCATTGCATCCATGTATCAGATAGGGGTTTGCAATTCAATTGTTAGCACATAAAAACCCATAGTAAATGTGTTAAGTTCATTCCTTAGATGAAGCCATACATATCATTAGGAAAAATAATAAAAGTTCAAAAACAATTTAGCCAAAAAAGCAACTAATGCCAAATGGCGAATATAGGAATTAAATATGCAAATATTCAAAAAGATGCCTGCAGATGGATGAGATGACAATAATGATGACCAGTATAAATTCATATAAGACCTACCCTTGATCTGCGTCTTTCATCATCTCTTTGCTGTTTTTTGATAGCATATTCATCTAAGGTTTCTAGGAGTGATTTCTGCAACATAGAGCACTATGTTGAGTTCAGTCCGGATAGAATATATCAGGTGAAAAAGATGAAAGGCTGGATAGGTAGAATTATACCTTGTCATACAAGAAACACGCTCCTTTATCACTTTCCCAAGCTTTAACTTTGGCTGTAAGAGTTTCTAGTAGAGCTGCAAATTAATAATTAGCATAGATGTTCAGTTAATAACTCAATTAGATTAATAAATTTACAAGAATATGCCTTCTATTTCCTTCAGATTGCAAAGGTGATCATAGTGAGCAAGCATGTTCTATTCTGGATCACTACTCTGACTTCTCTTAATAATAGCCCAGTACTTCAGGATAGGAAATGCTTAAGATGCATGATGACAAAAATCAAAATACGGAAAATAAATGATTTAGGCAGCTAACTCACACTATAAATCATCAAATATTTGAAATCTTCTTTAGAAAGGTTCTATTTATGTTATGGTGTTCTAGGACTATCTAAGGGAGGGTTGTCTGAGGTTTTAGGATCATACTATGACTGTATTTTGGCTTTGTTGTAGTTGTTTTCTTTGAGAGCTTTCTAGCGGCATCTAGGTTGATTGGGAGAGTCGATTTACCTCTCGAATTGTAGATCATTTGTATCATGTTGTTTCTTATTAAAGTACTCATACAAAAATCAACCACAACTTTGGTTTTACTGCAGTTTTCCTATTTGTTGTTTGCTTTCTTTTTTCAAGGTGTATTAAATTGGTATGAAAGCAATTTCTTGGGGCCGATGGCCGGAAAAGAGTTGAGGCATTGGAAGAAGGGTTGGAGTGGGAAGTAGGGCAGCTGCGAACGAATACGAGATCGTTGAATGAGCAACTTTTAGCTGTTGAAGGAAGGTTTGGAAATCCCAAGGAGATGATGAAATATATGTTAAAGAACCAAGCTAAGACGACTCCGTCAAAAACAAGGGAAAATCACAAAAATGATATGCCGAGAGAAAATTAGAGAGTTGTACCAAGCAAGATTGATGGGATGAAATGATAAAGATTGTTGGTCCTGGTGTAGATAAAGATTCAACTGAAGCATCCTTGGATGTTGATGGTAAAAGTGCATTAGCGGAAATTGATTCACCTGCAAATCTCTCAAAAGAAAATAAAAATGGCATTGAAGACTGCAAGCATCATGACTTCATAAGCCAAGAAAATGAAGATACTTCAGAGAAAACAAGAAATTATGTACCAACTGATCCTTTTATTCTTCAAGTTCACATAAAGTCTTGGTGGATAAGTTGAGTGCAGAATAAAAGAAAGTTATCAAATCTATTAAGGAGTTTAAGGGCAATGCATTTTCTTTTGAAATAATGAAACATTCATCTACCGCTAGAGATTTTGTTAATTCATAACTCAAAACCAGGTCAATAATTGTTATGCTGACACGAGTTTTGAGAGATTCTTCTGATACGCCTTAGGGTTGCACTAACTCGTTTTTGCCCAAATATCCCTCAAAAGAGAAGGATATCTTCACCAAAACCAAAGAAAACAATCACAAATGAAATGAGATGAAGAGCAATGACTTTTGCATATAAGATACAAGAGAAAGCAAGATAAAATTTAGTCCACTTCGAGAAGGACAAGATCTCCCACAGAAGCTCTAGAGAATACAAGAAGAAAACTAAGATTAAGCCTCCAAAAGCATGATAAACCCTAAACCCCAAATGGCTCCTTCATATCATCCCAAAACCCCTCCCCAAACACTCCATCCCACCCTCCTTACTATTCCGGGCCCCCCCCCCCCCACACCCCCCCCCCCACCCCCCCCCCATGAGAGCCGTCCGATCCAAATGGGTGGGCCCCAAGGGCCCACCGAAATTTTCCCTGGCTCCAGGCGGGTTCGCCTGCCTCTGCCTTGTCCGCCCGTAGACCCTCAAGGGTCCGGGTGGATGGACCGGTTGGTGAACCGGTCCATCAATACCGCCCTCTAGAAGATCAACCTTGTCCTCAAGATTGAAGTCTGGAAATTGCTCCTGCATGACTTCGTATATCTCCCAAGTAGCCTCATGCGTCGGAAGGTCCTTCCACTCGATGAGTACCTCCCTCTTGCCTTGATCATTCTTCCTCACTTCTTTCACCTGTAGTGGCGTCAATAAGAATTGCATATCTCCTGTGAGGCCCTGTGGTATGGTAGGAGTGGCCACAGTGTGCTCCCCTATGCTCTTCTTTAATAATGACACATGAAATACCGGGTGAATGGAGGATGGAGGTGGTAACTTGAGACGGTAGGCCACCATTCCCACTTTCCTTTCGATCTCGAAAGGCCCGTAGTATCGTGGGGAGAGCTTCTCACTTCTTCTGTTAACTAGAGTCTTCTGTCGGTAAGGTCGCAGCTTCAAGTATACCATTTCTCCCACCTCGAATGTCACCTCCTTGCGGTGAGAATCTGCCTTGGTTTTCATGATCTGCTGGGATCTCAATAGGTGTTCCCTCAACTCTCCCAACACCTTATCCCTCTCCTCCAAGTATTGATCCACTAGATATACAGGGGTCGTCCCCTTCTGATAATTCACCAATGGAGGATCCCTCCCATAAAGTATCCTGAAAGGTGTAAACTGAGATGCGGTATGGTAGCAAGTGTTGTACCAATATTCTGCCCATGGTAGCCATTTGACCCACTGCTTAGGCCTCTCCCCAACGAAACATCTCAAATAAGTCTCCACGCTCCGGTTCACCACCTCGGACTGTCCGTCTGTCTGTGGGTGGTATGCTGTACTCCGCTTCAAGAATGTGCCCTGCATCTTGAAGATCTCTTTCCAGAATGAACTCAAGAAGACTTTGTCCCTATCCGAAACAATAGAAGTGGGGACCCCATGCAATCGAACCACCTCTCTGATGAAAGTAGATGCCACAGTAGGAGCTGAAAAAGGATGTCGTAGTGGAATGAAATGGCTATACTTGCTCAGACGGTCAACTACCACCATGATGACCGTATATCCCTCCGACTTGGGTAACCCCTCAATGAAATCCATGGTGACTTCCTCCCAAATCTTGTTTGGAAGCACCAAGGGCTGCAGCAAACCACTAGGGGCACAAGCTTGATACTTGTTCCGTTGACAAATATCACATTTACTCACCATGTCTTCGACATCTCCTCTTAACCCTTTCCAAAAGAATTCGGCTTTCACCCGTCGATGGGTCTTCTCCACCCCCGAATGTCCACCAATACGGCTATCGTGGTACTCCCGTAGAAGAATGGGGACAAATGCTGAGTCACGGTGTAATACTAACCTCCCTTTGTATAATAAAAGAGAGTTCTCTAGGTGATACCCTTTGAACCCTCCTTATCCCTTCTGGATAGCCGCCCGGATTTTCTCTAACTCTTCTGTATGTTGATTTTCCTTCACCATTTCACCCCAATCAACCAATCGTGGGACAGATAGTGCCATCAACTGTGAGCACTCCACACGGGAAAGAGCATCTGCCGCCTTGTTTTGAGCTCCGGGCTTATACTGAATCTCAAACTCATATCCCAAGAGTTTTGCCAGCCACCTCTGATGTTCCTCTTCCACCAACCTCTGCTCTAGTAAGTACTTGAGGCTCCTCTGATCAGTACGAACTATGAATCGTTGCCCCAGTAGATAAGGCCGCCATTTTTGAATGGCCAACATAATGGCCATCAGTTCCCACTCATAAACTGACTTCAACCTCGCTCTAGGTGATAAGATCCTGCTGAAGAAAGCAATCGGCCTATGATTCTGCATGAGCACTGCTCCCAAGCCCACTCCTGAAGCGTCAGTCTCAACCACAAATTGCTGGGTGAAATCTGGAAGAGCCAAAACCGGGGCACTAGTCATGGCTTCCTTCAGAGTCTTCATGGCTTTCTCTGCCTTCTCTCCCCACTGAAAGTTGTCCTTCTTCAGCTGATCAGTCAAAGGGCCTGCTATGGAACCATAGCCCTTGATAAACCTCCTGTAGTAGCCAGTAAGTCCCAAAAATCCCCGTAGGCCTTTAAGGGATTTTGGTGTAGGCCACTTCACCATGGCCTCTATCTTGGTGGGGTCGTCAGCTACCCCACTCTCTGAAATGATGTGTCCCAGATACTCCACCTCCTTCTGAGCGAAAGAACACTTCTTCTGGTTGGCATATAACTGATGCTCCCTTAAGGTCGTGAGTACCACCCCAAGGTGGGCAACATGGTCCTGTAGAGACTTGCTATACACCAATATATCATCAAAAAAAACTAAAACAAACCTCCTCAAGTAGGGCTGGAAGACCTGATTCATCAGGGCTTAAAAGGTGGAGGGAGCGTTAGTGAGCCCGAACGGCATCACTAAAAACTCATAATGACCTTCGTGTGTCCGAAATGCCGTCTTCTGAATGTCTTCAGTCCTCATCCTAATCTGGTGATAACGAGATTTCAAGTCCAGCTTAGAGAAGATGGTGGCTCCCCCAAGTTCATCCAAAAGCTCGTCTACTACAGGAATAGGAAACTTGTCCAACACAGTTTTCTTGTTGAGGGCTCGGTAGTCTACACAAAATCTCCAACTACCATCTTTCTTCTTCACTAAGAGTGCCGGGCTGGAAAAGGGGCTCACACTGGGCTGGATCACCTGAGCCTCCAACATCTCCGCTACTAACCTCTCAATCTCTTCTTTCTGAGCATGAGGATATCTGTAGGGTCGCACACTGATGGGTGCCACCCCTGCCTTCAACACAATACCATGCTCTCTAGATCTGACAGGGGGTAGCCCTTTAGGCGTCTGAAACACTGTGCAGTGCTGCTGTAGAAGATCTTGAACCACCTCCGGTATGACTTATGATTCCCCTTCGGTCTCCCTGTGATGGGGACATCGGTTGGAAAGTCTACCGTCGACGTGGTCGTAGATCGACGCCCACGATCTGCCCGATGTATTTCTGATTACTAGATTGGTCATCTTATTTGATGTATTTTTATTTCTGCACTTTTCCCTTTTTTGCCCTTGCTTGAGGGATTGAGTCTTGTAGCCCCTCGAGGGTATTTTAGTCTTTTATTTTTCATGACATTGTAATGGGCTATATATAGCCTCTTTCTTGTATTTTGATGGTTAATGAATGAATGATTACAATTTCTTCTTGCATGAGTCTTCTTGGAGCTTTCGTTGTAGAAGCTTGAGAGAGAGAGGTTAAGAGCTAGGTGGAGCCTAGGAGAGGCCACCCGTCGTACCCAACAACCACCACCGGTGGTTCTTGGTTTTTCCCATCTTCCCTCTACGCTTACCTTCCGTTTCCCCCCAAGTTAATCCTCCACCACCACAAATCGTCGCCTATTAGTTTCCTCCCAAAATTTTTCCCCTCTTCCAAGAAATCCATCATTTTTCCCTTCATCCCGCCCGCCACCACCTTGGCCGCCGGCCTCTCCGCCGGCCACCACCCCTCCCGGCCACCCATCACCGGCCTTTCCCCGACCACCTCCATGAATTTCAGATTTTGAAATTCAAGGTTGAAGTTTCCATATTTGGGCGACGCCAAATTAGGAAAGTTTCGATGACATGGCAAATTCAAATTTGAATTTGGGCGGATTTGAAATTTTTCGTCATTAATTCCTCGGAGCTAATTAGGAAACGCTTAATCATTTTCCCTCCTCCCTCTCCCCTCTCCCTATGCCGCCGGCCCCATCAATGGGCCATCCCATTTAATGCTCTATTAAGGGGAGTTAATACTTGTTAATTGAAATTTCAAATCCATTGATTTTCCCTCCAAACTCACTCAAACCTGAAATAATTTCAGATTTATGAGTTAATACAACATCTAATTCCCCTAGCCCTAGCCGTTCCCCTTCCCCTCACACCCGACGGCCCCCTCTCTCCACCGCCCCCCCTCTCTTGCTCTCCTCATCCTCCTCTCAAGGTATAGCTCCTAATTCAATTGGAGATGGAAGACCAATCCGGAGCTTGAAGTTTAACCTTGCATCTCACGACGTTTTCTCGACAAGATTTCACCTAGTCTTGGACGGAACAATCATTGGAAGGTACGAGGTATTTCTATGATGTCTCTCCGCGAAGGTGATCCTTTCCTTTCTTGATTCTCTTACTTTCGAATTCCAAATTCTTCATGAGAATTGTTCAAAACAAGAGATTGTGTCCACTTGTCGCCATCCATTAGTATTTGTAGGAATTGTTACTTCTTTGCTCTAGATCTCATTGTTAAACAAGGGTTAAGTTGGAAACTACGTCGTATGCAATATTTTAAATTTCCTATGTGTTTTGATCTAGCTTAGTCTCTTGTGTGGTTTAACCTAAGCGAAGGTACTACTTAATTGTTTTCATTGTCGTGTTAAATCGCTCTAACGAGAATCTAACGTTGCTCTTAAAATAATCGTGCAAATTTCCAATTACGCATATAGTTCTACATCATCTTGGTATCAGAGCATGGCTAGCATGCAATACTTGTGCTAGAATTCATCCTAGGCTATTAATTAGGCTTGCATAACTATTTTGGCATGCGTAACATCTTTAAAAACATTTTAATCGTCACTTACATTTGCTGTCCAGAAAATTCTGCATGCATTTAGTGAGCTATAAGTGTTGGTTTTGAGTTTTATTCGCTGCCCTCCTTGTTTTAACTCAGCTAATTGTCTAGGATTCACTTTGCACTTTGTTTAGTGGCTGTCCACGTTGTTTCCTGCAACAAATAGTGTGCTGTAGGTTCACTGTTTAGGTGCCTAAGTGCTGCCATTCATTTCCCCACTTCAGCATTTGCATTTAGAACCTTAACCCTTAGTTGTAGTTTGCTGTCCGTGAGTTTCCAGCCCCATTTAGGGTCCCGATAGAGTGTTTTCCCTGCTGTAAGTTTGCTGTCCACTTCCTAGAAAACCTTCTAAGTCCCCCCATAGTGTTTTGAAATGGACCCGGAACAACTTGGCAGGACTCTAGACCTGTTGGTAGGTCAAATGGGCGCGATTAATCAGCAACTTAAGGAAAACCAGGCTGACTTAGCGGAACTTCGGCGCCAGACAACTGATAGGTTCGACAACCTAGAACGAGGTAGGAACCAAGCACCCCTTTATACACCTTCTAGGCCACCTTCCATGTATGGGGATGAAACTTTTCAAGATGATGGGCCCCCACGTGCCCCTTATCGAAATCCTCATTACATACACGACACCAACCATGACCCCGACATTCACTTGATGAAGAATATCAAGGTAGAAGCTCCCACTTTCGATGGCACCCTAGATCCCCAACTCTTCCTTGATTGAATCAAAGGTATGGATAGTTTCTTCAAGTGGTATAACATTTCTGAAGCCAGAAAGGTTAGGTTTGCGGAGATGAAGCTTATTGGAAGAGCTAGCCAATTCTGGTCGAACTTAGAAAGTCTTAGGGAGTCCCGCAACGAATACCCCATTACTGATTGGGCGTCCATGAAACGTGAACTTAAGCAGAAGTACCTACCTCCTTCGTATTTCCCTAGACTCCTTGACAGATGGAACCGACTTACCCAAGGAAGCAAACCCGTTAAGGATTACATTGCATCCTTCGATGATTACCTGATTCGTTGCAAAGGGGAGACCTCAACCACCCCCGCGCAAATTTTGTCGATGTTTCGTACCGGACTGCGGGAAGATTTACGCAACGAACTTTTTGCCCGGAATATCACTACTCTGGAGAACGCCTACAGCCTAGTGCTTGATCTAGAAGAATCCCGTTCTCAGCATCCGAGTCGATCTCATGACTCTAGACCTTCGTATAGACCAGCCGGTAGTTCCACCTCACACCCTCCTGTTTCACGACCTACTCCGGGGAGCACGACCCGACCACCCACGGGTCCACCTGCACTTAGATCTGATTCTAGAAGTAAGCCTCCCACCACGGATGCCCCTCGTTCCAGTCCCGGGACCAAGTGCTTTCGATGCCAGGGGTATGGGCATATCGCTTCTCAGTGCTCCAGTCCTTACAAGGTTTCGATCGTTGAGGAAGTAACTGAGGACGATCTCGAGCCCGAGGTTGATCAGGTCCACCAAGTTGAGGAAGAAGGCGAATACTTCGAGGAGGACGACGACACTACGGTCCTCAGCTGCCTTCGACAGTCGGATACCTCTCCCATCTGCGTGGTGAGATGTGCTCTATCCCACCCGACACCCACTGATGACTGGCGTAGGACCACAATTTTCCATACCTACACCAAAATCAAAGACAAAAACTGTAAAGTCATAGTGGATAGTGGTAGTTGCATTAATGCTGTTTCCTCCAGCATGGTATCCCAATTAGGTCTGTCTGCCGTTCCTCACCCCAACCCGTATAAGGTTTCGTGGGTCAACTCCAACGCCTTGGAGGTGAAGGAACGAAGCCACGTACCCATCTCCTTTGCCACTTATAAGGAGAATGTCTGGTGCGATGTGTTGACCATGAATGTTGGACAAATTTTACTAGGTCGCCCCTGGATCTACGATAACGATGTCCACATTTATGGTCGTTCGAACACCTGCGTGTTTGAACATGGGGGCAAAAAGATTAAGCTCTTGCCTTCACAACCCCGGGTTACGGATACCACGAAATCCAACCCAACCAAACCCAAAAGGGGGGTGAACCTTGTCACCGCCAAGGTTCTGATTAGTGAAATTTCCCAAGGCACTCCTCTGTTTGCTTTAGTTGGCCGTGAGATTTCCACTGAATCTGAAGCACCCATTCCTGAGGAGGTGCAGCCAATTTTAGGACAGTATGCTGATGTTTTTCCCGATGATCTCCCAGATCAATTACCACCGCTTAGAGACATTCAGCATGCTATAGACTTCGTCCCTGGAGCCTCCCTACCAAACCTGCCCCACTACCGCATGAACCCCTCGGAACATGCTGAACTTAAGAAGCAGGTTAACGAGTTACTGCAGCGAGGTTTCATTAAGGAGAGTCTTAGTCCCTGTGCGGTGCCGGCCCTTCTCACACCTAAGAAGGACGGAACCTGGAGAATGTGTGTTGATAGCCGTGCTATCAACAAGATCACCGTCAAATATCGATTCCCTATTCCGAGGCTCGATGACATGCTCGATATGATGACGGGTGCAACTTTATTTTCCAAAATTGATCTTAAGAGTGGATACCACCAGATCCGGATCCGACCCGGTGATGAGTGGAAAACCGCGTTCAAAACGAAAGATGGCCTTTATGAGTGGTTAGTCATGCCCTTTGGACTGAGTAACGCCCCTAGCACTTTTATGAGGGTGATGACTCAGGTGTTGCGCCCCTTTATGGGTAAGTTTGTTGTCGTCTATTTTGATGACATTCTTATCTATAGCCATTCCGTTGATCAGCACCTTGACCACCTTAGGCAAGTTTGTGATGTCTTAAGGAAAGAACAGCTTTATGCCAATCCTAAGAAATGTACTTTCCTCGTAGACCAAGTCATCTTTTTAGGCTTCATTGTTTCTGCGCAAGGTGTTTCTGCTGACCCCGAGAAGGTTAGAGCCATAGTTGACTGGCCCGTTCCTCAGAACATCCGGGAAGTTCGCAGCTTCCACGGGTTAGCTACCTTCTATAGGAGATTCATCCGAAATTTTAGCACCATAGTATCTCCTATCACTGATTGCCTTAAGAAGGGTGATTTTCATTGGACCCCGGCTGCCACCAGAGCATTCGATGAGATTAAGAAACGAATGGTGTAAGCCCCAGTGATGAGACTTCCTGACTTCTCTAAAGTCTTCGAAGTGACCTGCGATGCTTCGGGGGTCGGAATTGGAGGAGTCCTCTCCCAGGAGGGTCACCCGGTAGCCTATTTCAGCGAGAAGCTGAATGATATTAGGCAGCGTTACTCCACTTACGATAAGGAATTCTATGCTGTGATCCAATCCCTTCGCTACTGGCGACACTACTTGCTCCCGCAAGAGTTCGTCATCTTCTCGGATCACGAGGCTTTGAGATACATCAATTCTCAAAAGAAACTGAATGCCCGACATGGCCGATGGGTAGAATTTCTTCAGGAGTACACATACACTCTTAGGCACAAGGCAGGGGTCGAGAATAAGGCTGCTGATGCTCTCAGCCGTCGGATGATGACTACTCTTGAGTTGAGAGCGGAAGTCGTGGGCTTTGATCAGATGAAGATGGATTATCTTGAGTGCCCAGACTTCAAAGAAATTTACTCGTCCCTGTCCACGAACAGCACCCGCATCGTGGACGATTTCCTCTTGGATGATGGTTACCTTTTCAAAGCCCAAAAGCTTTGTATACCTCGCACTTCCCTTAGAGAATTTCTTGTGTGGGAACTTCACGCTGGGGGCCTCGCTGGACATTTTGGAAGAGATAAGACGATTGAGGCTGTTGAGTACCGGTTCTTTTGGCCAAGTCTTAAGAGGGATGTTGGTAGAATGGTTGCTAGGTGTCACACGTGTCAATTGGCCAAGCAACGTAAGCAGAACACTGGGCTTTACACCCCGTTACCCGTGCCTAGTTGTCCTTGGCAGGACGTCAGTATGGATTTTATTTTAGGCCTGCCAAAGACACTTCGAAGAAATGATGCCATATGCGTGGTTGTAGATCGTTTTTCTAAAATGGCTCATTTCCTCCCCTGTTCCAAAACATCTGATGCCTCTCACATTGCCAAGCTTTATTTTAATGAGGTCGTCCGCTTGCATGGTTTACCCAAAACCATTGTATCGGATCGAGATGTTAAATTCACAAGTTACTTCTGGAAAACCTTGTGGATGAAGATGGGTACTAAGCTACAATTCTCCACTGCCTTTCACCCACAGACGGATGGTCAGACAGAGGTAGTCAACAGAAGTTTAGGAAATTTACTGCGTTCTTTGGTTGGGAATCACATTAGAGACTGGGACACTATCCTACCTACTGCTGAATTTGCGTACAATAATTCCGTCAACCGAACCACGGGTCTAAGTCCTTCTGAGATTGTATACGGGTTTAAACCTAGACAACCTTTAGATTTGATTCCTATGAGTTCTAGGTATAGAATTTCTGAGTCTGCATCCGCATTTGCATCACATTTGCATGAACTGCATAAGAAAATTGCACAAAATATTGAAAAGAGCAACAAAGATTACAAGTTATATGCTGATTTAAAACGACGATTTAAAACTTTTAAAGTAGGTGACTTCGTGATGGTGCGGATCCGTCCGGAACGGTTCCCGCAAGGAACCGTTAAGAAACTACACGCCAAGAGTGCTGGGCCCTTCAAAATATTAAGGAAAATTAATGATAATGCATATGTGGTAGACCTCCCCGAGGATTTCAACATTAGCCCGACCTTTAACATTGAGGATCTAGTGGCTTATGAAGGCCCTGATTTCAATCCACCCAACCCATTCTCGCCACAGCCTGATATAACCCCACCATTGGAAAACCCAAATTTCCCCCCCCCTTCCTACCATTCCCAAACCACCCATGGTTGATAAAGTGGACACAGTTTTGAGTGATGACATTATCTCCACAAAAGAAGGAGGAAGGAGAAGGTATTTGATCAGGTGGAGAGGAAAACCTGAATCGGAGGACACATGGATAGACCGCGAGGAGCTGCAGAGGATAGACCCGGATGCTTTGGAGCTTTACGAGAGAGATTCTTACTCGACGGAGTCGAGTTTTCTCCCACCCCGGGAGAATGATGGGGACATCGGTTGGAAAGTCTACCGTCGACGTGGTCGTAGATCGACGCCCACGATCTGCCCGATGTATTTCTGATTACTAGATTGGTCATCTTATTTGATGTATTTTTATTTCTGCACTTTTCCCTTTTTTGCCCTTGCTTGAGGGATTGAGTCTTGTAGCCCCTCGAGGGTATTTTAGTCTTTTATTTTTCATGACATTGTAATGGGCTATATATAGCCTCTTTCTTGTATTTTGATGGTTAATGAATGAATGATTACAATTTCTTCTTGCATGAGTCTTCTTGGAGCTTTCGTTGTAGAAGCTTGAGAGAGAGAGGTTAAGAGCTAGGTGGAGCCTAGGAGAGGCCACCCGTCGTACCCAACAACCACCACCGGTGGTTCTTGGTTTTTCCCATCTTCCCTCTACGCTTACCTTCCGTTTCCCCCCAAGTTAATCCTCCACCACCACAAATCGTCGCCTATTAGTTTCCTCCCGAAATTTTTCCCCTCTTCCAAGAAATCCATCATTTTTCCCTTCATCCCGCCCGCCACCACCTTGGCCGCCGGCCTCTCCGCCGGCCACCACCCCTCCCGGCCACCCATCACCGGCCTTTCCCCGACCACCTCCATGAATTTCAGATTTTGAAATTCAAGGTTGAAGTTTCCATATTTGGGCGACGCCAAATTAGGAAAGTTTCGATGACGTGGCAAATTCAAATTTGAATTTGGGCGGATTTGAAATTTTTCGTCATTAATTCCTCGGAGCTAATTAGGAAACGCTTAATCATTTTCCCTCCTCCCTCTCCCCTCTCCCTATGCCGCCGGCCCCATCAATGGGCCATCCCATTTAATGCTCTATTAAGGGGAGTTAATACTTGTTAATTGAAATTTCAAATCCATTGATTTTCCCTCCAAACTCACTCAAACCTGAAATAATTTCAGATTTATGAGTTAATACAACATCTAATTCCCCTAGCCCTAGCCGTTCCCCTTCCCCTCACACCCGACGGCCCCCTCTCTCCACCGCCCCCCCTCTCTTGCTCTCCTCATCCTCCTCTCAAGGTATAGCTCCTAATTCAATTGGAGATGGAAGACCAATCCGGAGCTTGAAGTTTAACCTTGCATCTCACGACGTTTTCTCGACAAGATTTCACCTAGTCTTGGACGGAACAATCATTGGAAGGTACGAGGTATTTCTATGATGTCTCTCCGCGAAGGTGATCCTTTCCTTTCTTGATTCTCTTACTTTCGAATTCCAAATTCTTCATGAGAATTGTTCAAAACAAGAGATTGTGTCCACTTGTCGCCATCCATTAGTATTTGTAGGAATTGTTACTTCTTTGCTCTAGATCTCATTGTTAAATAAGGGTTAAGTTGGAAACTACGTCGTATGCAATATTTTAAATTTCCTATGTGTTTTGATCTAGCTTAGTCTCTTGTGTGGTTTAACCTAAGCGAAGGTACTACTTAATTGTTTTCATTGTCGTGTTAAATCGCTCTAACGAGAATCTAACGTTGCTCTTAAAATAATCGTGCAAATTTCCAATTACGCATATAGTTCTACATCATCTTGGTATCAGAGCATGGCTAGCATGCAATACTTGTGCTAGAATTCATCCTAGGCTATTAATTAGGCTTGCATAACTATTTTGGCATGCGTAACATCTTTAAAAACATTTTAATCGTCACTTACATTTGCTGTCCAGAAAATTCTGCATGCATTTAGTGAGCTATAAGTGTTGGTTTTGAGTTTTATTCGCTGCCCTCCTTGTTTTAACTCAGCTAATTGTCTAGGATTCACTTTGCACTTTGTTTAGTGGCTGTCCACGTTGTTTCCTGCAACAAATAGTGTGCTGTAGGTTCACTGTTTAGGTGCCTAAGTGCTGCCATTCATTTCCCCACTTCAGCATTTGCATTTAGAACCTTAACCCTTAGTTGTAGTTTGCTGTCCGTGAGTTTCCAGCCCCATTTAGGGTCCCGATAGAGTGTTTTCCCTGCTGTAAGTTTGCTGTCCACTTCCTAGAAAACCTTCTAAGTCCCCCCATAGTGTTTTGAAATGGACCCGGAACAACTTGGCAGGACTCTAGACCTGTTGGTAGGTCAAATGGGCGCGATTAATCAGCAACTTAAGGAAAACCAGGCTGACTTAGCGGAACTTCGGCGCCAGACAACTGATAGGTTCGACAACCTAGAACGAGGTAGGAACCAAGCACCCCTTTATACACCTTCTAGGCCACCTTCCATGTATGGGGATGAAACTTTTCAAGATGATGGGCCCCCACGTGCCCCTTATCGAAATCCTCATTACATACACGACACCAACCATGACCCCGACATTCACTTGATGAAGAATATCAAGGTAGAAGCTCCCACTTTCGATGGCACCCTAGATCCCCAACTCTTCCTTGATTGGATCAAAGGTATGGATAGTTTCTTCAAGTGGTATAACATTTCTGAAGCCAGAAAGGTTAGGTTTGCGGAGATGAAGCTTATTGGAAGAGCTAGCCAATTCTGGTCGAACTTAGAAAGTCTTAGGGAGTCCCGCAACGAATACCCCATTACTGATTGGGCGTCCATGAAACGTGAACTTAAGCAGAAGTACCTACCTCCTTCGTATTTCCCTAGACTCCTTGACAGATGGAACCGACTTACCCAAGGAAGCAAACCCGTTAAGGATTACATTGCATCCTTCGATGATTACCTGATTCGTTGCAAAGGGGAGACCTCAACCACCCCCGCGCAAATTTTGTCGATGTTTCGTACCGGACTGCGGGAAGATTTACGCAACGAACTTTTTGCCCGGAATATCACTACTCTGGAGAACGCCTACAGCCTAGTGCTTGATCTAGAAGAATCCCGTTCTCAGCATCCGAGTCGATCTCATGACTCTAGACCTTCGTATAGACCAGCCGGTAGTTCCACCTCACACCCTCCTGTTTCACGACCTACTCCGGGGAGCACGACCCGACCACCCACGGGTCCACCTGCACTTAGATCTGATTCTAGAAGTAAGCCTCCCACCACGGATGCCCCTCGTTCCAGTCCCGGGACCAAGTGCTTTCGATGCCAGGGGTATGGGCATATCGCTTCTCAGTGCTCCAGTCCTTACAAGGTTTCGATCGTTGAGGAAGTAACTGAGGACGATCTCGAGCCCGAGGTTGATCAGGTCCACCAAGTTGAGGAAGAAGGCGAATACTTCGAGGAGGACGACGACACTACGGTCCTCAGCTGCCTTCGACAGTCGGATACCTCTCCCATCTGCGTGGTGAGATGTGCTCTATCCCACCCGACACCCACTGATGACTGGCGTAGGACCACAATTTTCCATACCTACACCAAAATCAAAGACAAAAACTGTAAAGTCATAGTGGATAGTGGTAGTTGCATTAATGCTGTTTCCTCCAGCATGGTATCCCAATTAGGTCTGTCTGCCGTTCCTCACCCCAACCCGTATAAGGTTTCGTGGGTCAACTCCAACGCCTTGGAGGTGAAGGAACGAAGCCACGTACCCATCTCCTTTGCCACTTATAAGGAGAATGTCTGGTGCGATGTATTGACCATGAATGTTGGACAAATTTACTAGGTCGCCCCTGGATCTACGATAACGATGTCCACATTTATGGTCGTTCGAACACCTGCGTGTTTGAACATGGGGGCAAAAAGATTAAGCTCTTGCCTTCACAACCCCGGGTTACGGATACCACGAAATCCAACCCAACCAAACCCAAAAGGGGGGTGAACCTTGTCACCGCCAAGGTTCTGATTAGTGAAATTTCCCAAGGCACTCCTCTGTTTGCTTTAGTTGGCCGTGAGATTTCCACTGAATCTGAAGCACCCATTCCTGAGGAGGTGCAGCCAATTTTAGGACAGTATGCTGATGTTTTTCCCGATGATCTCCCAGATCAATTACCACCGCTTAGAGACATTCAGCATGCTATAGACTTCGTCCCTGGAGCCTCCCTACCAAACCTGCCCCACTACCGCATGAACCCCTCGGAACATGCTGAACTTAAGAAGCAGGTTAACGAGTTACTGCAGCGAGGTTTCATTAAGGAGAGTCTTAGTCCCTGTGCGGTGCCGGCCCTTCTCACACCTAAGAAGGACGGAACCTGGAGAATGTGTGTTGATAGCCGTGCTATCAACAAGATCACCGTCAAATATCGATTCCCTATTCCGAGGCTCGATGACATGCTCGATATGATGACGGGTGCAACTTTATTTTCCAAAATTGATCTTAAGAGTGGATACCACCAGATCCGGATCCGACCCGGTGATGAGTGGAAAACCGCGTTCAAAACGAAAGATGGCCTTTATGAGTGGTTAGTCATGCCCTTTGGACTGAGTAACGCCCCTAGCACTTTTATGAGGGTGATGACTCAGGTGTTGCGCCCCTTTATGGGTAAGTTTGTTGTCGTCTATTTTGATGACATTCTTATCTATAGCCATTCCGTTGATCAGCACCTTGACCACCTTAGGCAAGTTTGTGATGTCTTAAGGAAAGAACAGCTTTATGCCAATCCTAAGAAATGTACTTTCCTCGTAGACCAAGTCATCTTTTTAGGCTTCATTGTTTCTGCGCAAGGTGTTTCTGCTGACCCCGAGAAGGTTAGAGCCATAGTTGACTGGCCCGTTCCTCAGAACATCCGGGAAGTTCGCAGCTTCCACGGGTTAGCTACCTTCTATAGGAGATTCATCCGAAATTTTAGCACCATAGTATCTCCTATCACTGATTGCCTTAAGAAGGGTGATTTTCATTGGACCCCGGCTGCCACCAGAGCATTCGATGAGATTAAGAAACGAATGGTGGAAGCCCCAGTGATGAGACTTCCTGACTTCTCTAAAGTCTTCGAAGTGACCTGCGATGCTTCGGGGGTCGGAATTGGAGGAGTCCTCTCCCAGGAGGGTCACCCGGTAGCCTATTTCAGCGAGAAGCTGAATGATATTAGGCAGCGTTACTCCACTTACGATAAGGAATTCTATGCTGTGATCCAATCCCTTCGCTACTGGCGACACTACTTGCTCCCGCAAGAGTTCGTCATCTTCTCGGATCACGAGGCTTTGAGATACATCAATTCTCAAAAGAAACTGAATGCCCGACATGGCCGATGGGTAGAATTTCTTCAGGAGTACACATACACTCTTAGGCACAAGGCAGGGGTCGAGAATAAGGCTGCTGATGCTCTCAGCCGTCAGATGATGACTACTCTTGAGTTGAGAGCGGAAGTCGTGGGCTTTGATCAGATGAAGATGGATTATCTTGAGTGCCCAGACTTCAAAGAAATTTACTCGTCCCTGTCCACGAACAGCACCCGCATCGTGGACGATTTCCTCTTGGATGATGGTTACCTTTTCAAAGCCCAAAAGCTTTGTATACCTCGCACTTCCCTTAGAGAATTTCTTGTGTGGGAACTTCACGCTGGGGGCCTCGCTGGACATTTTGGAAGAGATAAGACGATTGAGGCTGTTGAGTACCGGTTCTTTTGGCCAAGTCTTAAGAGGGATGTTGGTAGAATGGTTGCTAGGTGTCACACGTGTCAATTGGCCAAGCAACGTAAGCAGAACACTGGGCTTTACACCCCGTTACCCGTGCCTAGTTGTCCTTGGCAGGACGTCAGTATGGATTTTATTTTAGGCCTGCCAAAGACACTTCGAAGAAATGATGCCATATGCGTGGTTGTAGATCGTTTTTCTAAAATGGCTCATTTCCTCCCCTGTTCCAAAACATCTGATGCCTCTCACATTGCCAAGCTTTATTTTAATGAGGTCGTCCGCTTGCATGGTTTACCCAAAACCATTGTATCGGATCGAGATGTTAAATTCACAAGTTACTTCTGGAAAACCTTGTGGATGAAGATGGGTACTAAGCTACAATTCTCCACTGCCTTTCACCCACAGACGGATGGTCAGACAGAGGTAGTCAACAGAAGTTTAGGAAATTTACTGCGTTCTTTGGTTGGGAATCACATTAGAGACTGGGACACTATCCTACCTACTGCTGAATTTGCGTACAATAATTCCGTCAACCGAACCACGGGTCTAAGTCCTTCTGAGATTGTATACGGGTTTAAACCTAGACAACCTTTAGATTTGATTCCTATGAGTTCTAGGTATAGAATTTCTGAGTCTGCATCCGCATTTGCATCACATTTGCATGAACTGCATAAGAAAATTGCACAAAATATTGAAAAGAGCAACAAAGATTACAAGTTATATGCTGATTTAAAACGACGATTTAAAACTTTTAAAGTAGGTGACTTCGTGATGGTGCGGATCCGTCCGGAACGGTTCCCGCAAGAAACCGTTAAGAAACTACACGCCAAGAGTGCTGGGCCCTTCAAAATATTAAGGAAAATTAATGATAATGCATATGTGGTAGACCTCCCCGAGGATTTCAACATTAGCCCGACCTTTAACATTGAGGATCTAGTGGCTTATGAAGGCCCTGATTTCAATCCACCCAACCCATTCTCGCCACAGCCTGATATAACCCCACCATTGGAAAACCCAAATTTCCCCCCCCCTTCCTACCATTCCCAAACCACCCATGGTTGATAAAGTGGACACAGTTTTGAGTGATGACATTATCTCCACAAAAGAAGGAGGAAGGAGAAGGTATTTGATCAGGTGGAGAGGAAAACCTGAATCGGAGGACACATGGATAGACCGCGAGGAGCTGCAGAGGATAGACCCGGATGCTTTGGAGCTTTACGAGAGAGATTCTTACTCGACGGAGTCGAGTTTTCTCCCACCCCGGGAGAATGATGGGGACATCGGTTGGAAAGTCTACCGTCGACGTGGTCGTAGATCGACGCCCACGATCTGCCCGATGTATTTCTGATTACTAGATTGGTCATCTTATTTGATGTATTTTTATTTCTGCACTTTTCCCTTTTTTGCCCTTGCTTGAGGGATTGAGTCTTGTAGCCCCTCGAGGGTATTTTAGTCTTTTATTTTTCATGACATTGTAATGGGCTATATATAGCCTCTTTCTTGTATTTTGATGGTTAATGAATGAATGATTACAATTTCTTCTTGCATGAGTCTTCTTGGAGCTTTCGTTGTAGAAGCTTGAGAGAGAGAGGTTAAGAGCTAGGTGGAGCCTAGGAGAGGCCACCCGTCGTACCCAACAACCACCACCGGTGGTTCTTGGTTTTTCCCATCTTCCCTCTACGCTTACCTTCCGTTTCCCCCCAAGTTAATCCTCCACCACCACAAATCATCGCCTATTAGTTTCCTCCCGAAATTTTTCCCCTCTTCCAAGAAATCCATCATTTTTCCCTTCATCCCGCCCGCCACCACCTTGGCCGCCGGCCTCTCCGCCGGCCACCACCCCTCCCGGCCACCCATCACCGGCCTTTCCCCGACCACCTCCATGAATTTCAGATTTTGAAATTCAAGGTTGAAGTTTCCATATTTGGGCGACGCCAAATTAGGAAAGTTTCGATGACGTGGCAAATTCAAATTTGAATTTGGGCGGATTTGAAATTTTTCGTCATTAATTCCTCGGAGCTAATTAGGAAACGCTTAATCATTTTCCCTCCTCCCTCTCCCCTCTCCCTATGCCGCCGGCCCCATCAATGGGCCATCCCATTTAATGCTCTATTAAGGGGAGTTAATACTTGTTAATTGAAATTTCAAATCCATTGATTTTCCCTCCAAACTCACTCAAACCTGAAATAATTTCAGATTTATGAGTTAATACAACATCTAATTCCCCTAGCCCTAGCCGTTCCCCTTCCCCTCACACCCGACGGCCCCCTCTCTCCACCGCCCCCCCTCTCTTGCTCTCCTCATCCTCCTCTCAAGGTATAGCTCCTAATTCAATTGGAGATGGAAGACCAATCCGGAGCTTGAAGTTTAACCTTGCATCTCACGACGTTTTCTCGACAAGATTTCACCTAGTCTTGGACGGAACAATCATTGGAAGGTACGAGGTATTTCTATGATGTCTCTCCGCGAAGGTGATCCTTTCCTTTCTTGATTCTCTTACTTTCGAATTCCAAATTCTTCATGAGAATTGTTCAAAACAAGAGATTGTGTCCACTTGTCGCCATCCATTAGTATTTGTAGGAATTGTTACTTCTTTGCTCTAGATCTCATTGTTAAACAAGGGTTAAGTTGGAAACTACGTCGTATGCAATATTTTAAATTTCCTATGTGTTTTGATCTAGCTTAGTCTCTTGTGTGGTTTAACCTAAGCGAAGGTACTACTTAATTGTTTTCATTGTCGTGTTAAATCGCTCTAACGAGAATCTAACGTTGCTCTTAAAATAATCGTGCAAATTTCCAATTACGCATATAGTTCTACATCACCCTGTCTACTTGTTGTAGCTCTATCAGATAGCCCTCTCCTTCATCTCTCAAAGTCCTGAAGATGGACTTTAAGGCCACTCTGGCTCTGCATAAGCTGGGGTCTCCCTGTAGTGTCACTCTCCTGCTCCCCTTTCCATACTCCATGTATAACTTTTTCCAATTTACCTTCATCTCTCCCAAGGATTGGAGCCACTGCATCCCCAGTATCACGTCAGTGCTTCCCAAATCTAACAGTAGGAAGTCCTGTACTATTTCCTCCCCTTGCAATGTGAGGGTCACTCCCTTACACTGCCCGCTACAGCGCTCCTTCTTCCCCATGCCCAACATGACTCCGACACCTCTCCCTTGGGTCACTAGTAGCCCCACCCTATCCACCATTCGGCAAGCTATGAAGTTGTGAGTGGCCCCACTATCAATAAGTACCATCACCTTGCAACCTGCAATCTCTCCTTCTAGCTTCATGGTGGAATGTGATGTTAATCCGGCTATGGAGTTGAGTGAAACCTCTACCATAGCCAAATGAGGATGCTCTTCCTCCTCGCCCTCCTCCTCGGTTGCTCCTGCATCCCCTTCCTCCTCCTCTGAATCCCCCACTAGGATCACATGTAGGGTCTTCTCCTTACACCTATGCCCCGGTGTAAACTTCTCATCACATCGATAGCAAAGGCCCTTGGCCCTTTTTTCCTTCAGCTCTGAATCAGTCAACCTTTTGAACCCTCCTTGGTTCACTGCCGTAGTGGGTTTCTCTTTGGCTATCTCTCTAGGAGGAAGGATTGTCATCGCCCTTGGACCTCCAACCATGAGTGGTGGTCGGTAAGTGGGGTAAGACACCCCTGTCCTCCTCGGTGGCTCCACCTTCAGCTTGTCCTATACAAGCTGTGCAGTCTCCATGATCCTTACTAACCCATGTGGAGCCACTACTCTGATGGCTGCTCTGATGTGAGGCTTCAGCCCCTTCATGAAGCTCCCCTCTAGAAAGTCGTCTGGAATCCCTCTCAATCTGCCTGATAGTAGCTCAAAGTGCTCTCTATACTCTGCCACTGTGCCCTCCTGCACTAGAGCCACCAACTGCTCATAGTGTGTGCCCTCGCTGGACACCCTGAATCTGTGCAGTAGGAGGTCTTTGAACTCCTCCCAACTTCTAACATGTTGTCTCCCTTCAAGCCATTGAAACCAGGCCAATGCCTTCCCCTCCAAACACACCGGGATTGCCATCAATTTCTCCTCTTCTGTGACACCGTTTACTGCAAAGTAGCGCTCCACCCTGTAGATCCATCCATAAGCATCCTCCCCTTCAAAAATAGGGATCTTCAATTTCCTCATGCGGTTGTCAGCTCGGTGGAAGGTTCTTCCATCTCCCCAAGTCCCCTGAGTAAATCCCTCCCCTTGTGGTCTTCCCCTTCTCTCCACCGGGTAAAGATTTTGAAGCCCCCTCCATGGGGGTTCTCTTGGCTCTCCATAGCCCATGCTGTAGTCTTCCCTTCTGCCTCCCTGCTCCCATGTGGCACGATTTCCTTCCGGAAACCCCCCCCATCTGATTCGACCACCCTTCACGCGTACTGTGGGGCCCCCCCGAGCCCATGTATGGCCGGCCCCCTTGATCACCGGTCATTCCCCAAGGGCCACCTACTCCCGACCCTTCTCCTCCTTCCCTTGGCCAATGCCCTTGCATGCCATCTTCACTTTGATTTACTCCTTCTTCCCTAATTGGAAAATTAGGGTTAGGATTTTGGTTCTTCACCGGAGATTTCCCTTTTTCCTTAGGGTTTGATGGAACAACTTGAGCTTCTAACAATTTCCGGATCATCTCTTCCATTCCCCCAAATCTTTCTTCTAGGGATGAAAATTTTCTCTCCATCAATGAAAGTTTCTCACCCACCTCTTCTTTCAATTGGCCCATCTCTCCCTCCAAAACTTCTACTTTCTTTGACGCCATGCCTTCTAGGATCAAGGGCTCTGATACCAAATTGATACGTCTTAGGGTTGCACTAACTCGTTTTTGCCCAAATATCCCTCAAAAGAGAAGGATATCTTCACCAAAACCAAAGAAAACAATCACAAATGAAATGAGATGAAGAGCAATGACTTTTGCATATAAGATACAAGAGAAAGCAAGATAAAATTTAGTCCACTTCGAGAAGGACAAGATCTCCCACAGAAGCTCTAGAGAATACAAGAAGAAAACTAAGATTAAGCCTCCAAAAGCATGATAAACCCTAAACCCCAAATGGCTCCTTCATATCATCCCAAAACCCCTCCCCAAACACTCCATCCCCCCCTCCCCACACTTCAGCAACAGTTTCCAACATGCCACCTTCAGGACAAGGTGGCTCTTTGGGAGGAGAGTATTGATACGTCAGAGTGGGGGGGGGGGGCACCTTATTGGACACGGGAAAGCTATTATTCATTATGTGAGGAGAAATCAAGGAGAAGTTATCTAATTGTTTAAAAACGTTTCCTAAATTATGTTTAATTATTTATGAATGTTTTTTAAATTATGTTTAATTATTTAGGAAGGTTTCCTAAATTATATTTAAATTATTTAGAAATATTTTATTTATGTTATTGTGTTCTAGGGTTATCTAAAGGGGAGTTGTCTAAGGTTTTAGGATCCTGCTATGACTGAATTTTGGTTTTGTTATAGTTCTTTTATTTGACGGCTTCCTAGCGGCATCTAGGTTTTGGGAGAGTAGATCTACCTCTCGAATTGTAGATCGCATGTATCTTGTTATTTCTTATTAAAGTATTAATACAAAATCCGCCACTGCTTTGATTTTATTGTAGTTTTCCTGTTTGTTGTTTGCTATGTTTGTTTCCAAGGCATACCAGATTACTCATACTTAACTTATTAAGCTCACTTGCTTTCACTATGTCCTTGCATATCTTTAGACTATCACCATAAAGCTTCATCAGTTTATTTTTGATTCATTAATTAACCTGTATTACTTCTTGCAAGTCTTACAAAGCACTTCCATTAGCTACTAAACCACTTTGTCTAGTCATAACAGTATATAAGGAATCCGATAACAATTTTCTTTTAACTATTACGATTGCGAGATTTCAAATCAATGATAAATTAATAATCCTCTTCGCACAAGGAACTGATTTAGATTTTGAATATCCAAATCCAGCCATTTCGGCTTCAGACTTGTTTTTGATAACTTGGAAGTGCTGATACTCGGGCCAGTTCCCAATTCCAGTTAAAACTGAGTGGAACAAAACTGATAAGTACTACTAGCAGATAGTAACAGCCAACCAACCCGCTAACCAAGCCATGATAAACTTATTATCCACGTTTATTATTTGTATAATAATCATGAAAGATTTTCCAATCATGATAAGCAAACATGCAACAAAAGAAGCCCATTCACCTAAGAAAATCCAAGCATAATCAAGTAGTTTATTCATGACTTCCTTGCAAATCCTAGATCTGACAACAATGTTTAGCAGGTAAGGCCTGGCTTTGTGGCAAATAGGCTACTTTTTCTATTTTTTGCTTTTATTTGGGTTCTTGTGGGCTGCCATTTACATGTATTTACACATGGATCCTAACTTGTATTATTAGTTTCTAATATTGAAGGACCAGGAGTATCTTCCCATTTTTTCAGTCATCAAAAAGATCTACGAAAGGATAACACTAATTTTCCAAGTTCATGCACGCTGCATACAATATACAAATATCCTTCAGAATGAAGCTATTTCAAATTTACCATAAGTTTCCAAGTAAAGATGTACTACATAATAGAACAACAAAAATAGACATCACTAGGTGTAAGCTTCATAAAGAAAGATTACATGGTATTTTGCTGACTAATAGCCTGGCTTTTTCTGCACGCTTCAAGTTTATATGTGCTCCCCGACCAGCACTATAGCGATTTTGATCCTGTTGAAAACATTAAAAAAAAAATACTTGTTTACAAAAGATTGAAAAACCTATATAAATTTTCCTGTATCATTCGTAGAGATCAAAAATATAAACTAGCATCTATAAAATACTAGCTTTCTAATAGATTTTATAAAAAAAATTCTTGATGATTTCAACCAAAAGTTGTTTGAAATTGGCTTTCTAACATTTATAGCGCAAGTTAACTAGTTTAGGACGTTCTTATAGTTGCAAATATCTTCTATGATAATTCGATTTCAGTACTTACCTAACCACCCCTAAAATTAGGAGATGAAAAACTTTTTGAAATATCATACTAACAAACACACAATGCTCGTGATTAGATAAAAAGAAAGTTTTATTTTATCAAGAGTTATGCTTAACCAGTATACTTAGAACAAAGGCATCTAAGCTTTTTCCTCTAAATAAAAATTTTTTGTTGACTTGCTAAAAGAATAAAAAGCTCAGCTCTACTAACAAATTTTTTGTTAATCATTTTCATTTGGGGAGAATTTTTTGTATATCTAAGGCTGTTGATTTATGATATCATAGGCTAAATAAGTTACACAAATAGGAACATAAATTCAAATTTCAATCCAATTTTTAATTTAGATAAATTTAAAGTGAGAAATTAGATAGGACTAAAAATAATCCATCTTCTTAGAACATATATAAGTTAAATACATAACTACTAATTAATCAACATCATAGCTAACAAACTAATTAATTCACATTATCCCTAAGTAATTAATTAGCATCACCACTAAATGCATCAACACTAATTATAGTAATAGCAAAATAATTAACATCACCACTACCTGATTTGAAATTACTTTTTTTTATTACTATATAGCATAAAAATAAAAAATCCTAACTTTTTAACAGTACAATCACCACAAACTAATTTTTCTATACCACCACTTACTAATTTTTCCTAATAATTTTTCTAAGATCACCTCCAACTAATTTTTTTCTAATACATTTAAACAATATGTAAATACATAAAGACAATACACAAATCTAAAAATTAAGTACACAATTAACAAACTAATTACCATAGCCACTAAATACATCAACATCAATTATATTTATAGTAATATAATTAACATCACCGCTAATTTGAGAATACTTTTTTTAAATTACTATATAGCATCAAGAAATACTAACTTTTTAATATTACAATCCACACAAACTAATTTTTCTAAATCGCCATTATTTTTCCTGATAAATTTTCTATGATCGCCACCAACTAATTTGTTCTAATGCATTAAATCAATATGTAAATACCTAAACACAATACACAAATCTGAAACATGAAAAACCATTTAAACAGAATAATAAAAATTAAGTAAAAACATAGATCTAATAGGAAATTTAACTTTTTAAACAAAGAATAGAGAATATTTGCATTAGGCAAATAAGAGAAGACAAAGTGTAGAAAGGCTTGTGATCAGCCGACAGAAATGCGACCTGCTCAAGCCTCCGATGTATGGAGGAGAGATGCTAGTTTCTAATGGCTATTGAGCTTACTTCTAAGATGCTCCTCAAAGGAAATAGTCTCAGGTCTAACTGGAGTCCTTCATGTAACCTTACTGTATTTTTCATAAGAATATATTTTCTTCCAGAGAGATCTCTAAAGAGATTGTATGTGTTCAGAACTCTACAGTATATTATTGTGGGCTCCGAAAATTCGCGTCCCGGCCTCCCCTGCTTTCAAGAGAGTTTTAACGGATTAAGTTCCGGGGTAAATTTTTAGAAGGCAGATTGGTTTTGACATAAGACACTACCTAGAAATTTCGCTCTCATTTTGCGAAGTCTTTAGATCTTTTGCTCCGAAATTTCGTATAAATATGTATGTGTTCTTTGTGTATAGTAGCAGCATGAGTTTGTATTTGAAATTTTGATATTTAAAATTAAAAATTTCACCATCTTGCAGTTAAAGCAGATGGTGAGATAAACGATGATGAGCCCAATCAAGATTTCATGGTTCCATCATCCCGGACTATTATGATTCCTGGTCTACTTAGTCGGAGGAGATAGTCGACCCAACCTGACAGAAGAATCCTTGTCGACAGCCATGGGTTGCGTCGTCCAAGGGTACCTTATAGACCTGGGTGAATGTTTGTCTAAAGAGACAATTTTGAATCAACCTTAGCTAACATAGGGCTTTGTGCCCTATTGATTATAGCATATTGATTCATATCTCAAGGATTTATTACCATTGGGGAGCATACAACTCTAGTCATGACCGTAATTTAGTGGTTCCATTTGGCGACAAACCACCCGGTTCAGAAAGCTTCGATCATAATCGTTTACCTGCGATATCATTTAGCCACAAAATCGTCAGTTAGAGAACACGTGTCACGTCCTTGCTGGCAAGAGACTGTTTTAGAATGAATTTGATAGGAATTGGATGCACTTTTTCTCGAAATCAGCAAACGACAATAAGAAATTAGGAAGAAAAACAAACCAAAGCTATTTTTATTATAAGATATAAGAAAGAAAATAGCAAGATACATTTGGATATTCAATTCGAGAGGAAGATCCGGCTCGCTCAAATCCCTATCTTCCGGCTAGAGCCCAAATAACCTAAGAAATACTAATTTCAGCAAACTCCAAAAAACATCCTGAAATCATCCTATTGTTAAGCCTTAAATAGGCTCTCATAATTCCCTCCCAAATCAACCCCCTTTTCCTAAATAATTCTCTCAAAAATTTGAATTCAAATTCGATTTATTTTCCAAATTAATTCCCTCCCAATTATAATTAAAACTTTCTTAAATAATCCCCCTTAATTTCTCCTCTTACCTAAATAATTCTCTCTCATATTTTGAATTCAAATTAGATCTCTTGTCCTAAATAATTCCTTTTCCAATTGTAATTAAAAGATTCATAAATAATTCCCCTTTGATTATGAACCTTCCTAAATAGTTCCCTCTTAATTAGAAAACTTCCATGCTTACGGATGAGCTGATTATTCACCTGCCAGTTGATGTTGACTGCTAAGTGAGCTTTCTTCATTCATGTATCAACTTCCTTACGTTCGCAAAGGAACATTCGTCCTTGCAATCTGCTTGTTATTGTTGCTTGCAGACGAGCTGACACGTTTGTTGCAACCGCCTCATCAATGTTTGAAGGATATTCATTATACTCGCACCACATCTATTGTAGATGACTTGATGTGTTCGTTTACAGTTAAGTGGTGTTGATAGCAAGGAGGCCACTACATTTGTTGCACACACTTCATAAGCACATTGTCGTGTTCATTACGACTATCACGCCTCTTCCACAAGCACATGTGTTATATATCAATTAACTTCATTTATTGTTGATATATGATGTTTATTGAGAGTCTTGTGCATTCAATTCTGTATCTTTTAGTATTTGTGGGAACAGTTGCATGTAGTTACAAGCCAACAGATGTCGGCCGTAAGGAGACCGTTGCATTACACACTCATTGAATATATCATCAACATATTCGTCGGGACCCTTCTAGTGAGTTAACACATCCATTAGGAGTTTCCTCCATTGATGCTTTTAAGTTTCTTTGTACAGGCTTGTGGATGTCTAACATGAACATTACAAGCTTTCCATCACTCATATGTAAGTTAAGGGTTTTGAAATGTCACTTGCAATCAAGTTACAAATTCATATTAATTATTGCTTGTGCGTGAGATGAAAGAATTTTCCCCTAGCCCACCATAAATCATTGCTTGTTCACTTATATCCACTTGAATGATCAGGATTCATTTATTAAGCATTTAGATTTTGATTGTTCATTTGTTAAACCAAATTCAGGTTCCATGTGGTCCATTCAAGTTCAAATCCCTTGTGGTTCATTTAAATTCAAGTCCATTGTTACTTGATTTAATTTTGGGTCCCTTTCCATTGTTCATTTGAGTTCTGAACAAGTTCTCTGCTGTTCATTTTTGTTCAAATCAAGTCCCCTGTTCTACTGTTCCGTTCAGATTTTGGCAACCTCCCGACATCTCCCCCGTATAGGGGAAATTTCAAGAGTTTGAGTCATCCCACCACACTACGAAAGCATGTATGGTAGGTGTCAGGCGATACCGCAACTGTATTTCTTCAATCCCACCATGCTACAAGAGCAAGTATGAGTCTTCGAGGTACCTGCTTGAAAATGTACAATTGCTTAACCCGCCAACACTGAGGAGCATACGGGTACTTAAAAGTGTCCCCGCCATGCTATAAGAGTGTGTACATGGCCTATTCTTCTCGTCGTAAGCGTTGCACCGGGCTCCCTCCTTCCGTGCTACGAAAGTGCGTATAAGGGGTCCTCCGGCTCACCTCAAACGCCGAGAGCAGAATTTTTTGAGTTTTAGAAGTTATAGTTGCACGTAGGGGTGTCAATTCGGGTCAACGAGTCGGGTTCGGGTCCAACCCGAGTTGATCAAGGCATAAACGAGTTGACCCGAATCCGACCCGTGTAGCTAGACGGGTCAGGATATACAACCCGGACCGACTAGCTCGGGTTACCGGGTTGACCCGACCCGCAAACCCGAACAGATCTAGATTTCTCCTCTGCAATTCAGCGTGTTGAGTCACGCGCGTCGCGTAGGGACTCGCGGAGGAGCCGGGAAAGAACTAAAGTATAGGAGGCTAGGAGCGAATCGAGTGACCAACGAAGGAGCGGACCGGCAGTGCAGGCAACTCGACGTCGCGACGGAGTGATCGTGGACACGCAGAGGAGCCGAGAGCAGACCTGCGACGGCTAGCTAGATGCGAACGGCTGGCCAAGCGGACCCGAGTCACCAAACGACGTCCAATCCATTAGGAGTTGAGGCCTTGATTCCCTCCCACTGTCCACCTATCCCACAGGACCCACACGACATGACCAACATTCAATCGAACCAATCCCTCGTTTCCCCTTCCACGCACGGGAAAAATTAAAATAAGCGGAGAAAAATGCTATCTCATGTCAGATTTGAACGCATCCGGGTCTTAACCGGATCATTTTCGGGTTGCCGAGTTGACCCGACCTGTTTTTTGAAACGGGTCGAAAATTGAAATTCGAACCAGACCCGTTTCTTAAACGGGTTAACCCTAACCCGGATTTTTTGAGTCGGGTTCAGGTCGGGTTGTCGGGTCGTGTCAATAATTGACACCCCTAGCTGCACGAGTATGGTGTCGATGGTTGTGACTACAATGAAAATGCAAATCTCTCTCCTTTTTCTTTTTTTTTTTTTCTTTTTTTTTTCTTTTTTTTTTCTTTTTTTATATTTTTTTTTTTTTTTCTTTTTACACACATGCCTCATTGCAAGCATCTACCACATTTAAGGGGAATTTCGGGAGCTATTTCTTTCCTACCATGCTATGAAAGCACGTAGGATAAGTGTCGGGAGACACCGCAGTCGTGGTCTTCAACCTTACCACGTTACGAGAGCGCGTAGGAGTTTTTGAGCTACCTATTTGAAAGAAGTCATAATGTTTCCCCACAGGCACAGTAGAACATGTACGAGTACTTAATTTTGTCCTTGTCACGCTACAAGAGAGCTTAAAGGCCTACCCGTCTCGCCGCAAGTGCCGCGCCAAGTTCCCTCCCACCACGCTCTTGTGATCCCTCGACACGCCACTAGTGCAGAAAGCAAGATTTTTTAGAGGTTTTGAGTTTTAGGGGCATTATACCTAAGTGAGCAATGACGCAACGCAGTGATGTCAAGGACAAAGATTGAGCGTACGTCGACGATGAAATCACAATTTCTTTTCCTCTTCCCTCTTTTTTCTTCTCCTTTTTTATCTTCCCTTCTTTTTTGGCTCTTTTTCTCTCTTTCGTTTTTTTTTTTAATAATAATATTAATAGTAAAGGGTAATAATATTAATAAACAATATTATTAATTAATTAATAATAATTAAGATAATAATTAATAATAAATAGCATGGTTTAAAATTGCGCAATTAGAGGCGCGCCTTTGCGCAATTTCACCAAAAAACGCCTCGAGGCTTACGCAATTCTGGACCTGGCTGAGGCGTACGCCTCACCTGGACTGAGGCGCGCCTTAGAGGCGCAATTGCGCAATTCTGGGTGAGGCGTACGCCTCATAGAACCGGCCCCACCCACTTAAAATGAAGGCTTTTCTCCCCCTTAATCCCGCACGGCTTCCCTCATCTCCGAAAAAAACCCCTCCCAGCTCTCTGTTCGCGAAACCGCACGCGTCCCGCACGGTCGGCCAAGCTTCCCGCCGCTCCTCCCGCCGGCGCCGCCCCTCTTTGGCGAAGTGAAAACTTCCGGCCACCCTCTAGGAGTACTCCACATTCGATTTTAGGTATTTTTTTTAAGTTTAGGGAATTATTTTGCAAGTTTAAGAGAAATTAGGGTTTAATTTTTTTTGATTTTTTTGGAATGTATTTGATTTTTTGCTTTAGGAGACATGGTTAGAGGTAAAGAAAAGACGAATACGTCATTGCGGAAGGACCCTTCTTGGAAGTATAGTGTACAAGTTGACATTGGCGGCGGCGAGAAGAGCTATGTATATTTAAAGTGCAACTTTTGTGAGAAAGTTGTGAAGGGCGGAGTAACCCGCATGAAGGAGCACTTATCATGCTCTCACAAGAACGTAGCACCTTGTGCAAAAGTGCCGGACAATGTGAAGGAAGAAATATGTGCTTACATGAAGAAAACTACCACTGTCAAACACTTACAACAGCAGCAATTTGATGAAAGGGTCGACCAAGGTGCCTATTTTGGGAGCGAGAGTGGAAAGGGCTCCTCCTCCACTATACATAATAGAGGTGCACGGGGTCCTATGGATCAGTACATGACTACTGAAGGAGCAGATAGAGGAGAAGCAGATATGATGCCTGCAGGTGGTACTAGAGAGGGTGAGCACGAGACCCTTAGTGCAAGTTCTACGCTTAGTGGATGCAGAGAAGAAACCAGCTATGGGTTATATTTTCTTCTTGAAAACAGTTGAATGGTGGATCCAATTTGGTGATTCCACCCCTGAGCTACAGAGTTTTGCTGTGAGAGTGTTGGGCCTCACTTGTTCTTCTTCTGGGTGTGAGCGAAATTGGAGTACATATAGTCAAGTGCAAACAAAGAGAAGAAATCGACTATCTACACTCAGAATGAACTCCCTCGTATACATAATGCACAACAAGAGGTTAAGAGATAGGAGGTTGAGGAATAAGGGGTTGAAAGATGATGAGGACCCGTTGGTGTGTGATGATCTGTCGTCTGATAATGAGTGGTTCATAGATGATGAGGCAGATTTATCATTATCAGACTTACAGGTAGAAGATCTAAATGTGGATGTATTGAGGGGCGAAGCAGATCAAACGGGTAAATCCACTAGTACCACACCACACACATCTACTAGCTCTGCAAGTAAAGGTATATGTTCTCTGCCAGTCTGCCTGATAATGAGTGGTTCATCCAATTAATATGCTAATAATCTTTTCTTTTAATGAACAGGGAATAGAAAAGTGAGTCATGTTGAAGATGAAGATGACATGGCATTCATAGATACAATTGGAGAAGAAGATTCACTTGAAGACTGATATTTTGTGATGGGATATGACTTCATTTTATATGTTTTTTGTATTTTGGGAGTTTTGTTAAACTGATATTTTGTGATTTTGTACTTTGGGACATAATTTTATTGCATCTACTTTCTTATTTTCCAATATTGCTATTATTTTCCTGCTAAAATCCTTAATTTTTCATTTACGTAATTCTGTGTTCGTGAGGCTTACGCCTCAGACCGCCTCGAGGCTTATGCCTCGCCTCACGGACGAAAACCGCCTCGAGGCGCAGTTACGCAATTTTAAACCTTGATAAATAGCAATATATATATATATAAAAAGGTGTTGTGGAATGTGACTGTTGAGGCTTGAGGGGAAGCTAGGACTGAAGAGGGGGGTCGGGTTTGGTGCTGGATCGGAAGTACAGATGTGATTCTGTGGTTTAATAGAGAGGGGCTGGTCAACTCAACCTGAGGGAGGTGGAGGTGCTCGACAAGGTGGCTGCAGGGATATAAAGCTGGGTCGGTTGGAGACGTGAGCTGCTGCGTGGACATCAACTAGAGTCATAAAAGAGGTCAACAGGTATCTACGTCGAATCGAAAGAGAGGTTCGAAGCTAGGGAATTCGGTTGGATCAAGGTGAAGCAAGACCCTGGAGTCAAGTTTTACAAGTTGAGGTAAGATCGATAAGCACTGTAACAGAGGAGGAGGGATTGCAATCGTATGGCTGGTAGCAGCTCGTGTGGAGATCGGGATAGGTTGTGGATGTTGTTGCTGGCTAGATTGACGTGTGAAGTTCGGTTAGATTTGGTTTGCAAACAAAGGTGGATCGGTCGGAGGTGTAGAGGAGAAGGCAGAGAGGTTTGAGGTTAGGGACGGGTGTATCTGTCCTAGAGGTCAAAGTGGGCACGAGCTCTATTGGAGTGAGGAACAAACAGCTGAGAGATCATGACTTGTGTGCGAGGGTCTTCGGCTGGAGGCTTGGTTCGAGTGTACTTGGAGTAGTTTGGTAAGTTTTGTCAAGGAAGTTGCTCGTTTGAAGGCACGAAGGAGCAGGTCGAGTGTTCGAGTAGCAAAGGAAGTGAGATCGAGGCTCGCTTGTGTGAGATTTGAACAACGGAAGCCGAAGGCTTCGTTGACTGCTGTCTTAATAGCGAGGGCAGATGAACAAACAAAGGATTCGATCAGAAATCCTGCGACTCGAACGGCGATGATTTGTAGGAATATCAGCGGGATTTCAGGGAGGCTTTAGGTAGGATACGAGGTACGAAGGTCAACACAATGTTTAAAATTGTGTATTCGAGTATTGAGGGGTTTTCATTGGTGAGGCGAGGCGTAAGCCTAAGGCATTTTGAGGCGTACGCCTCAAAATCAAAAGATTGCATAAACATAAAATGATAATTTTTTTATATACTAATGAGTGAATAATATAAAATATAAAAAAGCATAAGATATGAAGTGAAATCAAAATATCTCAATAATAAGACAACATGAAATATAGTTCAACTCAAAATTCTATCTTCCCAAATCCCAGTATTCTTTTCATTAACATATAATTCCAATTTCCAAAAATAAATAGCAATGACATATCACATAAGAACTCATAAGTCATCAGCACTGTCATCACTAAGGGGTTCTTCATATGAATCATGCCAGTGAGACTAAGGGGTTCTTCATTTCCTATAGAGTCCAATGTTCGGGCATTTACTTCAAGATTTATGTAAGTTTTAATATATATAGCGTGAGGCGTAAGCCTCATGCCAGTGAGACGAGGCGAGCCTCAAAACAGGGTCTCAACCAAGTTGAGGCACAAGCCTCATAAAAAAAAAAACTCGAAGCGTAAGCATCGAGGCATTTTTTACTGGAATTGCGCAAAGGAGAGCCTCATACTGTGCAATTTTAAACCATGGGTCAACATATGTTCATTCATGAGAATAGGATTTATGGTGAACAAATTGAAATTTATTATTCAGACACCTCTCAAGAGATTCAAGTCATATCAACTCTAGTCCATGTAACGAAGAGTATCGGACTTAAAATATGTGACTTATAACTATGCCTAATAAATAGAGTGGTCCACTTCAACATGCTTACTTTTTGTTGAATCTGACATCAAAATGAGTTTGTGATATTTTAAAGTTATTACATGCTTTTTGGGATGATTGCATACTAAAAAAAATGGTTTGATTGCATACTCAAGATGATGAAATTCACATTCATATTATTTTCAGACCTTGCAGCAATATCAGATGTTAAATTTGAGCATTTAGATGTGACTTATGTTCAGAAAGATAGAGGTAGACCTAAAAAAACATGATTATAAAATATTAGATATGACCTTTCTTTATTAGATTTAGATGAGATTTTAACTCTTAAAAGGACACAATGAAGAAAAAAGATTCATGTAGCCAACCCAAACATAGTGGGATAAAGACTTATTGTTGTTGTTATATAGGAGCACATGTGAATGAGTTTGATTTTGAAGAAGAGAATTTGCATATTATAAAATGATTGTAGCTTTTATATAAAAGCTAAACACTCTTCGAAGCGAGAGAAGTTTGGATTCATTTTTTTTAGCACGTGCAACATTCTGATCTTCAAATTTGGATGTAAACACATTTATCAAAGCACATTCAAGTATAATAATTTTAGATAATATGATATGTTGCAAACATTGTTTGATGCATATGTAAAGCATATTTCTACATTTTACGGTATGTTTGTATAATACAATTGTATGTTCAAGGCACGCTTGCATGACACATTTGCACTTTTCTTGATGTACTTATGCGATGTACTAGTATACTTGCACGATCTTCAATGCATAAATATAATGCACTAGCACGCTCATTAGTACATTGGCACATCTTATTATGCATTTGCACTCACTCAATACATTTGCACTATGCATTCGAAGAACGTACAAACAAAATTGCATTGGTGATTTAATGGGTCATACACAACCCGTTAAAATAGTTGTTCGACCCATGATATGCAACAGTGCACTATTTTGACTTAATTAGAAAGTCTTCATTCGTAGGGAAAAGTATCTAATTTGACAAGACGGTGACGACGAGGGAAATTCATCACTCCAAGCATGTCGCATTCAAGATTTTGATGGTTTTATGGGAGTTTGTAAGTTTATTGTTCGCACACAAGGCCATGACAACAAGACAGTTACGAGTACAAGGCGAGTCGATGAGGTGGGTATAATATATATTTGCTTTATCTTTTTTTTCTCTTTTAAATAGAGAAACGAGATAGAATGAGAGAACCTAAGAGAGAGAGAGAGAGAGAGAGAGAGAGAGAGAGAGAGAGAGAGAGAGAGAGAGAGAGAGAGAGAGAGAGAGAGAGAGTGAAAGAGAAGGAGAGAGAAAGAGGAAAAAGAGATGAGTATGCATGCAAGTCACTACAAAAGGTTATTAAAAAGAGTATGTATGCAAGTCACTACGAAAGATATGTATGAGTGGGAATGCGTGTACTAAAAATGATCCTGAGCAAGTCACTACGAAAGAAAGTGCATGCAGAACCAAATAGCAACTAATAGAAAAAAGTTATACAAGGTTAGTAAGAATATATATAGAATTTGAAAAGACAAATTCAAATATGTAGAGAATGACTCCTAATATTCGCATTAGAATTTGAAAACATAAACTCAGATATATAGAGATGATTCCTAATCTTACCCTTTCATACTCATCAAGCCAGTTTTCTTCCTGGCATGCAAATATCCATTTTTCCACCCTCTCCAAAATGTCTTTCCTGCGTGCAGCTTGCTCCTGAGCCATGGAAATCTGATTGTCCATATCAGAAAGCAATACAGAGAGATCTGCTTTCCCTGAAAAACAATAAGGATATTTAAATGCTATTAAACAAATTATTCATGTAGATTCAATAATTCAAAACGGGATAATGTTTAACCATATTTACAGTTTACTTTAAATTCGATGGCATATAAGGAGCAAATTCCAACACACGGATAACTTGAAAACCATGATGCATGTACGTGGAACCGTGACTAAAGACAACATGATAATAAAAATGAAATTTCTCTAAAAAATAATGGATAAGGGCATGCGTTGGGCACCATTTAAAAAATGTATATAGTTTCATATTATTACAAATAAAAAATAACTTCCAGTGTTATACTAATAAACTTCTAAATCAAGCATGACAACTAAAAAATAATAAAATCATAACTCCATTATGTCATAGTACTTCTAATTTCTCATAGTGGCATTATTTTTGCCAACAACATCAAGCCTTTATCCCACATTGTTTTTTGCCACGCATCCAAAAAGTTAGGGCCCCAAGTTGAGCCCAATAAATTACTGGAAGGAACCCATTGACCCAAAAGTTTAAGGTAATACGGAAAGGCCACTCTTAGTATATTAAGGGTCCAATTTTTATTTCAATTCTGATGCAGGACAAATTCATCTCCTCCCAGAGGAGTCCATACCTTAAATGAAAACTTCTCGATATCATATGGTATTATGCATAAAGAGCCTACTCAATAAATAGAGCATACGTCAAAGCTGCAACGCTCTTGAAAACTACTCAACAATTATAGAACCCAACAAGACTGATGGGAGAAAAAAAAAACTTGGAGTACTTGATCACAAAAAATAGGTAAAACACATATTTAGACCATAAACGCTAATACCATTGATTAAGAGAGTAAGAAAACAAAGGTCAAAGTAGAGCCCAATTTGTTAAACTTAGGCTTCATTTGGGACTGTTTTCTTACTGCTTCTTAAAGCAACTTTTAATACAAAAATTAAATTTTTTGTACTAAAAACGGCAAAACGGCTTTAAGAAGCAGTAAAAAAACTATCCCAAATGAAGTCTTAGTGAGCTCAACTTGGCTCCCAATATTTCACCCTCCTAACAGAACACTAGTTAGGATGTGTTAGACAAACTTTTGCCCAAATGGTGTTTTTAACACCATTAACATTAGTGTTTGAGTATCATAGTTTCCAAAATGGTGCCCATTTCCCTCTTGAAATGAGGACACTTCATAGTTTGATAGTAATTAAATCCAATCTAAGTGTCATCTTCAAAAATGATGTGACAAGTTGTAGAAATTGATGAGAAAACATTGTTTTACCCATAATAATACCAGCACATTGAATGTAGTATATAGAAACGAAGCCATTTGCCATGAAAATGAATCCTAAATAGAAGGGTGAATGGATCAACCAGAATTTATGATGTTTATAATCTTCTGTCGTGCTGCATCGCTATCAAAATCCATGTGGACTCCTCTATAGATTTCTTCAAGCTCATCTTGCTTCTTTAAGACAAGCTCTTTCATTTTAGTGACCTTAAGGATGTTTAATCTCCCTACTTCAAGTTCCACCTAAAATAATTTTGGAAAAGAACATGTTCAATGTGACATAAGAGAACGTACTGAAAGTGCTACAAATAGGATTTCCATTTTTTTTTTTTTCTATAATCTTTAAAAAAAGATGACTACCTGATCAATCACATCCATTGAAAGGCAACCATGGCCTAACACATCATCAGAAGAAGCTGATATCAGCATAGTGACATGGTCATATTTATTTCTTTCATCCATGGCAATGTCCATGAGGTTCCATAACTCTATCAACATACTCGCAAGTCCTTGAAGCTATGGGAAAGAAGAAGAAAATATTGAGCAAAGGGAGACAAAAATAACTAATAAAAAGATAAACAGTTTAAAATTTAGATTCAGATGAGAACTTCCACAAGATTCAACCTTGGAAGCATATGGGCAACAGAAAACGTTAAAATTACATGTTCAGAAAGAAACAGAAGGAAGCCGGATAGAAATAATTTACATAAGTTCACAATCTATTGTCTAATTTAATTGTACGACAGGAAGATTGTGTTACAAAAAGTAAATGGTTTAATCCAAACAACGTATCAGATGACATTTAACAATTTAGATGCCTTTTTATACATTTCATCAATATGAAGGTGAACAAAATTCTATTAAAAGCATTTATCTACATGTCATAAAAAGATTAATTTATTTTCGATTTTCACCTTTCGTCAGATACCACGGTAACTAATAAGAGTTCAAGAGCACTGGATTTCAATCCACTGCCACTGTTCAGCGCGGATGAGCATTGGAATTGTTGTGATAGATAAATAACCTCTCGATGACGAAGTAATTAAGAGACTAGGAAAGAAAAAGAAAAGTTGTATTTTTTTATGAACTCTCCATTGACAGAGAGATTGAATTAAATATACTTCATTATCATCTACTTATGGTAGAAGATATTTTCTTCTTTATTCTCTTCTCTTAAAACAAAAAAAAAAAAAAAAGTTTATAACAAGTCAATGAAAAGAGTGAAACACCAATCAATTCCATAAAATTGTTAATTTAAAAAAACTAAAACAAAAAAAAATTACAAAGCAAAAGCCTTATGCCTAAAGAGAATAATCTCAAGGGTCTTCAACTAAAGCGTCTAACCTGAAATCTATAAATTTTGGAGTGGTAATATATTTTTATTATTATCCTAAAAATGAGCATACATTGATCTTACATAGTTACACTACATGTTTATGTTCATCATCATAAGCCCTATCCCAATTTGGGGGTCAGCTTCATCCATTCCTGTTTTCCTTTCATTCCCAATGAATATTACATGATATTTTATACCTATTTGTCAAATATTGATTTAGGCTTCATTTGGGACGGCTTTTTTACTGCTTCTTAAAGCAGCTTTTTAATACAAAAATTAATTTTTTTACTAGAAAGCGGCTTTAAGAAGCAGCTAAAAAAGCCGTCCCAAACGAAGTCTTAGTCTTATATGATCAATCATTGACATTTGATAGAAAGTGTAAAGCCTTCGTCGTTAATATTTTAGATATAGCTTTATATTGTTCTTCCACATTTGTCAAAATCAGAAACCAAATAATCAACAGCAAGCTAAAATTTATGAGTGATGTTAATTCGCTATTACTCAGCATATTACATACACATTTAATCTATGAAGATAATCAAATGCAATCAGTTAAATTTTTCATCCTAAGCATAAAAAGTAATGAATTGACCTTCTGCAGCCTATGTGTTTTCTCCTGCTTCAGTGAATTGATGGTTCCTGCCAGTCTAGCAAGTGTCTCGTTGCTTATACTCTTTGGCTGGGTGTTTGCAGCATCAACAAAACTAGGATGAACTTCAAGGAGCGTCTTATTGTAATCATTAGATAATATGCTACATAGTTCATATATCGTCTTAATGTGATCATTAACCTTCTGTGATCTCGTATTCTGTAAGATAACAGAAACAGTGTCAGTGGCTCAGTGTAGCTAAATTTTATTAACAGAAAAAGTATATTCAAAATAGAACCTTCTCTTTCTGCAACTCTTGCAGTTGCCACTTTAACTCTCCAAGCCTTTTTAAAGTCAAATCCCGTTCATCAACTTGAGGGCACGCAGAACCACTTGAATGGACGTCACCTGATATTTCTGTGCAGATGTGAACAATCTGCAACTGAACCTCTAAAAATTCCTTAGCCCTTTCCTCTTTCCTCCTCCTCAGATCCTTCAGCAATGGATCTATCTTAGAAAGCTGCTCTTTGAGCGTGCATTTTTGTTTTCCTAACTGAAAAAAAGCAGAAATTCATTAAAACATTTTGAAGTTATTACATGGGCCACAGACAGGAAATGGATAGCAAAGGAACCAACCTGAATGGGTTGCCCCAGATCTCCTAAGCTAGAGATTATTTTAGAGACTTCAACTTCACCCTCGGCCAATGACTGTACCAGATATGCTTTGTGCTTTCTTTCTTGATCTACTTTCTTTCTATAGACATTTAGACATTCTTGTTCGAGTTGAAGTATCATCCTATCTCTTTCAAGGTCAGTCTCGCCAATGTCATCCCAAAGAACCTAAATTTCACATAAAACCCACCATGACCATTAAAAAAACAAGCATCATAACAGGATAAAAATACCATAAATTTGGTTGCGTAATCAAACAATATATTGTGGTTGTAATATCCCGTGCAGTTTAATGTCAGCCAAAGAAAAGGAAATATAAAATGAGGGGGGGGGAAATCCCTGAATGCAACCAATTCACAGCTCAAACATTTTATTACGTAAATCAAACAGAACTTAGAGCAGGACATACATAAGGCTGCAAGAAAATAAAATAAAAGCATCTCGTAAATCAAACAGTAAATGGCTTAATAGAATAGGATGGAGGGGGGAAAATTCGAACTTCTGTTTTTTTTTTTTTTTTTTTAGGATGATATCATTTATTCTGAGTCTTGCTTTTTACCATGCAATCAATTGAAAAAAGAGACATTGGCACTGATGCCGGAACTGAAAATAACTGAGATATAGAATCTCCAACTAAATATAACAGTTCAAACCGGATTCCTAACATTCATCGCACAATTCTTCGCTAGGAAAAGGCAGCGGGCAGAAAAAGATAATTAAAAATATGAAGAAAAAAAATTGTATTGGTAAATGTATAGGACCCAAAGTCAACTTGGACGTATTCAGAACCTCAGAATTTATCAAAATCTCCGAAATTTTGACCGTTTATCGAAGGAAAAAAGAAGCATGAGAAATAAGAAAACAAGGGATGCCTGTTTTTGGGTGCTGAGGGGCAAGAAATGAGATTAAAGAGGATGAAAGAACCTGCAATTCCTTGAGTAAAGAACCACATGAAGTAGCCTCCATTGGCGCCTCGATGGGGAACTGTGAAAGAGACGTCATATTTGCTCCTCCACAAATCCGATATGCCAAACCCTAGCGATCACAATAAACGATCTGTTCCAGGGTTTCAGTGAACTCCTTCAAGGAAGACAGAAGAAAAAATATAAAGCGGAGAGAGAGTGAGTAAGAGAGAGAGAGAGAGGACCAATGGAAGGAATTGGAAAGAGCAGAGAATTTTGAAATTTAAAAGCGCCAAAATTAAAGAATTTAATCTTGTGCTTTGTCTCCGCCGTCTCCGGCGCCGCAGAGGAATCTGTGTTGGCTTCTGTTGGCCGTTCATTTCGTCAGCACAGCAACACCAGGAGCCCATCACCGTTGGTTCTTGGACTGCGTTTCTTTTGTTAACTATGCATTCGTATTTTACTATCTATGGATTTTGGTCCGAAAGAGGTTTGATTACAGTTTTAACCTTAAATTAAAATCTCCATGTGCGGGGGGAAATGACATTTCTTTATTACATTTAAATGAGAATTTGACCTTTAATATGATATAATAGAGAAAAAAGATTTATGCATCTGACCCCATGTAGTATTATAAAGACTTGTTATTGTTTTTATTGTATCATATTCAAATTTATTTCTAAAATACTGACAATGTGCATTAATGCATGTAAAATTAAAGTTATTTAAATAAATATCAAAATTCACCTAAAACTCAAACGCTAAATTCATTTCATTTCCCTTTAAACTACAGACTAGACAGAGAATCCAAGAGAAATAAAGTCCATTTTAGGTAGCTTCAAGTCATTTTCATTTGTCGAGGCAGTTCAAAAACTTATTCGGGCTAAGGTATGCTATATTTTACCTGCTCAGTTTTTAATGATTTGAAGTTTTTGAAAATTTTTGACATTTTAATTATAATTTTGACGCAAAGCTTGGTATATCCAATCACTCAACAAACTTTCACCACATAACATTTGATATGTCGTAGTTAGAAATATTTTACATATTCTGGTATTTCATTTGTAAATTTTCACCATGAAGTTTTCAAAAGTTGAAGGATTGATTTCTGTCAACCCCTATGTTGACTATTCTGTCAGGTGTTAATGGGTTCCAAGTATTTCAGTGATGCCTATTTGAAAGGCCTATAATGTGTATTAAAATAGGATGTGGAAGTTATTACTTATGTCTTTAAGTAGTTGAAGTCACATGAGAATAATTATTCTATTCATAATTTGGCGTTGGTAGCAATTGTTTTTTTCTTGAATATCTAGAGGCATTACATATACGGAGTTAGATGGGGGATTTATAATAACCACCACAGTTTAAAATATATCTTCGTGTAGAAGAAGTTGAATCTAAGGCAAAGAAGGTTGTTAAAATTGATCAAAGATTGTGGCATTGAGCAAGAAGTTTATCACCCTAGTAAAGCCAATATGGTTGTTGATGCTTTGAGCAAGAAGTTTATCGGAAGAGCAGCTGGCCTAACTACTTCTGAGCAAGCTCTGATCCAATAAATGGAGAAGTTGAAATTGGAAGTTATATGTTTCATCTAAAGTGAAGGTAGGAGTTAACTCTCAGATGATCGTTCATCATTCATTGCAAGACAAAATTAAGGTAGCCTAGAAGATAAATGATGAATATGTGATAATAATTGATCAAATTCAATCTAGAAAGAAGCTCGAATTGCAAGTGAATAAGCAAGGCATGGTGACCTATGGTAGCTAATTTTAGGTTCTTGTTAGTGGTGATTTGAGGAAGGATATTCTACATGAAGCCCATTATTTAGGATACATGATTCATCCCAGTAGTTGCAAAATATATCAAGATTTGAAAATATTATAGTGGTTTGGATTGAAATATAATATTGCAGAAATTATTTCCAAGTGTGAGATATATCTAATGGTAAAAGTAGAGCACTAGAGGATTATTGAAGCCCTTATTTATTCCATAATAAAAGTGGAATGAAGTCATGATATAATTTGCAATGAGCTTTTTAAGGTCTAGATAAAGTCATGATGTTTTATGGTTAATAGTGGACATATTGGTTAAGTCAACTTATTTTCTTCGTATGAAGCTTACATATTCTATAGAAAATTGGCACAACTATACATAAAAGAGGTAGTTAGATTACACAAAATATCCAAGGTAATTATCTTTGACTATGATGGTCGGTTCATGTCAAAATTATGGAAGGGAATTCAAGAAGGTTTGGAAATGAAGTTGAACTTCATAAATATTTGTTACTCTCAAATAGATAGTTAATTTGAGAGATTTATTCAACTATTTGAGGATCTATAGAGGTTATGTGCATTGAATTTTGGGGGAAGCTGGAAAGATCATATTCCACTAATAAAGTTTGCTTATAATAATAGCTTTTAATTTAGTGTCGATATGACATTATATGAAGCTTTATATAGTATAAGGTACATAACACCATTGTCCTATAAAGAAGTAGGAGAGAGGAACTTCATGGGTCCATAGTTGGTAGATAATGCTACTGAGAATATTAGGTTAATTAAGAAATGACTAGAGGTAGCTTATAACACATAGAGGAAGTACTATAATCTGAAGTATAAAATAGTTGAATTCAAAGTTGGTGATTTCATTTTCTTGAGATAAGCCCGATTAAATGTGTACGCATGTTTGTTAAAGATTGCTAACTAAGTTTGAGATATATTGGACCTTCTGTAGCAATAAAATTTTTTGAAAAGTATCTATTACTGCCAAATCACATACAAGACATCCATAATATATTTCATGTGTTGGTGCCAAGAAAGTGGGTTTTCGACTTAGATAATCCTTGAAGATAAAGTTGAAGTATATCCTAATTTGACTTATAGGGAAGAGCCTGATTACATTCTGTCCTATGATGTGAAACAATTAAGAAATAAATAGATCTTGATGGTTAAGATCCAATGGAAAATATATATCATAATGGGAAGCTACTTGAGAGTAGGAATAAAAAATCACACAATTATATACATACATATTCTAAGTATTTACTTGTGTATAAATGTTGAGGATAATATTTTTGTAAGGAGAGGAGAATGTAATAACTATTGCTACAGGAACCAGCCTACTTGAATCAAAATAGTAAGGTTTTATGTTTGCCCTCATGAAGTTTAAGTTGATTAACATTTATTTAAGTTTAAAAAGATATGAAATTAAATTAGAAAAAGTTATTTAGGAGCACTGTGGCAGTGTGCTTGGTATTGTTGCCCTATCTATATGGGGCAAAGGTGCTTGGAAACCCAATGTCATTAGGCATGGGTGTTGCAGCATCGAGCTCTTTCTTTGAAGTATCTAGAATATTCTTAAAGTATCTAGAATATTTGGGCAGAGCATTACGGCACTGAAGGAAATAGCATCACAATGTTGGATAAAAATGATATTTTTATATAAATATCTAAAATCATTGTTATTTACCCCATTTTAATTCTCCCCTTGCCATGGAGGAAAGAGGAGAAGAGAAAACGAGGGAAGGAGAAAGAGAAATCTAGAGTTTGGAGACCATGTAGCCAAATTCGTTTGTTTGGCAAGCTAGAGTTTGAGATAGGTTCCCAATGCCACATTTCTCATTTTAATTTTGATGTTTTACAAATATTTTTGGGATTTTAAATGATTTTATTAAGTTTAAGAAACTTTCCACATTGCAGTTTTAGTATTTTATAGAATATTTCATTATGGTCATTTTAAAAGTAAGGAAGTAAATTTTCACATATTGGTTTTATTTGTGTAAAAAAATTGGATATTTTATTATATAAGTGACATTTTTTGCCATTGTCTACAATTCACTAATTGCATTAAATAACATTTTAAATGTTTCCTATGAATATTATTTTAACAAAAAATGTTGACTATGTATGCAAATTATATATGTGTTCTCTCTTGAAATCTCATATATATTCATGTTAATGTTAAATATTGTATATATATTATTAATGTCAATATTTGCATGTGCATATCACGTTTATATATTGCCAGTATATTTTCCCCTTTTAGTTGGAAAAAGTGTTCTAATTGTGACAAGTAACCCTAACTTTACCTCTATTTTCAATGATTTTTTCTTTATACCTATTTTTCCCTCCTATAATTGATAAAGTTGCAATATCTCTCATTTTAATTATTTTTCACTATGTAATTTTTTATATGACATGTATATTATCACTTAGAATATTTTGACAAGCTCGTGGTAAAATTACATTGATTGATTATGTATATATGTCATTTTATTTGAAATAGGTTGTAGAATACTGAGTATAATCAAAAGTTAGTACAGTGCACCTAGGCATGAAAATATATGATATGTATATACTTGTTATTCATTTAGTTAATTATATATTTTTGGCATATTAAAAGCATATTGATAACTATTATTGTGGGAAAATTTAACACCATCACGTAGATTCTGACTTCTCCTATTTTATATTTGAATACTACATTGAGAATAAAGTACAGTTTTGGGAGACTGACACATTAATATTCTACAATGAATTCAACATCAAAATAAAATTTAAAAAAAATGATATTTCTATGATCAAATACAATTCAGATAATAACACCATCTCGAAAGATGAACATGCAATTCTATATAGTATGTTTAAAAATAGAAATAGGATTTTGAAAATCTATCCATCCTTTTGATTAGACGTAACGAGGAGAATATTATATCATCTTAAAAGATAAACATAACATTTTTTAAGACATCTAAGAACAAAAATGAATTTTATAAATTTCATTATTTCTAAGATTGAATATGGCAAGTGGAATGTTATATTGTATGAAAAGATAATAATAATATTCTACAATTATATTTAAAATTAGAAATGTATTTGTAAAAGACATATGCATTCCCAGAGATTTTTTTCTTATTTTATAGGAATAAAATAATGTTTATTTTAATTTGGAGTTCTCAAATCCCTATAGAGGTAAGCCCCTATAGTTAATAGCATCCTATGAGGGATGCACCTAAGAAAACTCTCGATTAAAATAGTAATTTTATACCCTATGATTACAAAGTAAAAGACAAATAAAGAAGTAGAAATTTTCCAAGGAGAAAGCTCAACGTTGAACAATTCTTAATGAGTCAAAGTAAAAAAAAGTAAGAGGTACCAGATTCTGATAAGCTTATAGGTAACCACAGTCTACCCAATTTTGGGCTTTACATTTTAAGAGAATCTTTTCATGTTTAGGTTGACATTTTATTAGGAATATGTGATTATATTCTCGAATGGTGGGGACTTATAATTTTAGGTCTGCCCCGGATCCTAAGTATAATTATTGCAAAGTAGTGACCTAAATCTCTTTGATAAATTACAAATTTAGACTTACCTCAGCCTGGATTGGGGAGCCAGCTAAACACCTATGCGTTTTAAAATCATGTGTCCTTTCTTTTTTATGAAAGATGGGTAGAGATATTTTTAAGTTTTGAGGAAATGGGGGCTGACATTTAAGACAAATCTTAATTGGCCCCTCAACTTATGTAGGGTAAATAATACTTAAAAATAAAATATAATTAAAATTTTAGACTCTTTTAATTTGTATATAATGCAATGCATGCTAATTGACTCGAATGTATAAAATATTTATGAAGTAATTTTAAAATCAGGCTTAGAAAATATTTTTTTCTTTATAGATTGCACACCATCCCCTTGACAAAATTGCACCCTAATATGCCAGGTGGTCTGCTAGAACCCGTAGGCGAGGAGGTGCCTAATAAGGAAGAGAAAGTAATAATATGCATATATGCTGACTCTCGATGGTCCCAATATAATGTCTTAGATCGTTAGATTTTCTATGTGAGCATAAAATCTATTTAAGTTTGGAGTAGAAAAGACTTTACTTATACCCTCACGAAACTCTAATCATATACAGGCTATAAAAATACGACATGCAAGAAATCTAGAAAAATAAGTAATTTCTACTATGTAAGTAATATAAATAATCAAATTAAATCATCCAAAATATAATGTCCAAAATTCATATGGCAAGTGTCACTTTATTTATAACCCAAAATTTACTAAAAAATAAAGTGGTCGGGTACCACTTTCAAAAATAAAAATGGATCTATATATTCCCCTATTTATATAATTTATTTAGCTCTAGTTCATGTGTGAATCATTTAGAAAGCTGCAATTCTTCTAATAATGGATTCTGAGGTGTGACAGTTGGTATCATATTAATGGTTGTTAGAAGAATTGAATTATATAATCAGAGTTATATAAATGATTGTGAGTGGGGTAAAAATGATATTCTATCTATCATACTTAAATGTATGTTACACATATTATAGGATTCCATGTATATGTTACATACATAATTGAATATGTATTCTATATGGATCATATGTTAAAATTTGTTTAACTATTTAGGTAAACGTAGATGGAGCCAAAGGGAAAAGGAACTCTGATTGAATAAGATACAAAAGAAATGTTATAACTCGAGCATACAAGTTTATGTTTTTGATGATAATAAATATATAGCTCACATCATTATGTTTAATTATATTTATAATGAATATTTATTTGTCTGTACTAATATTTCAGGAATGTCGTGCACCATCCAACAAATTTTTAAGACTCAAGATTGGATAAAATTTATTTTGATGTAAAGATTTTTATAATATTTATTGATGTATTTTTGATTTCTTGAGTCAAGTCCTATAAATGTGTATGTTAGCTTGGTGACCATATACACACACTCAAGGGGAGTGAGATTGAGTCAAAACCAGAAGTTCAATTTTTGAACGAATCATACTATATGATTTATATCATACAGTACTATTAGCTCATCTAACTAATCATACTGGATGATTTAGATCGTCTAAAGACGATCAGTTATGATCATAAAAAATAGCCAACAATCATAATTTAGGCAAGATTTTGAATTTCATATTTTGTTCTAATCGTTCATGATGATATACATCAAACTAGATGATATATACAGATCATACCTAAATTAATTCTATGATTGGTCAATCGAATCTGCTTAATTTTGATATTATGATCGTATTATATGATCGGGATTCTACTAGATAATTAACAAAAATGATTTTGGTCATCCTAGGTTTTGTCCTAGATAAACTGCATTTTAGTTAAACTAATTTTCATAAACGATCTCAATATCATACTTGATGATCTATTCAAATACTTGAATTGATCGTAATGGGCAATGTTGATCGTACTCCCTAAAAGGGCTATTTTGAACTATTTGTACAGGACGATCTCAGGATCGTATTGTGTGATCTTTGATAGCAAAATTGAATTTTTAGGGCTTTTGAAGCCCTCAATTTAAGCTTTCTCCAAAGACATTGTAAGTGTCTTTGACATGTATTAAGTCTTCGTAGCGAGAGCCTCGAAAGAGAGAGAGGAAAGGGTGGCACTTGAGAGAAAGAATATCCTTGTGGGGTTCAAGGGAGTGTGGAGGGGATTTCACATGGTTGCTCCGGCAAGCTTGCATCTTAGTATCATCAAATTTAAGGTTTGTCTTGAGGGAAGTTTTAGGTAGAAGAAGATCTCTTTGGTGTTAAAGGACCCAGCTACTCCGCCATGCTGGAGAAGGTGGAAGTGATTTTGTAAGGGCTTTTCTGCCTAAATGTGGGGGCTAAAGGAGAGTCACTAAATGTTTAATGTGGGAGGTTCTGGGGAGTGGACGTAGGTCAAGTTGGACCGAACCACTATAAATCTTGTGTGTTCATTTCTTTTATTATTTTTGCACTTTATTTTTATGATAACTATGTGGGTAAAATATCTATTTTATCTTTTTATTGTGAAAATAATTTGCTTCCGCATCAAGTTATTAAAAAAGTTTCTTTTCAGAAATTTTTTTTTAAATATCCGGTTCGCCCCCCTAGTTAGCCGCGGGACTAATTCTTTAGGGTTTAACAACCCCCTAAAACTTTCAAGAAACTCTGATGACATTTGAGGGTGCATTGGAGTTTATTGATATGATTGCACACTTAGTGGGTGAGAGGTTGAGTATGTAGTGTGAACAACTATCTTGCTAATAGAAACCTCACCATTCAGGAAAGGGTTGAAGGTAGTAAGTAAAGGTTTGGGAAAATTATGAAATCACCCACTTGAAGCATCATACCCTGTGTCTAGGGTGGAAGAAGCACTCAAAACAATATTATAGAGTGATAGGGAAATATTTCAAGTGTGTTAGCTATTGGCATAAGTTGTATTCATAGCCTAGATATGGATAAGGGTTTATTCATATTAGTGAAAGAATTGTGAGGGTATCTGATCAACCTCAATAAGAAATATTGGAAGTGTATAATAGTTCAACTAGTATAATTCTCATTTCTAAATATTATTATGTAATTTGTTATTTTTAATAAAAAAAATATTACATCATATGTTACATGATTGCTTGATTCATATACATATTATTAATGAATGAATAGATGATTTGACTGCTATGATTGATATGATTGGTGATCGATTCTATTGTGAAATATATAGGATGATATTTTTCTAAGGTGAGTAGATTGTAACAACTTAAATTTTCTTTTATTTGAAAATTTTTACAATTTGGAAAAGTTGTGTTATGGCATTATGTTTGGCAACACAATGGTGCTAGAGAGTGATGTGGGCACTATGGCACTAGAAAAGCACACATGTGACTCTAGAGTATATGTTCTACAGTAACTTCAAGAGCAACATGTAGTGCAACAATGCTGGGATATTAAGCATCGCAATATTGGGCATTGAAATGATATTTAAAAATATTTTAATCTTAAATATTCCTCATCACCATTCCCTCCCCTCATTTCACCTACCTTTCCATGAAAGGAAAGAAAGGAGAGGAAGAAGAGAAGGGAGAGAGGAGAGGAGAGAGAAAAGAGAGATAAGGCTTCTAATGTTTCATTATCCATCATTTATTTAATAAAAAGTGTTTTGATCATTATAAGTGACCTTTACTCTGCATTTAATTTTATGATTTTGAGTTTGTTATATTTCTCTCTTCTAAAATAGATAAAAATATGTTATCTCCTATTTTAATAAACTCTCATCATATAATTTTTTGTATGTGATAGATATCATTAATATGAATGATTTAATTGATTTATATTGGATTTTCATCGAGTAAATTGAAAGTTGTGATCTTTTAAAGTTACAAAATAATATATATCCTACTATGCAATTCAAAGCTTTTTATATATGATACTGCATAGAGAAAATGATACAACTGATATATAAAAAACTATGGCTTTTAAATGTAATCAAGAAAGGCTAGTTATTAACATTATAATTAATATAAGTTAGCTGTTAAAATGTTAATTCCCTATATGGAAGAGTGAGTCATTAGGCTTTTCTTAAAATAAGGGATTTATGGATTAATCATGGATGTTATCTTGTAACCAATTGTCCAATTATACCAAGGGGTAGAGAGTGACAACACTTATTGATTACCAAAAGTCTCCTATTAGACAAAATGATCGACTGATACTAATAGATGATAGATGGGATGTTGAAAATACCATATTAAAGCTGAATGACATGCCTTGCTAAATCATATGATGCTAATGCATGCGTTGATAATATATAATTAATTGATAAAAAATAATAGATAAGATAAATAATTTATTCATACATTATATGATCTACTCTAATCTAATTCAATCGCGATTATGTGATGAAAGCACACTATTATATTCTGATTTGATACTAATTAATTAACACTGATTGACAAATTAAATGATAATAAATATATAACTAATGATTGATATGTATCAAGATTGATACGATATTGTATATATATATATATATATCGGTCGCCACAATCATATATTTATTTGATAGTTCGAACACTGTCAACTCCTATTGATATGTATAGAAGGATTATGTTCGAACTTGAATTCACTTATCAACCCGTGTAGTATCCTTAGACATCACATGTATACTGATAACATGCTCGTCGGGTCCCATGCAGGTTGTGTGATTGCCCTTGCCCCTTTTGTGTACATATGTGTATACAAAATATTGTGCATGTGCGGGGCATTTTGGATATTCGATGGGTCTTTTATGATGGCTCGTCGTTATCCTGATATGGAATGTTGTATGCATGATTGTTTTTTTATAACCACTTGTAGGCAAACTGTAGGGTCTTCCAGCTTCTATGATCCTTTCACCGTTATTCTTAGATGAATGCGATATGAATTGCTATATCATTGACATTTCAAACTGTAGTGTCTTCCGGCTTCTATGATCCTTTCATCGATATTCTCAAACATATAAATTATCATGTGACATTAATTTTTTTATTATTATCATCATTATATATAATCATATAATATCAAATCCTCATAGGGATTGACGATGATATGCTTTGTCTGATTTTAAATTTATTTTCACGATGTTACATAGTACATTCACATCATTAATATAGATTTAGAATCAATTGTTTAATACCTTCAAAGCATTTAACAGGCTTATGATTTCATATCTATAAATTGTAATCAGAAGTGTTAATCATAGGCTCAATATTAATTGTACAAGCAAGTTAACATAGTTTAAAAGGTTGAAGGCTGTGGTGATGGTGAATTTTAATCAGTTGGGATCTTATTTTCAAAATGACCCCAAATCTTATAGCAAATTGTTTCGGTCATGAATATGATAGAAATATAAAAACTACAAAATTTATGAAATAAAAAATAATTCAGTAGGAAGTTTAAAATATTTAAGTAAAATCTAATGCCTCAAAGTTAAAGCAATAATCCACCCATCCTTCAGAATAATTTATCAATGGAGAAAATTTAAGATTAACTCAAGCTCATAAAAAGCCAATTTTTTATCAAGCGCATCATTATGGAAATATTTAAAATATTTCACGTCGGTAATAATGTGGCATTTATCCATTAATTTAGTGGTTTTACTACCAAATGGCATCATTGTGCCATTAAATAGTAGTTATGATTGACATTCTTTGATAAGGTGGTTTGTTGCAAAATGATATCATTATATCATGATCATAAATATAAATGGATATGTTGTCCAATTCCTCTAAACCTCTTGAGTTATGAATAATGAGTACACTTAATATGACACAAAGTTCTATATTAGTCCAAGTGAACTTAAGTATCTCCTTAGAATAACATCCACTCTTAATCTATAAGGTCACTTGGATGAAGCAACATGTGGTTGCTGATAAGAATCTTTTAATCAAGTTGGATCAACTACCACTGTTGACTAAGTAGAGTATACAACAACATCAAGCCTTTGTCCCACTACGTGGGGTTGGCTACATGAATCCTTTTTCACCATTGTGTCCGGTTAAAAGTCAAATTCTCATTTAAATCTAATAAAGAAAGATCTTGAGTGATCTTGAGTGAATTTCATAATTATCCGACCATCCACTTTTAGTTGAATGTGGTAAATTTTCTCTACTTCAAAATTACTATTATTGCTAATATACACTAAGCATTTAATGCCTAAATGTTAGTCTTAATTGAAACTCTCATCACCTAGAGGAATAATTAACTATAGGAGCTTGCATTTATGAGAAACCTGAAACTAGTAATGTAAACAAGCTGAGTTGAGCTCAAACCATCCTTTGCTTGAGCTTGAACTTGATTAATTAAATGAGTTTGTGCTTAAGCTCAACCTTAGTTATACAAATTTGAGTGGGCTCATGAATTGTCTTATTTATTATAAAAAAAGAGAAAATCATTCTTATTCAGATAGTTATTATAGTAAAAAGATAAAAATCATAAAAATTAATAGAAATATTAAGAAATTACTTGAAATAAGGAAGAGAAATATAACTTGTAAGTATATTTAGCTATTTAATACTAAACTAATTAAATCTTTATATATTTTACATGTGTTTTATCCTAATAATTTCTAAATGAGTTGGCTAATGATCGGATATGTTGAGTTGGGCCTAGCTCTACTATCTGATCAATCCTTTAAAAATTTGACTTCGAAACTTGACTCTTGTAGAAGAGCTTGATGTGAATTTGGAGCATATTTAATTATGTGGGTTTTTAGGGTTATATAGATTATAGGGGTGTTGAAAGGTTGTTTTTCAAAGGGTTGGAGCTTCTATGTGGTTTGATATGATGAGTTTTTCTGCTGCGACTTTTGCCTCTTCAAGGAAGATGTTTTGAAGACGCTGTGCAGCTTTGATGAGAAGGATGGATAAAAGAACTACAACTATAATAGGGAGTAGATTTCTAGTCTTGTATGATCTAAAGGATAATAGTTTTTTTGAAAGTATTAATGACAAATTCTTCTCACAAGAGAGTTATTGTTTACTTGGTCATATACTCTAGTAAAGGTAGGTGAGATTTTTTAGTAGAGAGGCCATCCATAGTCAATGGGATGTTGATTTTGCTAGCTATTTTGGAAATGTCATTCGGGTTCCATATTCATTACATTGCTTGCGGGATTGAATGTATTTGTTGATGTATTGATGTTGAATGCAAAGTAATGTCATATTCATTAGGAGTATTTTCAATGACTCAACACATTCATCATGCATTATTTATGACCACTTATATTTGACCTGTTGCATTTATTAAAAATTCTCTGGCATTGTGAGTGGGCCACTGTATTGCAAGTTTCTTGATTCATACTTGTAGGTGAATCACACTCGTTGGATATTCCCTTATGTGCATACACTTCACAAACTAGTCGGCATTAGTAGAGTTCTCGATGTCTTCTCTACAATCTTCTCAAATTCTTTATAGACAATATACATAGATAATATGGTAGATATACTGATATATATGAGATAATATATGGAATGAAGATGTATCATTTATTGATATACATAGATTTATATGTTGTACTTGATATTAGTATAAGAATGATAGAATCCATTGATTCTTTGTATTGCTAATGATCATTGAAGCTGAATTATTTTGCTTTTAATAATTTTTATTGCACATATAAAATGATACAATTTATATTAATTATTAAAAGCTCTTATAGTTACATGTTTATACGATATGGATTGACTGATTACATGCATATTATTTTTTAATACATTGTATTGATTGAAGTTGTAGGTTATAGTAACCTAATGAGTTATAGGTTCTGGTAATCTACTAAGTTGTTAGCTTACTCCATGATTTTTATATATTTTTATGAATGACTCAAGATCTAATGATGTAATAACCCAAAAATATTAAAAATATTTTAAAATGAAAAACATAAAAAATTTTGTAGGAGTGTTATGACGCATTGCTTTCAAGTGTAGTGGTGCTAAGACTGCTAGAGATTGGCGCCTTAGCACCATAACTCTCTATTTTACAGTAACTCTAGAATGACATGCAATGCAAGGAGGATCGATCAGGTGAACACCATGACATTAGGCATGAAAAATGAGTTTTATACATTTTTTACAATAAATATCCCTTCCATCCCTCACTTCCTCCCTCATTCACAATGCATAGTTGAGAAGGAAAGGAAAAGGAGAGGAAGGGTAAGAGAAGAGAGAGAAAATCTTCTAGGGCTTTTTGATCTATCATTTTTGTTATGAATTTTATTCTAATTGAAGTGACTAAACTCTTATTTCTATTTTTTTTATGATTTTATCTCTTCTAAATCTATCAAAAATATATTATCTCCTAATTTTGTAAACTTACACCGTATTTTTTATATGCTATAAATTTGATCATTTTGAATTACTTTATATGATTTTATTATATTTTCACCAGTTAAATATGTGTTTTAGAGTTTCCCTATGAAATAAGTAGAGAAAAGTACATTAAAAATGAAAAAAGTAATGTACTGTGATTTTGACATGATAATATTGAAATATAATGTGTTAAAATAATTGATATGATTGCTATGTGCTAAAATAAAATATTGATATTAACCTAATAAAATGATAATAGTGGCGGATAGCCGGATACAGTCCGACTAGTGATGCCAGGCAATGAGTAATAATAATATAGTTTGTTTGCACTGAAAATTAAATTCAATTAAAATTGAGTTTAAAATTATATATATATTTCAATAAATTAAATACCAAAATTTTAATTTTTCGAAATAAAAAAACTTTGCATTTTTCTTAGAAAACCAAAAGCCCCTTAGTTAACCAGCTCGTTGAACAAATCTCAGTTAAGCGTTGAGTGGATGTGGCGGTTTTGCGTTGACTAAAATCAGTCTTTGATTTTTGCATTCGTGTTTAAAAAATAAGAGAAATCAGGTTTTGTTTGTTAAGTAGAATTATGTAACAGCGAGAAGCACATGAAATTTCCACCCGACAGCTGATGCGATACGGATGATCGCATAAAATTCCACAAATGCTTAGCCGCGGACATCAAAACACACGTCAATTTGGAGTATTGCATTTGCGCACGGCAGAGAAAATAAGCCGGCAGTGTAGAGGAGAGAGAGAGAGCGGCGTTTGCACGTTTAGCACTTGACCTCAGCTCCTTGAAGCCCTAATTCCATTTTACCTCGGCCAAATTTTAGATAAAAGCATATTATTTATTAAAATTAGTTTAAGGAGCATATTTAAAAAAAAATTAAAAAAGGAGCAAATGAGCCAAATTATTTGGCGCATTGTGAAAAGTTGGAGAGAGAGAGAGGAGGAGAGAGAAAAGTTGGAGAGAGAGGACACGGTATTGGAAGAATAATATAGAAGAGGGATGGGTAAAATATTTTATATATATATGTAAATAACTAAATATTATATAAATATTATTTTTAATATTAGCAATTTAATTTGTTAAATAATTATTTATAAAAACATTTTTATTAAACTAAACAAGAATAAACAATATATTTTCAATTAACTTTTTCATTATATTATCAACATATTTTTATCAAATTTTTATTAGGATGAAATTTTCATCCCTATTACATCTACTTAAGCAATTTAATTTATTACAAAATCTTTTAAATTTTCATTCTAATAAAATATTGATAAAAATAAAAAATATAAGGAAATATTATTTTTAATATTAATAATTTAATAAAATATATTCTAATGAATTTTTAATATTACTAATTTATTTTATTCCAAAAGCTTTTAAAATTTTATTCTAATAATTTTTTTATAAAAATAGAATAAAAATGTAATGAAATATTATTTTCATTTTAATTACATTTACATTAAATGGCCTAAAAAATTTAATTAAAAACTATTTTATACATATTTATTTTAATTAAAAAGTTTTATAAATAATTATTTAAAAAATTAAATTACTAATATTAAAAATAATATTTACATAATATTATATTAAAAAAAACTACATCATCCATCTCTCTTTCTCTCTCTTATCTTTCAATTCCATGGCCCTCTCTCTCCCTTTTCTCTCTCCACCTCCCTCTCTCTCTCTCACTCTTTCACATTCTCTCTCTCCTTGTCAATTGGTTTATTTTTTTTTTAAAACTAAATACGTCAAATCATTTGGCTTATTCAGAATACCCCAAATCGTTTAGCGTATTCAGCTATTTTGCTCCTTTTTAAATTTTTTTTTAAATGCGCTCCTTAAACTAATTTTAGAAAATACCGTGCTTCTTTCTAAAATTTGGCCTTTTACCTCCGAGTCCAGCGTCGTATCAAAAAATTTTCTTGGTCGGGCACAAATCTCGAAGCAAAATCAAGTTGAAAATTTTGAAAATTAAATCCGGAATCATCTAAACTCTGATTTCAGCAAACTTATAGTCGAACAGAACGTCTCGGTAATATGAACCCAACGACACCAGATTCGACTCAATCCGAGTCCAAACGAGTCCAAATCGAAGTTCTGAAGCACATTCAGAAGGTTCAAACCATAATTTGGATTACCAAACATTTTCCAAATGTGATATGCTTATAGTTGAATCGAGCGACTCAACGAGACAAATTCAACGAGCCCAAGATCATCAAATTCAGATATCATTAATATATTCAAATATCCAATAAACGATCTATAATCAAATGATTCAACATCGACCATCCATTCAAACCACTCCCAATTTACCCATAATATTTCTCCTATTTTACTAGTCATGCCACTATCAGAAAGTTATAAATAGATCACTCATTTCTCATAGAAAGGGACCCAAAGGGGGAAGAAGGAGGCCCAAGCAAGAAGAGAAGAAAGAGAAGAAATAGACTCCTTCTCGACCACCACTGGACTTTCACCAGGTAGCCGACCAACACCAGAGTTTTGCCCGATCGCCAACTGAAGCCAGAATTAAGCAAAGAAGAAAAAAGAAAATGAAGAGAATCCTCCTCGACCGCCACCAAACTTTCACCCGGCAGCTGATTAACGCCGGAGTTATGCCCGTCAGCCGAACTGTAATAGCAGCTTTGCTCATATCGTCCGGGCCGATCGGGGATCGTCTCGGGACGATCAGTGGAAATTTTGTTCCAGGATGTGTTCAGAAGCTACAGGAAGATTTTCCTGTAAGGATTGTCCGGGCCGATTGAGGATCGTCCCGGGACGATCAGAGCAATGCACAAGTCAGAGAGTAGGGGTTTTTATCGTCCAAGGAAATTAATTATCGTCATGAGAAATCGTCCCAGGACGAAAAAATTTTGTTCAAATCGTCCTGGACGATCGTGCGATCGGCCGAGCCGATCTCAAGTGGATATAAGGTAAATGAGCTCGTTTTGAAGAGAGAGAAAATCAAAATATTTTATAAAATATATGAGGAGAGAGAAAGTCGAGGGCAAAAGAGGAAAAGTGGATTTTTGGGCAACGCCGGTCCGTTTTCTTTCGTCGAGACAGTTCAAGAAAGTGGTGTACGCAAGGTAAGGCACATTCCGCATTTCTCAATTTTCAGAACGGTGAAGTTTGAACGATTATTCTGTCCGGATTTCATTTTCGTTAGCAAATTTCGTCCATATTTTCCGATTGGTTCAATTTTTACCGCGTAACTTTTGGTATGTTTTTGAGGTGCCGAGTGTGCACGTTTTGATTATTTTATGGAGAATTTTTACCGGATAGTTTGATTTGGCGGTGTTTTATTTTGACTGTAATTTCTGATGAAGTCTGAAATTGTCCGGGCAGTAGAATAAAAGTCTTGTAATATTGTTGTGAATATTATGTGCTAATTTGGTAATTTGTGAAATTAGGAATTTTTGTGTAAATTCCGTATATTGCCGTTATGCCGCTGGATTTTCGTACGATTTCTGAAATGGTCCGGATTTGTTCTGAAATGATATGATATGATTGTGTGCTATGAAAAGGGAGTTATAAGGGGTCAGGATCCTATGAGATCCTGTCTGTGTCAGGGAAATCTGAAAATCTGAAATGAGCTCTGAAATCTGAAAATAAGTTCTGTTCCGGATCCGATGATAAGATTATGTTCTAGTGTTATAAGCACATCTGTTCTGGTGCCATGAGCACAAAGGGAGGCATAAGGGGCCAGAATCCGAGAGATTCTGTCAGTGTCTAGGAAGAGAGGCATAAGGGGCCAGAATCCGTTGAGATTTTGTCTGTGTCAGGGAATCTGTTCTGTATTTTGATATGTTCTGTATTGATATAATTTCTGATTTCCGTACGATTCTGATTTGATCTGATCTGATACGATTCTGATCTGTTCTGTTCTGATTTGATCTGATCTGTAAGATTCAAGTTTTGGAATTATGATTTCTGTGATATTTGTTTTGTTCTGATTTAGCATATGATTCTATTGATCTGATCTCTGTACGGATTTTGTTTGATATGTTTGATGTGGACTCTGAGGATTTTGATTGGAGGTTTGATGTCTTGCTGAGCTGTTGTAGCTCATCCTTGTTTACTGCGTGGTTTTCAGGTTCTGGGAAAGGGAAGGAAGTCTTGGACTAAAAGTTCAGAGTCTGATCAGTTATAGGTATTTTGTATTGTTGATTTTTGTACAGTCATGGCTTTCTTTTCTGTCTTTCTTTCTGTCTGAAAGTCATGATCTGTATTTGTATATGATTCTCTTTTGAGGAAAAAAATATATATATATATATATGATCTGTTCCGCTGCAATTGATGTTTATAGTTGCTCTGTGTGTCTGTTTCTCTGTGTAAATATTTGGAAGAAAGTTCTGAAACAAATTCCAAAGCCAGATCCTGGAATCAGTTCAGTCAGTTTGAGTTTGTCGGCGACCCGATGCGAGTGGGATCCGTCCCGATCGGGTTGGGTCGTGACACGAACGTCGTTGGATTTTTACCTGACGCCAGACTTCCATCCGATGCCAGACTTTTGTCCATTGACATACTTCTACTCGTCACTCACGGGACTTTTGCCAATCTTCAAATTCCTACCCAATGCTGGCTGGATTTCCTCCCGCCACCATATTTCTACCCAATGATAGACTTCCGCCCATACCGAATTCCTACCCGACGCCAGACTTCTGCCCGTCACTGGATTCATACCCTATGTTGGACTTCCTCCCATCACTAGATTCCTGCCCGACATCGACTTTCGCTCGTCACCGGACTTCCATCAAACTTCTACCCGACGCCGGACTTCTGCCCGTCATCATAAATTTGTTGGACTTCTATCCTACGCTTGACTTCTGGCCGACACAATCCGTCCAACCTTCGTCGCCAAACAATGGTCTTTATGTCCTCCGTTGCCCGCCGAATATAGTCCTTCCGACTTACATCGTCCACCCACTATAGTCCTTCCGACCTTCGTCTCCCATCGACTATGGCCCTTCTGACCAAGTGAACAAGTCAACATTGATTCTTCTTATTTTCACCATGTAACACACTCTATATGACGCACATTTGTTACATAAATGTCATGTCCTTCCTTCCAATGAAGTGCCCCATTTGTTATCAACTGCAAATAATAGTTGATTCATTCAAATTGGGCTAGACCATATAAGTTTTCCCTTTTTTAGTGTTTTTCACGTAAAAATATTGGTGTCTCCTATAAATGCTCCACCATCTCTCTTTATCTGATTAAGTGTTGGATATTCATACAAAGCTAAGACGTTAAACTTTATATTTCTCTACCATCGCGAATACTCCATGACGCAACAATAAGGAAGGTGTCTATTCTAAGGGGGTGTTTGGTATTGGATTCGATTTAACTTTAGTGTGATTTAATAAATCTTAGAAATCCTGATTTAGTAAATTTTCATGCTGATAAATCCTGAAAAGTGTTTAATATGATAAATGTTAAATCCTGAGAAGATGTTTGGCAATATATTTTAAGATTTATATCAGTTAGATATTTAAATTGTATTATTATCAAAATTATTAAGTTCAAATTATTCATTAACTATTATTTACACTAGTAATTATATATTTAGTGATATATATTTTAAGATATATTAATTAAAATAATTAAATTATTTAATTATGTTAAATTAGACAATTATTTTATGCACTAATTATATTATTAATTTACTAATTATTATCATTATTTTAGATTATATTAATTAAGTTAGTAGTGACAACTTAAGAGGCCCGTAGGGTTTGCATTTCAGCTTCTCCTTTCGTCGTTGCTGTTCGGCTTCGTTGCTTCGCAGGTGTGTAGATTGCACGCGTCGCTTCTTCGGCTCCTTGGTGGCTGTTCGACTTCGCTCCTTCGACGACTTTACCTTCCTATCGGATCGGAAGTTAGGACATTTTTGATCGGACACAACAACGGGAGCTCGCTGGCTTTGTAGGTAACTTTCTCCCTTTCGCGCTCTTTTCCGGCCAAATCTTGTAAATTTCGTTAAATCCAGGAAAGGTTTGGATTAGGATTTACCCGGATTTACCGGGATTTATGCCGTAAATGCGTAGAACTGCTCGGAATTGCGTTTGGCTGGATTTACGGTAAATCCTACTTAAATTGCAGGTAAATCCGATACCAAACACCCCCTAAGGTTATTTTCTCTGATCCCTTGCTTATTCTTGCTATTTTCTGTGATTGATTTGGCGAGATTATCTTCTCTGGATTTACTTCCCTTCGAGTTTTTTGTTTTTTTGTTGGATCTATTAAATGAGGATGCGTTGTTTGTATGCTGTCCTTATTGGATCTTTTGTTTGGGAGGATTGGGGCTTTCCTCTTATTTATATTATAGATTTTCAAAATTTTCCTGTTGTGTTATATTTTGCTTTGTTTAGGCTCCCACGGCTGTCGTGAAGGTTAGTTATTGTGTCTGAGAAATCCTCGTATGTTGTCAGTAGGGGTTGGATTCCCTCGCAGATGTAAACATGTTCTAAAATCACAGCTGAATAAATGGGTATATTTACTAGGGAGTTTGATTCTTTTAGCGATGTGTTGGGTTTAGCGTTCCAGTCAAATTATTCTTTTGTTCCTTTAGATGGTGAAAAATAAATAAGTTTCCGGCTATCGTGAATTTTAAATTAATCCATTTCTGATATTAAATTACATCAATACGATTCTTTTGGTCTTGTTTGGTTTACTACATTATTATTAGGAATGAAATATTAGATGGATTTGTAAAACCGATGAGAGTGGCTTTTATAAAACTATTGTATGATTGCTGTTGATGTTGATGATGTTTTGTCCTATAATGCATTCTATTTGTGAGAAATTAAGAACCTGGAAGATATATTGAGGTAATTAATGGTGAAATGCATATTTGATTATATTCACTCCCAAAAGAAAAATAAATTCATCATTGTTTGTTGCTTTATGGCATCAATAATCTTTAAAGCTTGCGTTGTAGATATTGAAAAAAATCCTGCAACCTTCTTTATCTATTTTAGTAAAGCAGGAGTGTTTGTGATTTTGATTTTTGCACTTTGGTGGGGGACCTCTCTCCTTTCAAAGTTAAATATACTTCTGATTTTACTAAGCAAGTTAATGTTTGTGTGCATTGTCAAGTTTTAATATAGTTTTCATTATATGAAGATTTTATGAGTATTGCAATAAATACATGTAGTAACTATTTGATTTACTTGGCATTTTCATTGTTTAATCATTCTTTGTGGGATCTTAGATTTTGGGTTAATTATTTCCCAAGTAGGTGTTATTTGTAATAACTTTAGTGTGTTTTTGTGTATTAGAAAAATGATTTAAGTTTAGGATTATTTCCTTGCTCGCTATTTTGCTTATGGAAAAATGTTCGTTGATACTTGTGTCTTTATAGCATCTTTTGGAAAAATTATTCTGCCACTAGAGATGTTTTCCCTTTCACACATATATGGATTGTTAGGTTAGGTATGTTTATAATATTTGGTCCCACATCATCTTTATATTAAGAATTTGAATGTGCCAGCATGAGAGTTGTGCAACATTTGTGGCAATCCATATATGTATTCTCATATCATCCTTTTTTGAGGTTGATGCTCTCACTAACTAAACCAAATAACCATGGTAGAACTATAATGGATGATATTGTTGAGGGTATTGATCTTAGTATATTGAACTTTTGTGAAAGCTAATATGAAAGGCTTTTTAGGTTGTTGTAGTGTTATTGTTTTGTCAAACTCCACTAGTTATGAATGCAGAGTTGGGTTTTTGTATGATATTCTTGAACTTCAGATATTGGAAGAGGTCTTTTGCATTCCTTTGTTGTGTTTGAACGTTTTGTGGGTCATTTACAATAAACCATCTCAATTATCTTTTTATTTTATTTTATGTTTTGTTTATGGATCTTACCTTTTCTTCTTAGCAATGGTTTGTTTGGTATTGAGTTGCTTTACTTTTTAAATTTTGAAACATTACTATTTTTTGTATGGAAAATGTACTAAGAAGGTAATCTACTTTGCATGCACCTCCTCAGCTTCACAACGCTCATAATACTTGGTTAATTTTTGTGAAGCTATGGCCTACTTCATGATAAAAATCCCAACAGAATGACTAAATAGGTTTACTGGTTGAAACTCAATGAGTGAGTTGGCTTTGATGATTCATGGGTATATTTGCATCAATTTTAGCTTGTTTAAGTCATCTTGAAGTCCTCATGCAAATCAGATCATTATTGCCTTCATTTGTTGTTTAGCAATACATTTGCTAAGATTTGAGTTGATGCTTTTCAAAATCATACATAAAAGCTCGATGCATATGACCTTCTTATAGAATAATGCAATTTGTTTATGTTATTGTGTCACCTATAGGATTAATTATTCTAGCATTTTCTGGTTGTCATTTGCGTATTTAATTTTCAGAAATTCTGGGCTTGTTATTAGGCTATGTGACTAGTTATTTTGTTTCTTGGCCATGAACCTGTGCATAGCTATGGTATGCCATGGCACCCAATGCCAAGTTTTTGTGTTCTATTTTGAGTATTTACAATCAGCTTTGTCTTCTTAACAGAAATAGCATACGTAAGCTTTTTTTTTTTTTTTTGAAGAGGTCTGTTTAGCATAACCTTACAAGTGCTCAGTTTCTACTTGTTTGTACATTTACATACATTGCTATATGTGGACATGCACAAGCGGCTTAGTGCTGTGGACATTGGTAGAAGGGAAAACGCTACTTCATGAATGCTGTGGACATTGTAGCATAGAAGTGTGAACATGAAGTAGAATTTTCTCGATTCCATTGGTTATTCAAAAACTCGACACAAATCCTGATGTGGTATTCTATGAACTCTTCAATGCAATTCTTTGCCGTGCATTGCAAAGCTCCCACATTAAGCTTTTCTTCTGTTGTGACTGTGAGGAGAGGAAGGAAGTGAGGATTATCGGGATGAAAATTCTTGATGCACTACATTATTTGAATGGTTTGATAGAGTTTAAATGTTGCAGTTTGATATAATGTAGATTATTTCTAATTTTCTATTTTAGACTAAGTGTAGCTTTGTTTTTAAAGAATGGTATAGTATTTGTAGGTCATCCATCCACTATTGTTTCATGCCTTTTCATACAAGCATTGGCTAGTTAGTTGGGTTCTTTCGTGCACTATAACTTATAGTGGATTAAAATAATTCTTTGGATTGATCTCTTACACAAGTGCATCATAATTGTTGTTGCACCATATTATATTATGATTCTTTTTGCTTCAATGCTTTAAGAGATAGGAGTAAGGTGAGGTATTTTACCTCTTTTGAGAATGGGGCGTTAGTCCAATAAATTTTAGGGGGATTTATTTACATACCACAAAGCTCTTATGTATTTACTTATCTTACACTTAATTTTTTAGATTTATTTATATAACACCATAAATTCTAGATCACATAAAAAATACTAATATTAACTTTTCTAAAGTTAAATTGCCCTTTTTATGCATATGCTTTGATGTTATATAAACACTAGGGTGTTACGTAAGTAAATGTAAAATTTAGGTTTAGATATGTAGATGGATAAAATTTTTGTGGTATTTGTGTAAAAGCCTCATATATTTAATATCTTTTAGTGTTTAGTAAATAGAAAATATGATTAAAATTTTTAATACAAGGAAAAATTGAAATAAATTTCAAATCTGAACTCCAACAACTATATTATTTATATTCTTAGTCCATAGTCTAAACCCAATAAGAATATAAAATTTTGAGAAAATGAGATGCTAAAATTAAATTAAATTAAATAAGTTATAATTTGGCATATTGCTTTGATGATAATGAGTGACAAGTCATTAAGATAGATGAAGAGCATTGAAGGAGTCTCTTGTTAAACTAGCAGAGATCAAAGATAGATGGGGTGCAAGGAAGATTAAGGCGAGGTGGGCTAGGGCTTGTTGAGGAGAGATTGAGTTGATATGGTTGTCTTAGGTAGTCGATAGTCAGCGTAAAACTTGTCGAATAATCATGACATGATATCTTTAATACATTGTGTTAATGCTAGGACGTTCTCTAGAAGCAACGCGCTGTATGACCTGAATACAACAAGAAGTGTGCAAGGGCCGCATCATTGGCGCCTAGGTGCAGTGTTAAATAAGCAAGGGTTCCTACATCATGGGTGGATGTGGGAAATAGAAGCTAGTCCATGAAACTAGAATTTGGATTGGATCTTGGAATATAGGTTCTCTTACAGGCAAATTAATAAAATTAATTGATATTATGATTCATAGGAAGATAAATATTTTATGCATTCATGAAACTAAACTAAATGGGTTGGAATGAAGGCTAAGGATATTCATAATTTAGGATTTAAACTTTGGTATTATGGTAGAAGTCGTACTAGAAATGGTGTATGTATGATTATGGATAAAAGTTTGAAAGATAATGTTATAAAAATGGATAGAATTGGAGACATAATTATTGCTTTGAAGATTATTGTTATTGCTGAGATTATTAATATTATAAGTACTTGTGCTCCTCAAGTAGGTTTTGATATGTGTTTAAAATTAAAATTTTGGAATGACTTAGAAGAAGTAATTCAAAAGATTCCTCTTGAAGAAAGATTATTTATTTGAGGAGATTTAAATTGACATATTAGTAGAGTGGTAGAGGATTTTAAAAGTATTCATGGTAGCTATGAGTTTGGAGTGACTAATGAATGTGGTAAGATTATATTAGATTTTTTTTTTATAGCTTATGATTTTGTAATTACTAATATCTTATTTAATAAAAGAGATGAGTATCTCATCATTTATAAGGATAGATATAGTAAAACTTAGATTGATTATCTTTTTATAAGAAAAATAGATCGTTTAAATTATAAAGATTGTAAAGTTATTACGAGTGAAAGTTTATGTACCTAACATCGCTTATTAGTTTCAGATTTAAGATGAAGGGACAGAGTATGAAAAATTTAGTAAAATATTGTTCTAAGATTAGATGAGGGCTTTTAAAAAATACTAGCAAAAATATTTTTGAGATTAAGATTCGAGATCTTAAGATTTTGTCTGTGCATGAGGAAGCAAATGTTATATGGGATAAAATGACTATTAATAAGAATGTTGCAAAGGATATTCTTGGAGTTTCAAAAGGAAAAGTTCCTAATAATAAAAATAGTTGGTGGTGAAATCAAAATATGCAAGAAAAGATAAAACATAAGAAGCTTTGTTATAATAATCGATTTAGATGTAAAATCTCTGAAAATTGGGAAATATATAAAGAGGTTTGCAATGTGTCTAAGAAAGCAATATGCGATGCAATGATTTTAGTTTTTAATGATTTATAATATATTTGATTCTAAAGATGACAAAAGATATATACATACGTAACATACATACACACAAACACACACACATATATATATGTACATATATGTACATATATATATGTACATATGTATGTTAGCCAAATAAAGAGATAGGAGTAGCAAGGATTTAGTTCAAGTGAAGTGCATTAAGTATGAAGATTAAAAATTATTTTTTTAGAAGAGGATATTCAACAAAGGTGGATGAGATATTTTGCTAAGCTTTTCAATGAAGATTGTGAGAATACAATTGACTTTAGTGACCTTAGCATTGTAAATGAAAATAGAGATTTTTATTTTTATCGGCGTATTAATAAAACTGAAATTAGAGAGACTTTAAAGACATTTAAGTGTTAAAAAAACTAGTGGTCCTGATGATATCCAATAGAGGCGTGGAAATGCTTAGGAGATGAAGGAATTTCTTGGCTTACTTTACCTTTTAATATTATTTTGAATACCAAAAAGATGTTGGATGAGTGGAGAATGAGCGTGTTGATTTTTGTTTTTAAGAATAAAGGTTATGCACAAGATTGTGTGAATTATAGAGGAATTAAGTTGATTGTCACTTTTTAAAACTTTGGGAGAGAGTTATGGAGCATATGTTACGATGATACTAATGTTTCTCAAAATCAATTTGGATTCATGTCGGGTAGATCTACTATGAAAGCTATTCATTTATTGAGAGGGTTGATGGAGAAGTTTAGAGAGATTAAGGAGGATCTACATATGATATTTATTTATTTAGAGAAAGCATATGATAAAGTTTCAAGAGAAGTGCTATGGACAGTTCTAGATAAGAAAGGGCTTAATAATGCTTATATTCAAGTCATTAGGGATATTTATGCAGGAGCTGTTATTTGTGTTCAAGCACAAGGTGGTTTGACCAAGTATTTTCCTATTTCAGTCGTATTACATCAAGGATTAGCCTTAGTCCCTTATCTTTTTGCTTTAGTCATGGATGTTCTCACTAGACATTTGCAAGAGGATGTACTTTGGTGTATGCTTTTTGTTGATGATATTTTTCTTGTTGATAAGACTAGAGAGTAGAGAGGGAGTTTAAGGTAAACTTTAATTATGGAGGTCAACTTTAGAGTTTAAATGTTTTCGTTTGAGTAGATCTAAAACTGAATACATGGAGTGTAATTTTAATAGTAATAGATCTAGTGGAGCTTTGTGACTTTGAGTGATCAAGTCATTAATAACTGTACTCATTTTAGATATATTGGGTATATTGTTTAGAATGATGGTGAAATATATGGTGATATTATTAGTAGAATTCAAGTTGGATGGTTGAAGTGGAGGAATTCTTCGGGTTTTGTTGTGTGATGGAAAAGTACCACTCAATCTTAAGGGAAAGTTTAATAAGATGGTGGTGAGACTTACAATGCTTTATGGCGTAGAATGTTGGCCATTAAAAGAGAACCATAATATTAAGTTAAGTGTTGCTGAGATGAGGATGCTCAGGTGGATGAGTGGACTTACTCTTAAAGACATGATACGAAATGAGCATATTCAGGAAATGGCTGGAGTAGTTCCAGTAACATATAAGATTAGAGAAAGTCGCCTTACATGGTTTGGTCATGTTAAATGTTGGCCTTTCGATGACCTTGTTAGGAGAGTAGATGTATTAGATTTTGCCAATGTTAAGAAAGGTAGTGGTAGACCTAAAAAGACTTGTTTAGAAAATGTTAGAAATGATCTTTCTTTATTAGATTTAAATGAGAATTTGACTCTTAATAGGACACAATGGAGAAAAAATATTCATGTAGCCGACCCCACGTAGAGGGATAAAGGCTTCATGATGATGTTGTTGTTGTTGATGATAGTAAATTAAGTATTCTATTTAAATAGATAGGAAAAAATATTTATAATAGTTTAAAATTTAGCAATTTGATAGTTTAAGTTACATTATGTAATGAGGTTGTTGCACCATTAATGGGGTGTAATTGGTGAGCTTTAGTTGCTCGAGGTAATGGGGTCGGGCATGCCTAGGACAAATTTATCTTGCCCTCCCAAGTTGAGTCCAAGAAGATTTCTTGTAAAACATATTGTTACATCACGGCACTATATGAAGGGTAAAGGTAATGCTACCCTGTTTGATTTTTGTTTCTTATCTCCTTTAGGGATCTAAAATAGAGTGGATCTTACATTGTAGAAGTCAATGAAATGTTTATGATTAGGAGTATTTTATGCAGATGTTTGTTTGGTGATGGTTGAAAATTTAATGAATTTTCAATTGAGCATAGAGTTGTATCATGTTTTATGGCATCCTAAATTATTTGGTTTGGCTCTATAAGTGCTAATTTCCATTTATTCTTACTTAATGTTACATGAGGCTTTTTAAATTTTTTTTTTTGAATCATTTTGTACGACTTCTATCCATGTTATTTTAGGTTTCCTTGTTTCATTCATAACATCTTAATTATTAAATTTAGCCATCCGTATGAGTGTATTTTCTAATCTTCATTGTATATTCATCTAAGTTTATTTTCAATTATTTTATCTTCATTAATGCTGCTCTAATTGAATTTCTAATCATTTCTTAATTTCTCCCTAATTTTTCCATGTGCTAACATTTTCATTTTCCAAAGTCTACTATCAACATCATTTTTCTTTCGGATACTTTGATCCATATATTGATACTAATGTTTCTCAAAATCAATTTGGATTCATGTTGGGTAGGTATACTATGGAAGCTATACATTTATTGAGAGATTTGGTGGAGAAGCTTAGAGAATAAGGAGGATCTACATATGATATTTATTGATTTATAGAAAGCATGTAATTTTTTTTCAAGAGAAGTGCTCTGGAGAGTTCTATAAAAGCAAGGAGTTAATAATGCTTATATTCAAGTCATTAAGGATATGTATGGAGAAGTTGTTACTTGTATTCAAACACAAGGTATTTTTACTTAGTATTTTCTTGTTTTAGTTGGACTACATCAAGGATTAGCTTTAAGCCCATATCTTTTTGGTTTAATCATAAATATCTTACTAGATATTTGCTAGAGGATGTACCCTAGTGTATGCTATTTGCTGATGATATTCTTCTTATTGGTAAGGCCAAAGAGGGAGTTGAAGGAAAACTTGAATTATGGAGGTCAACTTTGGTGTCTAAAAGTTTTTGTTTGGGTAGATCTAAAATTGAATATATGGATTGTAATTTTAGTATAAATAGATCTAGCGGTGGGATTGTGACTTTGGGCGATCAAAAAAGATTACATGGTATAGATATCTCAGGTCTATTCTTCAAAGTGATGGTGAAAATGATGGTGAAATAGATAGGGATATTATTAGTAGAATTAAGTTAGATGGTTGAAGTGGAGGAATTTATCGGTTTGTTGTGTGATAGAAGAGTATCCCTCAAATTTATGGGAAAATTCTATAAGGTGGTGGTGAGATCTACAATGCTTTATGGTGTAGAATGTTGGCCATTAAGAGGTTGTTTAGTTGGAAGTAAAATGGGTGCAAATTATTTCAAATGCAGGAGTTTTGAAAATATTGATATTTGGTTGAATGAAAAAGGAATGCAAAGTAATGTAAAGTAAATGTAGTGTAAACTATTTTAATTTTTTTTTGAGATAAACCAAACTCACCCATTTTTGAGCGAGAATAGTTTACACCACAAGCAAACTTGCTTGATTGCCACCAACCACCATCGTGGTTGCCTCTACTTGTTGTCGGCCGCCACTTCCTTCACAAGGCGTCCACTATAGGCCTCCATCGTTGCCCACCGTTGGCCTCCACTGCCTTCACCAGTTGCTGGTTGTCATCACCCCATAGGTCGCCATCCTCCACCCACAACCATCATCGCCCACCACCAGTCGCCACCACCACCGCCGGCCGACGCCGCTAGCAACCATCACCTCTAACCATCGCCGCCGGCTGCCACCACTACAAGCCTCCATCTATCACCACCATCACCACTAACCCCCAACCATCGTCGCCATCGGCTGCCAGCCATCACCACCACTCGTCGGCCGCCATCATCTTTTTAGACTTTAGATTACATTTATTTTATTTTAAACTAAAAAAAAAACATTCACATGCATTTACTTTATACTCATCCAAACAACTCAAAGGTATTCATTTTTCACTATATATTTTTTTATATTGCATTCCTTTTTTTAGTCAAACTAACATCTCCTAAAAGAGAAGCCTAAAATTAAGTTAGGTGTTGTAAAGATTATGATGCTCAGATGGATGAGTGGTTGTACACTTAGAGACAGAGTGTGTAACGATTATATTCATGAGAAGGTTAGAATAGCTCCAGTGGCTGATAAGATTAGAGGCCTTACATGGTTTGTTCATATAAAACATCGGCCTTTTGATGACCAGGTTAGAAGAGTAAATGTATTAGACCCGGTCTATGTTAAGAAAGATAGATGTAGAACTAAAAAAACTTGGTTATAATATTAGAAATGACATTTTCTTTTTAGATTCAAATGAGAATTTGACTCCTAATATGATGCAATGGAAAAAAAAAAGATTCATGTAGCCGCTCCACGGTGGGATAAAGGCTTGATGTTCTTGTTGCTGTTATAATACTTAGAAGTTAGATCCATACAACATAATGACCCTAATTATTTTATGACAATATTTTTTTATTTAATTATACTAGGACCATCCAAGATCCGCTATGCCTTTTTAGAAGAAAAATGTTAATTTGTATTGAGCCTAGGGGTGTAAGTGAGTCAAGCTGACTCGTGAGCCAGCTCAAGTTCGGCTCGATAAATCGTTCGTGAGCTTAGCTCGATGAGCTAATGAGTCAAACTTGAGCCAGATCTGATTCAACACGTTAGCTCCCAAGCTAACTCATTTAAAAAATATTAATATAAAATATACTTAAAATATATTAGCAATCAATAGCTTATGTACAAAGTTGTTAAAAATATTTAAAAAATTCTATAACAATTCCTTATATTAAGTGATTATTTATTCTTTTTCTTCTAATTTCTTATTCTTTTTTCATTTTATTATTATAATTATTTCAATCATAATCATTCTCACTTTTTCATAATAATTGAACAAGCTCGTGAGCCGACTTGAACTCATAGAATTAAGTTCGAGCTCGAACTCAGTTAGTTAATCAAGCTTGGATGGACTCGCTACAATTTATATGCCATGTTGTGCCAATTCTTACAGCATTTATGGACACTTTGTTTGTCCCAATATGTTAAGCAGCTATGGCCGTTTTATTTCTATTGAAGTTTGGAAGCGCAGAACTTGTGTTTCTGTTTGTTTTGCTTTAAGGTTATGCAGCTTGGGTTCAAATGAGTGTTCTGCATGCACAGAAATCTTAGTTTGTGAGAAGTTTCTTGAATTCCAAACTTCGACATAGCAACCTCAGGAAGCCCGGAACAAGTAGAAACTTGGAGTATCTTCATGTGAATTAAATTTTCTTTTTATTGAAGCTCCTTTTTTCACTAAATTTCAAAACTTAGGATTGATTAACCGAAACTGTCATCTCCTGCCAATTGATCAGGTCAATAATTGTAATTAGAGTTCACATGTCGTCAGCATCCAAGTCAAAATCAAAAGACAAGTCCACCCCAAGGGCTGGCAAAGAACAGTCAAAGGTTTCAATAAAACCATCTCCCATGCCTGCATATGGCGGAAATGGCTCCTCTACTAGCGTTTATAATCCAGTTTTGGGGACTTTTCACACCCTTGAGATATCACCACCTCTCTTTCCGCCTCAGAGCAATAGCCGTTTTAGAACCATTGATGACCCAGAAGATCATTCTGGGAATTCACCAGGTACAACGGCAGAATATGATTCTTTATCCAACAATGATAGTTGTTCTGGTGAGTCAGAAGACCAGAAGGAGAAGCCTACCAGCACCGCACCTCGCATAGATGCTATTATTCCTGGATGTGACAATAATGACAAACGAGACAAGATTCGCCAGAAGAATGAGAGGAAGCACCAACGCCAAAAGGAGAGGCGAGCTCAAGAATTGCATGAAAGATGTAATGCATTCCTGACATCTAGGAAACTTGAAACTCTTTCCCGTCAGCTTGTGGTGATGGGATTCCCTTCTGATCGAGCTTTCATGGCTCTCATAATAAATGAAGGTCGAATGGAGGACTCTGTTTCTTGGTTGTTACATGAAGGGCTAGAGGACAACAGACAGCACGTTTTGGCTAACTTGGAAGATAAAAGCCACATAAAGCTTGATATTACCGATGAGCTTTCCAGGGTTGCAGAACTGGAGGTCAAGCTCAAATGTACAAAACAGGATGTTGAAAGGGCCGTTGTTGCTTGTGAGGGTGATTTGTTGAGGGCTGAAGACAGCTTGAGGTCACAAAAACAAGCTGCCACTGCTGTTCCAACGCCCAAGTCAGATGAATTTGTCGATTCCACTGGTCTGAATAGTAAGATTTCAGGTCCTAATCATAATAATCCAGTCTCGATAAGAGCTGCTCCCATTCAACAACAAAGAAGGGATGAAAAGGATCTCAACTACTCCAAAACAATGCTTCCTGGTACTTTGCCAGATGAATATGCAAATAGAAGCCTTCAGCAGGCTTTTAAAAAGATGCAGCTCAAGCCAACTGATTGGTCAAGAGTTCCGCCCACCGCAATTGATAAAAGATGGTTGGCAATGAGCAGTACTCCATCTGTTTCATACCCTTCTTTGGCTTCACCAGTGCAGATTTCAGGACCTCCATTGAAATCAGAATCTCAGTTTGTAGCAACAATGGGCCATGAAGTCCAGACAGGCCTTCAGGCAGGCATTGTTATGCGACGCCCAAAGCAGCAAAACTTGAGCGTTTCACCACCACCAGCTTCAGGATGGTATCCAAGTGGTTCTCCTGGGCATAACCTTGCCAGCATGGGCTCAACGGGCTCTTCCCTGCATCAGTTCTACCCTCAAAACAACTTCCATCCAATGCGGTCGGGTCCGGCGGACTTGCCTGCTGCAACTGGTTGGAGCAACCAAGCCTGGAATGCTTCAAGAACCACCTCATCATCTTTAGCGAGTCCTTCATCTTTAGGACTTTTCACCTCCTTGGGTTCGTCCGGGTCCTCAGCTTCATCGTTGCAGAATGATTGGAACGCTAGTGGCTTAGCCGCTCACCGGGATTACTCATCTATTGATTGGAGCCTAGATTTGAGCTCACTAAGACCATCATTGCAGTCCGACTCATGGTCGACAATGCTTATGGGAGGAAATGCTACAGAAAGGCCTCAAGTGAATGTTGGTGGTGGAGTCTATCTTCCAGGATTACAGGAAGGTAGTGGTCTTTTGACTGATCCCTCAGTACCATCTAATTCCCAGGAGTGGAGTAACCCATTTGAGGGTAGCGATCTCTTTAGGGTTACCAGGCAGTATGTCACTTCCCCTACTCTGTAATAAATTTATGATTTCAAATGGCAAAAATGAACGCATTGCATGATTTGTTGGCATTTTATTTCCTTCTTGGTATCATATTGCATCCATTTTGATTACTTTTGATAAGTTTTTTTAAATCAAATAATCAAATAATCAAATAATGGAGAGTATTGACTCCTTAAAAAAAAAAACTATAGAGCTCACTAGATATATATAGATAGAATAATGTGTTATTATCTAATACTTTTTAAAGTATTTCTTCTAGAAATTCAATATGATAACAACCTTTGTTCTTATTAGGTCCGGTGTCCTGATGTGGCTCTACATTCGGATGCCAGTAAAATGGTGTCACGTGCTCTTAATCTTTATTGCGCGGCCCGACGACCCGACCCGGATCGGACCCGGGATTGTTATGTATTGGCTGATTTATGCATACTGGGATATTGCTGGACAATAATAAGAAATATCATTATGTGAAGACCAATACCTAGCAATATCGAGCAATACAGAGCGATATCCCGGTTTTGCTAGCAACACCGAGCAATACCGAGCAATACCTAGCAATACCAAACATACCTAGCAATAAGCAAACATAGTAACCCCGGGTTTCGGTCTAGGTCGGATCATCGGGCCGCGCGGTAAAAAAGTAAGAGCACGTGGCGACATGTTATTGGCGTTCGAACGTAGAGCTACGTCAGGACATCAAACCTAATAAAATACTTTAAAAAGTATTAGATTGCCTTGGAGCTTTGATCACCTAGAAATAGACTAAGTAGAATATTCATGTAAGATCAAATTTATTTAAAAGTGAATTTAGTCTGGCGTGAGTATTTGGATTACTCATTATAATTTGATTGTGTAAGATTAACCAAACGTTTAAAAACCCTAAACACAAAGTTACAATGAATCTATTTTTATAAGTTTCAATATTATGTTTAATTATCACCAAAATATTATATTTCTTTTTATAAACTTAATTATTATTTATGATTTATATTTTTTTTCTAATTAATTAATTAATCTTGATTTATTTATTCTATTAATTATAAATTAATAGCAATGTGTGTAATTTATTTACTAGGATTTTTATTACTTTTATATATAACCCTAAACTTTATGAGATATTAATTTTCTAATAATTTTATTAAATATATTAACTATACCTATGTTATGCGAGCTATAATTAATTAATTAATGCATTTTTATTTGCTTAATTAATATATTTATGTTAGATCTATATATCAATAAATATTTTTTTAAAAATGTCTCATATATTTTATCAAATTTATTTAATCATTAATGCCCTATTTAAGGCTTTCTATTTGCAAGTGATTTTTATTTTATATTTTTTAATGATTTTGTATAGTGATTGAATTGCTCTTATTGTTGTTGGTGATTAATCTTAGTCACTACCCAAGTCTTTAAATATTTAGAAAGAAAGTATTCCTTATGATGCTATGAGGCTTAGAGAGGTATGAAGATTTCTCCATTAATATGTAGATGTGGGGTAGTGATTAATACCACAATCTTAAGCAAGATAGTGCTTCAACATGAATTTGGTTCATTTTTTTATAGTTAGATTTATTTTACATTGCAGCTGAATTAATTTGCATGCTTAGGATAATTGAAGGGTTATATGATCATATGCTAACATCATAAGGTTTTCTTTCAATTTTATTTATATTGTTATATGCATACTTAATACTCTACCATTATTATTGATATATCTACAAAATATTCATACGATTTGATATGAATCTCAAGGCAAAATTAGAATTAAAAATTTATGGAATTAAATTCGAGATCATTTGAACTCTAATTTTAGCAAACTTATTGCCAATCTGAATGTCTCAATGAGACAAACCTAACGGTACCAAAAGTGGTCTAATTCGAACTCAAATGAGCCCAAATCAAGCAATTGAAGTATGATTGAAAACTTCAAATATTAATTAGATATCAAAATAATCTTCAAATTAGATATACTTATAGTCAAATCGAGCGGCTCAACGAGACAAATATAACGAGCTTAATATCACTCAATTTTGATATCATTTGAACACATTGATACTGAATAAATACTTCGTGATCAAGATAATTCATATAGATTGTACGGTGGAGTGTTTTGAATTCTAGTTCAAATTATCAAAATTTTCTTCACAAAGAGCTTATTTCATATGAAGATGAGAGAAAATTAGAGAAAGTTTTCTTGTATTATTTTTCAGTTTTCATCATCAATGACCACCACCAACTATTGCCGTTGAAAACCACCATGGCTACCATCTCCAAAATATGCTTGTTTAATCCTCTCTTCAACATTAAAGAAAGAAAGAAGGTTTTTTCTCTTTTCAAGTTTTTACACATAAATTTTTTTTATCTTATTACTTTCATCTCTACATGCTGAATTTTTGTGCAATGCTAGAATGTAAAATATATTTTCTACCGACTCAAACTTTCTTGTATGTATCTACCGATTCAATTTTTTTTCATGTAATTATTATTATTTATATAATTAGTGGATATTACTCTACATGATATTATGGCAATTCATATATTGAATTGTTATATGCATATTAGTAAGAGTAACATTTATATTTATGTTCTAGATCAATCATTTCTCTTAATCATATATCGTTATAAATATCTTTATCACCGTTTCCATCTTGTGGCACTTATTGCAACTTTCTTAGAAATTGTTTATAGACTTATTGCTTATGTGATTGATTAGATTTGTTACATATGTACTGGCTTGATCACATCACAAACATATAGCTTATCTTTATGCACATTATATGAATTTATTAATATATGTTTGTCTCGTTTGACTTCATTGTCCATAGCATATGGTAGTTTATTGCATTTTGTGGCACATTATATCTCTCATATAATCAGTGGCGGAGCCAGGATTTTTTTTCACCGGGGGCACAAAATTTTGACTTTAAAAATAACATCAATTTCTTTTTCATTTTAGCTTGAAATTGACGTTATGATTTTAATTATAAGAAGATAAAATTTATGATAATGAAAAAACTTAATTATCATGTTCATCTAGATTAAATTCAACACAAATTTATTTAAACTGTCTATTATCATACTAATTTATTTCAACTACTCTTCTACCGTATATTTTCATATCTAATTTAAATAAAAATATAACAAAAAAATATTTTACAACGAGCAATAAAAATATAAAAAATTGCATCTTTTTATTATACTCTTCTACCATATTTTAAGCTATTTTATTTAAAATTAAATATTATAATTATTCTTGCATGTAATTTATTGACTTTAATTACATAAATATTTTATAAACAAAAATTTGGGTTATTAAAATATTAAAAAAGGTGAAATTTGTAATTAAAAAATGATAATAATGTGAAGATGAAGAGATAAGTAGTCTCACCCCTCATGGGAGAGAGAGAGAAGAGAGAGAGAGAGGGAGAGGGGAAAGAGGGAGAGCTAGGGCTAGTGCCGGCTATAAAAAATTAAAAACAGAAAATGCAAAGAAAAAGTAAGAGAGAGAGAGAGTATATACGTACATGAGAAATGGGAAAAGAGAGTGACAGCAAGCAGTTTTTTATTTATTTTTTTTTTTTTGGAAAATAACAGCAAGCAATTCCCAATACAAGAAATTTTTTTTTTAGGGGGGGCACGTGCCCCCCTAGGCCCCCCCTTAAATCCGCCAATGCTCATATTCATCATGTGAGATTGGATTGATTAAATTACAAGAAGAATTCTAAACTACAAAAAGTCATGCTCGTTAGGGTTGCAAGCGAACCAAACGTTCGACGAGCTACTCGTTGTTCGGTTCGATTAAAACTCGTTTGTGATCGTTTAATTAGTTAAACAAACAAACTTGAACAATATTGTAAATACTCGATTCTTAAATAAACAAACTTGAACACTAATGTGTTCTGCTCATTTATGTTCGCGAATAACATCATTTGAAGTTCTTGAACAAGCTCGACATTAAGCTCGATAAGAAGCTCAATAAAAGTTTGATTCGTGTTCGATTTTGAACTCGTGAATAAGCTACATAAAAATAATTAATATTTGACTATAAAATTAATAAATATAAATAATCATTGCCTTTGGTACATAGACAATTGCTTTTATTATAAATATGTTTGTTCATAGATATGTTCATGAACGTATTTGTTTGATAGTTAAAAAAAATTCGTTAAATTTGTTCACGAACAAGCTCGATAAGCACTAAACGAACGAACATGAACCGAATATGAACACTCATTAATTTAAATGAACCAAACATGAACACAAACAATAAAGCTCGAACAAACATGAACCAAACTTGAACAAGCTGATATTAAATGAACACAAACATGAACACTCACATACTCGGCTCGGTTCGTTTGCAGCCCTAATGCTCGTACTTAAGCCCCTTTTTAGTGTACCTTGAACAAACAATTAGTATTAGAGCGTATTAGAGCCCTGACTCTGTATTTGATTTAAAATCCTATAATTTAGATCCTAATGACTCACACTTCAAACCTTTCTTTTTGTTACTTTTCATATAATCTTAATAAAGTGATGAAGTAAAATGATTGTGTTAATTTTATTGTCAATTAATCATTTTAAGTTTTTTTTTTTTTTTTTTTATGTTTATAGATTTGTTTAAATCATAAAAAAAAGATAAAAAATTCTACATATTCTCACCATTTTGTATGAAGATAATTAGGGGTGTAAATTTCGGGTCATAGGTCGGGTTCGGGTCGAATTCAGAACTGGCCTGATACTATTTGGGTCAACCCAAACCCGACCCGTTTTAGAAAACGGGCTAGGTTTTTATACTCGAACACGACCTAACTCGAATGCCCCGGGGTTGACCCAAAATTGCTATTGTTTCGGTAAAAAAAGGGGCAATCTCCCATTTTCGGGTAAAAAAGGGTAAAAAAACGGGACATTCTGAGGTTTCTTGGTCAAAAATGGGTCAATTTCGAATTTTCGGGTCAGCTCAAACCGACCTGATTTTTTTAAACGGATCGATTTGTTCAACCAAAATCCGACCCTTTTAAGGTTCGGGTTGACCCTAACCCGAAATTTTTGGTTCGGGTTGGAATCATTGAGTATTCGCGGCGGTAGAGAAATATAAAGTTTGGTGTCTCAGCATTGTAAGAAGATCCAACACATATACAGATTAAAAAGAAGGGTGCAACATTGATAGGAGACACCAATATTTTGACGTGGATAATCCCTGAAAAGGGGGAAAACCACGGGGCCTAGCCCAGATTGAATGAATTTACTATTATTTGCAGTCGATTACAATTGAGGCCCTTCTTTAGATAGAAGAAATTGGCTTGATGTATATTATATGAAGTACATTACATGGTGGAAATACAAAGTCATTGTTGACATATTTGCTTAGTCAGAAGGGCCATAGTCGATGAGTGACGGAGGTCAAAAAGACTATAGACGATGGGCAATGTAAGTTAGAAGGACCGTAGTCGGCGGGTGATGTAGGTCATAAAGACTGTTGTCTGGCGACGAAGGTCGAAAGGACCATAGTTGGTGGGTGATGTAAGTCAGAAGGATCGTAGTCGACGGGCGACAGAGGTCATAAAGACCTTTTCTGACTATGGAGATCGAAAGGATGATGTCAGATAGAAGTCCAGTGTCGGATAGAAGTCTGATGAATGTCTGACAACTGGCATAAGTCTTGCGTCGGGTATAAGCCTGACGGAATTCCGGTGACAGGCGAAAGTTCGACGTTAGGCAGGAATCTAGCGATGAGCGGAGGTTCGGCGTCATGCATGAATATGATGACGGACGGAAGTCCAACAAAGGGTAGGAATCCGATGATGGGAGGAAGTCCGGTGTCGGATAGCAATTTGATGACGGCCGCAAGTCCGGTGTTGGGTAGAAGTTTGTTGATGGACAGAAGTCTGGCATCGGATAGAAGTCCGACGTCTGGTTGAAGTCTGACGAGAGTTGGGGGCCGGGCAAAGCTTCGGCATTAGATGGCATTAGGGCTGAACTCCGGTGTCTGTAGGTTGCCTCGTGGAAGTCCGGTAGTGGCCTAGGAAGAATCTGGTGACAAGAGAGCTCTCTTTCTTCTCTTCTTTTTTTTCCTTCTATTCTTGCTTCCTTACTTAATTCCAGCGTCAGTTGGTGATCAGGGAGAAGTTCAATATTGGTTGGCTGCTTGGTGGAAGTTTGATGGTGGTCGAGGAGTCTCTTCCTTCTCTTTCTCGCTTTCTTCTCTTCTCTTCTTGCTTGGGCCTCCTTCTCCCCCCTCTTTTGGGATCCCCCTTTCTATGAAAAATGAGGGATCTATTTATAGTTTTTTTTAGAGTGGTAAAGACAGTAAATAGAAGGAAGATCAGGGTAAATTGAGAGTGGTTTGAATGGACGACCGATGTTGAATTCCTCGATCGTGGATCATTCGTTGGGCTTTTCAATGTCTTAATGATATTAGAATTTGACAATCTTGGGCTCGTTGGATTTGTCTCTTCGAGCCGCTTGATTCGACTATAAGCATTTCACACTTGGAAACCATTTGGTAATCCAAATTATGGCTTGAACCTTTCAAAGATGTTTTGAGTTTTTGATTTGGACACATTTGTGTTTGGATTGAGTCAAATTTGGTGTCGTTGGGTTCGTATTTCCTATGCGTTCAGTTCGACTGTAAGTTTATTGAAATAGGAGTTGAGATGGTCCCATATTTAATTTTTGAACTTTCCAATTGATTTTGCCTTGAGATTCGTGCCCAATCAAAATAATTTTTTGATGATATAACATATATATATATATATATATATATATATATATATATATATATATATATATATATATATATATATATATATATATTAATGTATTTTATATTTCACTAGTTTGAGTGCTAATCACTAAATAATCAGAAGTTTAGAATGATAAAAACTTAAGTATTAAGCTAAAAATGCAAAAAAATTGAAATCTTTTTTTATATAATTATTTTGATTCCTTATTTTTTATTGCACTCATAACATGGAATTACTCTTGCATGAATATGCAAATTGCTTTACAAATCCTCTAATATGCTACATATCATAGGAGAAATTATTATTTGCAGATGCAGAACGCCGCCTGGAGACCAACTAGAATGAGCCATGTCGGTACCACAGCTCAGTATTGCTCAATACCGCTTGGTACCCCGGCTCGGTACTACTCGGTATTACTGATGTGACTTATTCTTATTGATCTCCGGATGTAGAGCAGCGTTCAGCGTTCAGCGTTCGCACAAAATAATTTCTCATATCATAGAGAAGATGCACATATAAAATAATTTTTTTTCAGTGACATCTCTTATATAATTTAAAAATTAAACATGAGAAAACAAAACAAACATACTATAAGAATGATATATTGTAAATTTAATACAACATATATTTAATAAATAAATAAATAAATAAATATTTTAAAACCAAACAAAAAAAAATTGGAATAAAGGCCGCACTGCCGCAGGGCAAGAAAGGGCTGATATGCAATAAAACAGGTAGATCTGCAATTTAGTTAGACAAATGGTGCCAACTAGGCAAGAAAATAGGAATCAATCGCCAGGGCACAATGAGCCATTTATCTCTTCTTTGTGTGTAGGATTGTCGTCATCTCGCTCGGACTTAGGGTTTCTTAAGATTTTTTTTGGCTTCGAAACAGTAGCGCCGACACGTCGCCATGAGTGCCCAGACCCCCGAGGAGCTCCTCGCCGCTCAGCTCGAGCAACAAAAAATCAACGTAGGGTTACCTTATCCTTTGTTCTATCCAATTCGATGCAAAATCGTTCTTTGTTTATACTATTATCCAGCGGTCTATTTTGTTTCCTAATTTCGATCTATCTTCTCTTTGATTTGTGCACAGGGGTTTTAGGTTGTATTTAGGTTCATACAGAGATAAGTTTCCCAATTATGTTTGCCCTCTAAATAACGTCGCTTGCTACTCTTGAAATGCTCCGGTTTTTTATAGCTTTATATGTTAAGGTTTCAAGATTACTGAATCGTTTTTGAAGCCTTGTATTTTTATAAACAAGGGTCTAGGAGCGACAGGAGAAACTGAGCTTGTTGAATACTGAAATAACAACTAAGAGGCAAGGTGGAAGTCGTGCCCTGCTCATGATTGCTTTTGAAAATTCAACTTGAGGCTTCTGTATGTCTGGAAAAATTAGACGACGTTGTCCTAAGAAGATTTTTTTTTTGGGTCGCTTTTTGGTTCACTATGAACCGAATTTTCATTAGGGTGATGTATTTATTGCTTTACAAACGGCTGTAGAAGGGCTTCTTGGTTTGATGTTAAATTAGGATTAGATGTGAACTTGGTGTTTAATCCACAAATTAGTTTATTTTCTCTGTTTAGCAGTCTAGATTTGGTGATCTATGATTTGCTCCCAATCCAGCCTTCTCCTGAACCAGAGTTAACTCTATTATGGAACTTCTAGGGTTAACTTTTTATCCCTGTTTAAACTGATCATAAAATCTTATGCATGCTAAACATGGTTTTGATTATTTCTGCTATATTTCTTCAATATTATTTAATTATTTAGGATTAGAAATTTGCCTATTGATCTGATATCAAATCAAACAAAAGTATCTATGAAGTATTTGAGATTTTTTTTTGAAGATACACTTCTTTCTATCCTTTTTTGGATGGAAAGTGTTTTTACAATTCAGTCTAAATTCAGAGACATCTGATGCATCATATTAACTGTTGAGAAGAGCTCAAAGAACCAAAGCACTGCTAGAAAGCTAAACAACACAATAAGTCGGTATTTATTTATTTTTTGTCATTCTCATTATTCCTTGAATTCAAGCTATATGAGAGGAAGTTTCTGAATGTAAATTTCATCAGTTATTGAATCTATAATATTTAAATAGAACATTTCTGCAGAATGAACTTTTTTAGTATATTGAACTTATTTTTTGTGGTATGCATGGGGTTGTAATGTTTTCTGTATAAGCCTCTTTTTACTCTTTTTGATAAGCTTCTAAAAGGAATCATCAAATAAATTCATTCAATGAGGCATGGGAAGATGCTCACGCCTATTATAAAATTAAAACATGAGGTTTTATAAAAAATTGATAATATTCTTTCTTTTTTTGGATTATTTTTTGAGTTTGTTCCTTAGATGTATATTATAAGTTAGACCAGGCCTTATTGGAAATACCAATTGTGAATGGATAACATTCTACTCTATTTTATGTTCTTCAATTTCTTATGGTTATTTCAGTCCTTAGGCTTATTTAATTTCTTAAATTATGAGGCCTTCACTTTAAAGGTTATGGCATCAAATACAAGGAAAAATGGAATCGATTACATCATATTATGTTTAATTTTTAGATTGAATTTCTTAATCACTAATTTCAAAGACTGATGCAATTGTGAGGTTGCATCCATTGTGATTTTGAGGTCCTGGAGGTTGACTGATGCTACTAACCACATTGCAATACTGGGTAAGGCTGCATTGACCAATCCTTCACAAACATGTATTGTTGGGAAGCCTTGTTTACTGTGTATGCTCTTTGTTGCCATCTTTAGTGTATGGAGTTCACTTTTTAAAGATCATAGCATGCCTCAAGGAATTCAGTGTATGCACAGATCCCAACTAATTTAGTGTATATACTCATCTCAAGGAATTCAATGCTTATACTCTCTTTTTATACGAGTTGTAACTAGAATACTAGATGAAGTAGTTTTAAATGATTTATTTCAAAATGGTTCATCCAAACTTTTCAATGATCTTGTTCTGAAATTTAAGTGTATGAAACTACATTTAAATTAAATATTACGTGGTTTGCATTTGATATCCTTCATTGGGTATTGTTTGCTCCTTTTCGCTCTGCTTCCTTGCAAATTTGCCAATGTAAATTCCTAAATGCTTGCATCTACAGCTTGATGAGCCTGTTGTTGAGGATGATGATGATGAAGATGATGATGAGGACGATGATGATAAAGATGATGATGATGTGGAAGGTAAATGTAGAATCCTTTTACTATAAGGCATTATTAAAAATGATGCTTCTTAACTAATATGTTTGAGCTTGCTTGATAAAATTTCAATCTCTTAGTGATAGCTACTCGCAAACTAAACTAGTGTGAATTTTATTGTTTTAAATTTCATGCCCTTCAAATATACTTGTGAATTCTTGATTTCTTGATCAATGGTGGAGAATTGTGCCAATTGTTGTATGATCTTTGTTCTCTATTTATTCTATTATTGATCAATATGCCCATTGTAAAAACTGAGAGCAGAAACCCAACTTATTCTTATCATTTACATGTAATATTTATGACCAACTTCAAAATTTTGAATCTTTAATGAAATTGAATATTGGCTTGTACACGTCATTCTCTTCTCAACAGTGAATAACAATATTTTTTGTTTCACTTTGAACACATGTTCCCTTTCATAATAAGCGAGGAGTGATATTATATTCATATTTAAATATTAGTGATTGATTCTCTTAGCTAAACCATCAAAAGAACCAGCGAGATCTTAAATAACATGCTCTTTGAATCTTAAAAATTATTATTTTTGCTTTGTAAAGTTAGAACCTTGTATGGATTGTGGACATTAATTTCTAAGATATCTTCATGTTTGCATTCCCTCAAAGCAATTTTCTATGCAGAAATCATGCATCACATTTTTCTTTAATATGAACCTTTGGGAAGTGGTTTTGACAATTATTGTAATGTTAGCAACAATCAAGTTGACTCAATGATTCTATGCATCTTAAATATTGGAGCAACTTATTATTTTATAAACCTAAGCCTATAACTCATCATGGACCTTTTCATTGAAGTAAATAAAAGCTTTAACCCAATGTTTTGAAAGGCATTGTTATGGTTGGACACACTATAGAGTGGGGCATAACAAATGTCCCCCATGGTAGATGGGGTAGGCTTTTGACTTGCGGAGCATACGCTCAACAAGTTGAGTTTTGCTTTGGGTGCATTTGGTTGGTGCGCACATGCTCCATGACAAAAATCAATAAATTAATGTAGAAGTTATTAAATAATCAAACGTTGGTTCAATATAATATAACATTCCCAATAATTAAGAATTCAAATTAAAGAAATATTTCCCCTAATCGAACATCAATTAGAGAAGAGGATTTGGAAGCTTAGGAGCTTGAGGAATGAGGACTTGAGGAGTGCATAAAAGTTGTCTGGTTTCATCTTGACACCAAAATTGGTTTTAAATTTATATGTTTGTGTCGATTGGACTTTGGAGTATGAATATGAATATGAATTATAGAATATGACACTTATTTTATTTCATTTTTTCATGTATTTTGTTTCATTTTTTAAATTTATGAGAAAAAAAAAATAATGAGGCTCAAGTCATTCCTTTTCCTACCTTTTTTCCCTCTAAAACATTGTTTTAGCCTAACTTTACCTTAGGACCTTGAGGAATGAGGACTTGAGTGCATAGAAGTTATCTTGTTTCATTTTGACATCAAATTTTGGTTTGAATTTATATGTTTGTGTTGATTGGACTTTGTAGTATAAATATGAATCATATTATTATAGACTGTACATATTTTATTTCATTTTTTCTTGTATTTGTTTAATGTTTTTAATTTATGAACAACAACAACAACAACAACAACAACATCAAGCCTTTATCCTACTACGTGGGGTCGGCTACATGAATCCTTTTTCTCCACTGTGTCCTATTAAAGTCAAATTCTATTTTTAATTTATGAAATTAAAGAAAAATTAATGAGGCTCAAGTCATTCCTTGTCCTATCTTTTACCCCTCTAAAACATTGTTTTAGCCTAACTTTTTGCAGATATGCACTTTAAATTGATAGTGAATCTAAATATTTTCTTCTAAAATACATAATATTTTTTGTCCTATTGTTGGTCTAATGTTGGAACCTATAAGATGAGATTTGCTTATTTTGCCCATCTTTCACCAATCTTCTTGTTATGAGCATGACATTTAGGATTGTTGATTGAACATTTGAAAGTTTGCTTTCAATCCTGTGAGTTATGTGCTTGGAATATAACAAATTTTTTATTTATTTTTGAAGTACATCTTCTTTTTTGTTGCTTTACCAATAATATGTTGTATTGTAGTACCTTTGTTGTCGACATGCTAAATTTTCTCATAATAGGTCTACATCACTCCATCAAATTATTTTATTAAAATAAATAAATTAGGTATTATTGCATGACACCCAAAAAAATGAATGATTTTGAATTTGCATACTTCTTTTGATATGGCAGTTGTTAGGGAGGAATTGATCCTGTAGAGGAATTGATGATGCCCAAGAAAATCTTTTTTATTTCACGATTAACCATCAATAATTACAACCTAAGACCTACAATTTAATAATAGTACAACTAACTTTTTTTTGGACATTGTAATATTACTAACATTAAAATATTGGCCAACAAGCATTAAATGATAAATGACTATTTTAACCCTAAGTTGGAAGTAAAAATAACAAGTTGGCTAATAAGGAAAATGCAGGAATCCAAAGATTAGGACTAAAATTTGATTATTTCTTCAATAAGAAATAAAGATACAATTGATCTACTATTTTTGAGATGTAGATCAGCTCTCCCACGAACCCTAGACACTGCTAGTAAGCTCTCCAAAATAAAACTACATTAAACACAAATTATCTCATGCTCCAACCTTAGACAAAACCCTCTCTTAAATAGCCCTAATAAACATAATTAGGAAACCTTCCTAAATAGCTCCCCTTGATTTCTCCTTCTTTCATAATGCATGACAACTCTCCTGGGCCCCAAAAGGTTGGCTGAACTCTCCCCTTGGCTCCCTTCGTAATTCCACCTAGCCCCCTCTTTCGATAAGAACACCATCTCCAAAACTCCCCTAAATTGCCCCCAAGAGTAACTCAAATCTCTCCTTGTACTCCATGATGGTCCCATAGTGTCAAAGCAAGGAATTGTTGGTGTAGGTCTCCTTTTTGAATGGCTCGAAATGTTCCAACAAGCAATCCTTAAACTCTTCCTATGAACGGATTGCATATCTAGCCTCTATCTATTAGAACCAGGTGAGGGCTTTCCCTTCCAGACATAGCCCTGCAACTGTAAGCTTATCCTCTTCTCTCAACCCATTCACCGCAAAATATCTCTCCATCTGGTATACCCACACATGGGCATCTTCTTTAAATACCGACATCTTCAACATCCTCACCCTAGCATTGCCACCACCCTAATAGCTTCTTCCTCCTCCAGTGTAGCGGTTGTCGTGATCCCTCTATGTTTACCCGGTGTATCGAGGGTGGGAATCCCACCTTTCTTTCACCCTCCTTATATGACCCGATGCCTATGGCTCGGCTTGTTCCCCTTCTTCTCTGGTCATCCACTTCACTTGCCCAAAAGATCTCCCATAGTGGGTGACCTCCCCTCACCCAAACAAAAAGAAAAAGAAATTTCAAAAACCCTATTCTGCCCCTTATCAGAGCCCTAGGAGATGGCTATTGACCCCCTCTTTCTCCAATGACCCACTTCCCTTGACCAAAATGCCTCTTATAGTGGTTGGCCACTCTACCACATCCACAAAAAATTCCCTCCATGTTGTCCCTCATCTGGAAATCCTGATCTACCCCTTATCAGAACCCCAAAAGGTGGGATCTTGATGAAAGAAACTCTCATCGTCGAGCTCCTCCCATCCGATCTCCTTTCCTGTTAATTCGGCCATGGGAATCTAGGTCAAATCTTAGTTAGGGTTAGCCATTAGAACCGTGGGTGGATTTTTTTATTGCATTTGTAAGAGCTTCCTTATCATCTTCTCCAACCCTCCAAATTGGTTTTCCTTGGATGAAAGCCTTCCCTCTATGGTTGAAAATCTACCTTCGATGGTTGAGAACTCCTCCATCATATTTGATTTGCTCCACTTCGCCTTCCAATGCATCAATCTTCTTTGATGCTATCTCTCCCAAAGTCTTGCTCTGATACCAATTTGATATGTCTTGAAAGTAAAAACAGCAAGTAGGCAATAAGGAAAATGCAAGAATCTAAAGATTAGGGCTGAAATTTAATTATCTCTTCAACAATAAAGAAATACACAATTGTTCTTTTTTTTTTTTCTGGAAAGGATAACTGTTTAGACTTTAATGGAAAAGGTTTTATTTTTTATTTAGAATTAAGTTTTTTATTTTTTAAAGAGAGGTGAATGCTTTCTCAACCAGGTGGCAGTTAGAGATAGGAGGGGGAAGCCCAACTGAATTAGATTATAGAATCAGTTTAAATTTTGGTAGTTAAAAGCTCCTAGTTTATTTTGGAATAAAAATAGGAATTTTAATTTTTCTGGAATTTAAAGTTTAAGTGCAGGTAGAAATACTCCTTGATATTAGGAGGATCTTATGGAGATTGGACAATAAGGAAGATTACTTTGAATTTTGAATGAGAATTTGATTTTGGATATAGAGAGAGAAGGGTGGGTGGGAATGTTAAGGAACTTTTGCGAGTCCGGTTGGTTTTAACGGTTAAGGCTTGGCTAGCATTTGAGAGTTTTCAAAAGAGAATACATCCATTGTGGAGGCCTACATCTTGAGGCATGTTTTAATTTGCGTCCTGAAATGCCAGTGATCAATTTACTCTTCATGAAATAGCTTATTTTACTACATGAAAAATGACAGACCTCGGGGCTTATTTTAATTGTCTTTGTTGGATTATCAACTAACTGGTATGCATGGAATCCTTTATTACTTAACCATGCTGAAAGTCTTCAGTAAACTGTAGCTCAACTCCATCTCTGCACAGAATAATTTTTTTTAAATATCCTATTTCTATTTCAAAATAAATTCAGGTGCTGGAGGTGATGCAAGTGGTAGGTCTAAGCAGAGCAGAAGTGAAAAAAAGAGCAGAAAGGCCATGCTGAAGCTTGGAATGAAGCCAATCACTGGTGTTAGCCGTGTTACAGTAAAGAAAAGCAAGAACGTGAGCTCACTCTACCCAATTTTTCTTTGTCCTTATCATCATTTGAAATTAGGGATGTCAATTTCGATTCACGGGACGGGTTCGGGTCGAACCCTAAACTGACTCGGCATTATTCATGTCAACCCGAACCCGACCCGTTTTTGCAAATGGGTCGATTTTCCGGATCTGAACACGACCTGCTTTGGGTCCGGGTCAACCCGACATGACCTGAACGATCCGGTGCCAACAAAAAATTGCTAGTTCTCGGATCCAAAACGGGTCAATCTCCGCTTTTCGGATAAAAAATAGGTAAAAAATGGTTCAATCTCGGGTTGCCGGGTTAATTTCGGGTTAATTTTGGGTCAAAAGGTCAACCTGAATCCGACCCGATTTTTGAAATATGTCGAATTGTTGAACCCGAATCCGACCCATTTCAGGTTCGGATTAACCCTAACCCGAAATGATTCATTTGCTTCTTTGCTTACAAATATACTCCTTTTCCTTTCAGATACTCTTCGTGATTTCGAAGCCAGATGTATTTAAGAGCCCAAATTCAGATACATATGTCATATTCGGGGAAGCGAAGATCGAAGACCTGAGCTCACAATTGCAAACCCAGGCTGCTGAACAATTCAAGGCCCCTGATCTGAGCCATGTGATAAGCAAGCCGGAGACATCTACCATTGCTCAAGACGACGAAGAAGTCGATGAGACTGGTGTGGAGCCAAAGGACATTGAGCTTGTGATGACTCAGGCTAGTGTTTCAAGGGCAAAAGCTGTGAAGGCTCTTAAAGCCGCTGATGGTGATATTGTTACTGCAATCATGGAGTTGACCAACTAAATCCAGATTGAACATCTGGATTTGGTTTTTCTTTTATTGTTGATGCACTTTTTGTCAGATTTCTTCCTTGATTACTTCTACATTCCCTGTTCTTCATCTTTCAGCCGTAAACTTACTTTAATATTATGGTACTCATCTTTGTAAACTGCTTTTCGTTGATTGTTTCTTGGAGATATTTTATCAAGGCTGCATTTGTCTTGTTTTCTTGTTGCAGAATGAAAAATGTCTTTCAGATGTTCAATCCTGGAAGAATATTTGACGCAGCTGTTTCTTTGCTTTCTCCTGTGTTATTATTATTTTTTTTTAAGTTTTGTGTAGTTAGTAAAAATATTTTCCGTATAAGCCTACATATGAAGGCTTCATTTGAGATGCTTTATTTTTTTTTTTAATTGTTTTAAAAAACTGCTATAAAAATAGCAAGAAAATTGTCCCAAACAGTTAAATTTTTCTTCAGCTTTTTTGTTCTAAGTATTTTGTCGACCCCACTCAGTGGGATAAAGACTTGATGCATTATTTGCAGTGTTATGCGTGTTTATGAAGCTAAATTTGGGGGTTCAATAATATTTTTCTTAGGAAAGTGTTTAGGTTATTCAATTTTGAAGTAGTTTGCATTAATGTACTGAAGTACTTCACTTTAATTTTTTGTTTAATTTTATAAGATGTGATATTTATAAACTTCAAAAAAAAAAAAAAAAAAAAATAAAATCTGTTCAACTTTGGATTTTAAAATTTGATATAAATTTTAGAGCGTAAAATGCTCTAGTATTTTTGGTTAAAAAATTAAATTTATTTGAATTTCAAAATGTTAGCAAATTTATTATTGAAAAAAATGTGGTGATGAACCAAATAATAATCAAATCACATTGGTTAGAGTCTGAATATGTTTAAAATATATACAAAAGCCTAATTAGAAATTTCTCAAGGGGGTGATGGAGGCATTTGAGTAACATAAAGAATTATAAAAGTAATTTAGAGCTTTATCAATTCCTAAACAATGCTTAGATTTTTTTTTTATATAAAAATTATAAAAACCCATTTAGTATACATAAATATACATGATTAATCAAGTAATATACTGATAGAGTAGAGTATTGATTTCAAGAAGAAAAATATTTACTTGCAAATACTAGTATTGTTTACTTCAATTACAATAATTATCATACTCAATAAAAATAAGCTTTGGTGGATATTCAATCACTTAATTTAAAATAAAAAATAATTAAATGAAACACTATTGGGATTAATTGTTTTGGATTGATGGAATGTAAATATAATATGTTTTCTTATGATTCTCTTTTATATTGATGACATTCAGAGCATATGCATCACAAACTGCTCAGTCAAACGTGAAGAGACAAATGATAGATTAAACTTTTTTAATCTTAATATCAGTCTAAACTCCCATAGTCTGTCACCATTTAAAAATTTTAAAAGAGTAAGTAAAACGTGTACTGTTAAAACCTCCTCATGACAATTCATCTCTATAAATTTGATACAAACTATCATGCCTATGCTTGTATCATACAAATCCAACAGACCTAGTTGTGCCTGCTTTTCTATTCACAGGCTTCATATTAAACATGATATTAACTACACATATCGCTATTATGTATATTAAATGAAGACATGATATATTAAAAACATCATGAAATTATTGATGAATAGAATTCATTAGTACTCCCTATTTCATTTACACAATCAATCCAAAATTAAAGAATTTAACCATATATGAAGAACAAGTGAAGCATATTTATTTTCATTAATTGCAGAATAGAAAAAAAGTTCCGAAGAAAAGATATCAAAGGATGTGTTCAATGTGAACCCCTCTACACTCTTGGAACTTACATAATGTTTCCATAATATAAACCAAACACTCTAATATAATGTAACTAGTACTTCTCCAAATTCCATTATTTGTCATACATACGAAAAAAATTAGAGAAGCACTATAAAAATTGAAGTTAAACAAATAAATGAACTCCTCTACTAACATTACAAATAGACTATTTATAGAAAAACTAAGAAAATGAATTATGGCGCTTCGGCGTTCGAGACACTTGCGCCACGGCGCCCATAAAATGAACTAACGCGGCAGCGCTGAAGGGTTTCCTCCACTATGACGCTTGCTAATACAAACCCACAGTTTAATGAACCGATGCACCGCTTTGCTGGCAGATCGTGATCTAAACAGTTACAACTGTAGCGTTGTGGCATTGCTAACGGTTGAGCACTACAATGTCCACGTGGCACTTCCTTGACTTAGTAGCCCTGGAAATTGGCGCCGTAGCGCTGTGCAGACACATACTTGGCTTGGGTGCAGGAAAACAAAAGAGTGAAAGTTTTGTTTCGTTGTCATTTTAACAATGTGAATGTGAGTGCGATCGAGCCGAATCTGCTCACACGAGGATAGGTCAATGACAATGGCGCCATTTATAAGGGATGGGGCGACTGTAGCATGCAGCTGATACGGATAAGATTTACGCAGGATTTGAGCAGGTATTTTTTTATCATATATTTTTTTATTTTTGCTTTGATGAGGAGGTAACATGATTATAGTATTAACAATTAGCCACATTGCATACATGCAAATACTATATTTATCATATATCAGTCATATCATTTTATCTATATAATTCAATATAATGTGTGAAATGTAATAATTTATGAAATACATAAAAATCTATACAATATGCATTAATTTCATAAAACCACAACTATCAATTTACCCAATGAAATTCAATAATATTATTGTTAAAATATTCAAGATGACGATATGTATCATATATAAAAAGTTATATGTAAAAGTTTATTAAATCATAAAAAATTCATTTGTATCGATTCGGGGGAAATTAAATTCATAAAACATAAAATCATTGAAAAACCAAGATAGGTTTCAAGTTATTTGGCACGGCCAGAAGAAATCTCGTAACATAATTGATGGATGAAAATGCCCCGGGCAACGTTCTCCCTCCTATCACTCCATTTCCTCTCCTTTCTTCCCCAACAAGGCATGCAAGAATGGGGAAATGGCTGGGGTGAGAGCTTATGTTAAATGGATTAAGATATTTTATTATTATAAAAATCAATATTTTTGATATAGTATTAGCGTCGTTGCTCCTAGCTAGGGAATATGAAAATAGTGCCACGACGCTCAACTACTTAGCGTCGTTGCTCCTTGTTAATCTTTCGGATTCTCCCAAAGTATCCTCACCCAAGACCCAACGTCATGGTTGAGCTGCCCAGCGCCGCAGTGCTCACACAATTTTTTTTTTATTCAAAAAAACCCAAGAGCTCAACTCTGAGATGCCGCCAACCTTGCACCACAACCATCACAAAGAAATTTTTTAAATATGAAATTTGGGCTATTATTCTTGGACTATATGGTAGTACATGACAAGGCTGACAAAGCTAAGAAGCATATGAATGATGTGTGAGCAATAAGAAGAGCTAACGGCTATTTACAGTCCTAGGGCATACTTGTAATTATTAGATGTCTTCTTGTTTTCTTTATTTCTATTTATATCCACTGTACCTACTGCTTAAGTAATACACAGAATCATATTTCCTTTTCCTTGCTTCGTCCTGTACGCTCTGCCTCTTCTTCTTTTCCTGTCATGGTATCAGAGCCAAGACGGCTCCATGGCTGATCAAGAATCAGCTGTTTCGCCCACCTCCGCCCCTGGCCTTCCCTCCAGCAATACCTCCGACTACACTGCTCCGGCGCCCTTGAAGTTTCTGATCTCCAACCTCAAGACACTCGTTCCTACCTCTCTGTCTCCCGAAAATTATCACATATGGCGCATCCAGATCTTACAGCACTTCTCGGCGAACGGTTTCGCCGGCTTCCTGACCGGAACAGCTTCTTGTCCTACCGATCAATCCAGCGAAGCCTTCTTCACCTGGACCCTGATCGACCGAAACCTGATTTCGGCGCTGTTTTCTACAATCTCTCATTCTATTCTTCCTTATGTCTTGACGGCCTCCACAGCGCATGATGTCTGGCAAATTCTTGAACGAAGGATGCAACCCAACATTCGCTCTCGAGTTATACAACTCAAGAACGAACTGCATAACATTCAGATGAACAACTCATCTATGCAGCAATATCTGATGCAGATCAAGAACCTAGTCGACAACATCGCCGTGTCGGGTTCTAAAATCGACACAGAAGATATTATCATTTATATCTTGAATGGCCTCCCGTCCTCCTATAACTCGTTCAAAACCTCTATCCGAACATCTCTACACCCTATTGATCTTGATACACTTTACTCGTTGCTATGCAGCGAGGAAATTGCGATGCAATGCGAACATCAGAAAGAAGCTACCGCAACCACGGACAATCCTGCGTTTTACACGTCCCGGACCAGCTCCAATCGCAGCAATGGCGCAAATCGCAACTTCAAGAATCGGAAGAATGAATCTCGTTCAACTTCCGATTACGCTCCTCATTCCCATCCAAACCAGCTCATCTCCAAGACCGATCGTCCAACATGTCAAATTTGTGGCAAATTAGGCCACATCGCGCTGAACTGTTGGCATCGGCACAATCCAAAATACGCACCGACCACCTCTGCTCCTCAACGCGCACTGCTCTCTCAACAACATCCCGTCTCCACAAAGGACTGGATCCTTGATTCAGGTGCATCCAGCCACCTGACACCCGACTTAAGCAACCTTCACCAAGGTACCAGCTACCAAGGTTCGGACACCATTTCCACTGCCAATGGAGCATCTCTCCCCATACAACATTCCGGTCAAGGCCTCCTTCCCATTCCCGACTCGGCTCGTAAGCTTCACTTACGCAATCTACTTCATGTTCCTAATCTTACTCATAATCTTATCTCTATCTCAAAACTAACCAAAGACAATAAAGTCTCTATTTCGTTTGACGAACATGGCTTTGTTATAAAGGATGGTCAGGATCACCGCCCGCTTCTTCTTGGTCAACTACATAATGGCCTCTACCGTCTACAGAACGTGTCACCGGACCGACCTTCCGCTCATCTTGCTCGTCAGACCTCTACCCTCCTCTGGCACGCAAGGCTGGGTCACCCACACACAGACGTTCTCCGGCAACTTCATCCGCTGATCCCGTCACTAGATATTGATACTAATAATTTTCATTGCAATTCTTGTAGCATGGCTAAATGCCATAAACTCCCTTTTAATAAACGTACATCTAGTTCTTCGCAAGCTTTTCAATTGATTTATTCTGATGTTTGGGGCCCCGCTCCTCTTCAATCGTTAAACGGGTTTAAATACTATGTAATCTTTGTCGACGATTTCTCAAGATTTACGTGGCTCTACTTGATGCATTCTAAGTCCGAAACCTTTTCTAAATTTACTCATTTCTATGCTCTCGTTAAAAACATCTTTAATACTACACCTAAAGTATTCAGATCAGATGGCGGCGGAGAATTCTGTAGCACTCAGTTCAAGTCGTTTCTCTCAGCTCACGGCATTCTCCATCAAACAAGCTGTCCGCACACTCCCGAGCAAAATGGAGTCGCCGAACGGAAACACCGCCACCTCTTGGAATTAACCCGGTCTCTCCTCCAGGATGCTCATCTACCTAAACAGTTCTGGTCCGAAGCAGTCACTGCAGCAACCTATCTGATCAACAGGTTACCGTCCAAGGCCAACTCAAACCAAATCCCATATCAAATCATTCACGGCGCTGCACCCACCTACGATCATCTCAGAATCTTCGGCTGCCTGTGTTATCCGTGGCTTCGCCCGTATGTCGCCGACAAACTTTCTCCTCGCTCCCAACCGTGCATTTTTCTCGGTTACTCATCGCACCAAAAAGGCTATAAGTATTTTAATACCAGCACAAACAAAATTCAGATTTCTCGTCACGTAACTTTTAATGAACACATTTTTCCTTACATGTCATCAACTGCTAACCATTCCTCTGCTTCTGAAATAACGTCTCAGTTCATCTCACCGCTCCTCACTACTCCCACGTCCATCTCGCACAGTCTCGACCAGATCAATCCAAGGCCGACTCAATCAACCTGTTCAGTCTCTGTTCAGCCTACACTCGATACCACCAACACTCACATTGCTGCGCCACCTTCCTGTTTGCCGACATCTTCACGAGCTCATTCCCACCCTATGCAGACTCGGGCTAAATCGGGAATTCACCGGCCCAAACAGATTTTTGATTTACTGGCCACAACCTCCACACAGGTCACTCCCACCACCTACGCCCAGGCATCCAAAATCCCACAGTGGCAGTCGGCCATGGAAGAAGAGTTCTCTGCACTTCAGCGGCAAGGCACCTGGATCCTTGTTCCTCCACCTGATAAAGATCCAGTTCTAGGAAGCAAATGGACCTTTAAAACAAAACTACTACCAAATGGAAAAATTGACCGTTACAAGGCTCGTTTAGTAGCACAAGGGTTTAATCAAACCCTCGGCGTCAACTATACAGAAACTTTCAGTCCTGTAGCCAAGATGCCAACCATCCGTCTTCTCTTAACCGTGGCCCTCCATCGGCAATGGTCCATACTTCAACTCGACATATCAAACGCGTTTCTCCACGGTGATCTAAGGGACACAGTATATATGCGTCAGCCAGAAGGCTTTACTAATAAACAGCATCCGCACTACGTCTGCCAGCTTCAAAGATCTCTCTATGGACTTAAGCAGGCACCGAGACAATGGTTTCATAAACTCACGTCTCTTCTTTTACAATTCGGATTCAGGTTTAGTCGTTCTGATCCGTCTCTGCTCATCTTTAATCTTAACAATGTTCAACTATACTTTTTAATCTACGTCGACGATATTCTATTAACAGGAAATGATCCATCCAAGATTCAATCTCTTCTTAAGCTTCTCCGGTCTCATTTTGCCGTGAAACAGATGGCTGACGTTTCTCTGTTTTTAGGAATTCAAATCCTAAAAACTTCTTCCGGATACATGCTGAATCAACGACACTATGCTCTCAAGATCCTCCAACAGGCCGGACTACAAGACTGCAGCATCGCTCCCACCCCGATCACTCCATCCTGCTACTCTCCCGCTCCAGACGACAAGCCATTCGCCGACCCACATCTCTATCGCAAGCTTGCTGGGTCTCTACAGTATCTCTCCATTACGCGACCGGACATCGCTTTCGCTGCCAACCGCATTTGTCAATATATGCATGCCCCCACCGATCGACACTTCCAGATGCTTAAGCGATTACTCAGATATATTAAGGGATCGCTAAACTATGGCTTACCCATCTCACCAGGCAACGCGGTTCTTCGAACTTACGTCGATGCCGACTGGGCATCCGACGTCTCCGACCGGAAATCTGTTTCCGGATTTTGTACCTACCTCGGTAATACCCTTATCTCCTGGTCCGTAAAGAAGCAAACAACCGTTGCCAAGTCGTCAACAGAGGCTGAGTATCGTTCCCTTTCGGCCGCAGCCTCTGACGTTATTTGGCTCCGCCGGCTAGCAGAAGAACTTCTTCTTCCTCAAGAAGAGCCCACTATTATCCATTGCGATAATACATCCACCATAGCTCTTGCAAAGAATCCTATCTTCCACGCTCGCACCAAACACATCGAACTTGACTACCATTTTCTTCGTCAGCACATCGACAACGGAACAATCCAACTACAACACATCAGCTCCGTCGATCAGCTCGCCGACATCTTTACTAAACCTCTGCCTATTACCAGATTTCAAAATCTCCGTGACAAACTGATTCTCCCAGTAATGTGCGCTCAGTTTGCGGGGGGATAAGAAGAGCTAACGGCTATTTACAGTCCTAGGGCATACTTGTAATTATTAGATGTCTTCTTGTTTTCTTTATTTCTATTTATATCCACTGTACCTACTGCTTAAGTAATACACAGAATCATATTTCCTTTTCCTTGCTTCGTCCTGTACGCTCTGCCTCTTCTTCTTTTCCTGTCAAGCAATGCTTTCATTTTATTATCTCCCGTAAGATGAAGCCTAATTTATATGAAGACTCACTAGGCTATGTCAAGATGTGCATCAACTAAGATTTGATACTAATTATGGACTTACATTTATGCTCCATAATGATGATCCAAATGCCTAGCTCCCATATACACCGAAATATTTGATCTTGCATATTTAATGCAGAAAAATTATAGGATCTAACATCATAATAAATAATCCTAGCACAATACATCACATCACATCACAAGTATGTATATATAAACTAGCAAACCATAAAATGAAGGAGCTAAAATAGGTGGAAAAAGACAGACCTGGTCCTAAATTACCAGTCTAGATGGTCTGTAGCGACATAACAACACAAGACATCTTTTAAAGCACACAAGGATGTCATGTCTCTACTCCTTTTGTTCCTAAGATGTATAAGTTTGTTGAAGGCCCTTTTGAGTTATTGGAAAATCACATTCATATAACGAAAAAGTCTCAAAATGATATCCTTTAGCTTTTGTGTGAGATAAATAGATAAATTCACTGCAAAAAAAGGCACAAATGAAGATGACAAAAAAATTTCTCTAAAATTATATTCCGAAGCAAAATGCAACAGCCAAATAGCCAAACAAACCAAAATCCAACAAATATGTGCTAACAGAAGCAAGTCCAAATGGTTAAAGAATTCGAAGATTAGGAGGCTTCATCCCAGAAAGTCAAAAATGGCGAACGCATTAACAAGTGTGTATATAATGCAAGGAACAAATCTATTTAACCAAATCTAATTTTTCAAAATCTTTGTTCTACCAGAAATAACCAAAAAATGGAGGGGAAGATCGATGAAATGCCTTATTGGAATTTAGAAAAATTTGTGCCAAAGAATGAGGACAAAAGAAAATAATATATGCCCAAAAGAAATGAAGATGAAGATGGATAAATTACCTTAAAGATAATTTAAAAATATCAAGTTTCCATTTTGGGAGGAAAATTTTGGTGAAAAACGTAAATGAGAAGACTAAGAAAACTATCTTGTTTTTAAAACACTTAAAAGAGGAATTTCTCAAAACAAGAACAAACAGATGAATAGAAGTCAGCTCAAACATCTTATATGAAATTCCATAGTTTCATACCAAAATTCAACCTTTGTTTTATTTTCTCTATTAGCAACATCAGTGTGATAATTTAGACTTTATAAAAGATCCAAAATCAGACGCAACATCCAACAGTGGAACACTGAATAAAAGTTGCGTATTTAAAATTTCAACCACTCTCATTCCAAAAGAATTCTGATGCCAAAATAAGTTCAAAGAAACTGGAAAGGAAATTAATAAAGAAAAAGCAATGTTCTACTAATTGAAAAACCGCCCAGGATAACTCATCTGGTGTGTTTCTTGACCAGTAGAAATAAAGCTAGGCTCTTATGACTCTTGTTGGCTAGAACTAGATGTAGAATTTGAAGAGCGAAAAGGCCACAATAATGAGAAAGGATTCCTCCTTCCTTGATTTCTCCCTCTACCTTCCCTAGCTCCAGAATCATTGCTATTACCACTTTGTCTTCCATATAATGGCAGTTCTTGGCGGCAGACTGGGCAAGAATTGTGCTGTGTTAGCCAAGGAATGATGCAATCTGAGTGGTATAAGTGTTTACATGGCATTTCTCGTGCCTCAGATCCCAACTCAAACCTTTCTTTACATACAGCACAGTGAGAATCACCTCGAAGGTGCCTCCGACTGATCTTCACTGAAGGCATGGCATGAATTGATGATCTTGAAGCAGGTGGAGGACCTAGGTGAGCATTTTGTGTCAATTGTTCAATCAAATCCTGCAGCCCTGGCCCCATGAAGTAGTCTGTAATGGTGGCCCTTCCTATCTCTATGCCAGAGCCACCATTGAGGAGAGCCTCAATCCCTCCATCCTCTGAAACTTGGCCACGAAATAGCAGCCATGGAGATCCTATTCCACCACTCAATACCATATCAGGCCCATTATGCAAGTTGATACCTTCGCCCATCCTTGCCATCCTCTGCCTCATCAAGATGGAAATGGCATCAAAAAGTCGAAAGCGCGGATCAAGATAGTTATTAGGATCCATTTCCGAAAAATTGTTCATGTTGTCACCCATGTCATTGAGTTCTTGCACAAAGCCTCCATTACAATTGCGGCAAAGCTTGTCCCTTCCATGAGGTCGAACTGCTCGCATACATCTGTAGCACCAGTGTGTGTTCGTACCACTTGACATGGTTTCCCAATGAATAGCTCTTCACAATCAACAACACAAAGCACCACCTACACCTTGTAATGTATTTGAAGTCCAACTAAGTATTTCTTCCGAATTAAAACTCCGCAGTGAAAGAAGCAGAAACAAAGCTCAGTGATTAAAGAAAAACCAAGAAATTTCAGAAGTCGTTGAACAAGTCAATGGTGGATGAAGCTCTCAGAGAATGACTCACCTAAATTTCAGAAGTCGTTGAACAAGCCAATGGTGGATGAAGCTCTCAGAGAATGACTCACCTCATCAACTTATTAAGAAATTGTTTGCCACTGTTAGATATTGGTCATAGATTTAGGTTGTTTCTTGTATGGCTTGTACAACCATTAGTGTAGCTTTCTATGTTGCTATTTTGTGCTTATAAATAGGAGCTTTAGGTTGTAATAGATGGAATGGTTAAGCAATAAAGAACTTGTGTTCTGCTATCTCCCTCTTCCCTTCCCTCTCTCCCTCCTCTCTCAAGATTCTTCCTCTCATCTAAGATCCTCACATCTGATTTCAGAGCATGGTGGATGAAACTAAGCTAGGTGGAGGTGGAGGGAGATTTTCTTGTCTAAGAAAAACAATTCAAGAAAAGAAGAGGCAGCAGTTCTTTTGCTCTGAGGAAAAGGGGTTCATCATGTATTCTGAATTGGGTTGTTTGAAAGTATGAAACATGTTTTGAAAAAAGGTGAAATGTAGATCCAACATTTAATTTACTATTTTTAAAAGTAAAAGTTTATTTTGAACTCTACAAACCCCTCTCAAATGAAATCATTTTAATTTCACACAATAAAGGGTTGTTTGATGTGAAGATTTATCTCACTTTTAGTGTGTATTTAAAGCCAAATTCAACCAAATTTTTTTTTTTTTGAATCTTTCTTAAGTTTTGGATTTCACAAATCTAGATGTAGTTTGGTATCATCCTCTTTTAGGCAGTTTAAAGCAACATTTAGCTTAAATCCTGTAATCTTTTTTTCAGCCCCATTATTAGTTAAATCCCACCATTCACATGGTTTAATGGATATCTCGCTCTAACATAAATCATAACCTTGAAACAAACAACTAAACATTTTATCATGACAAAACAAAATTTAACAATTGTCATGTCAAATAGTTTTCATATTTTAATCCTCTCAAGATTCACTAAATTTGGATTTACAGGATTTCATAAATCCTACTTGAGTTAAATATTACTTGTATACAAACAGCCCCTAAATCCTACTTTGGATAAATCTTACTTGTCGCCAAACATCCTCATAAGATTTGGCCTAAATCCCGAAATTAGTAAATTCTACCAAATTAAGGGATTTAAGCTTCATTTGGGATGGCTTTTTTATTGCTTCTTAAAGCAAATTTTTAGTACAAAAATTTTAATTTTTGTACTAGAAAGTTGTTTTAGGAAGCAATAAGAAAGCCTGTCCTAAACGAAGCGTTAATAAAAGTCTAAGATTTAAGGATTCAGTAAATCCTCATACATCCAAACAGTTATTAGGATTAAAAGACATTGAAAACCAAAGAGTTTTCAAAAGTTAACACTCCAATGATTAACCAATTTCGGATAAACAGGATTTACTAAGTCCTATTTTTGCTTAAATCATACTTGGTAATGAGTGAAAACGAAATAATTATTTTTAAAGATATATTATCTATCTAGAAGCAACCAAATGATCCCTTCTATAGTTTACAGAGAAACTGCCAAGATGCTGAAAGTGATACAGATAAAGTCATGCCTTTTGCTACAGTACTTACAGTATTGTGATGAAAGATTAACTTTGACGCCAAATCCCTCAAAATAAAGAGAAAAAAGCGATCCAAAAAGAAAAAAAATCAAAAGAAATACAAACAACTACATGCTTAGCTAAGAGCAAAACGAGTTCGCAAGTTCTAAAGTTAATAAATAAATAAATACACCATGAAGAACACATGAAGGGAGCAGATCTGCCTTTAGAATTTCTTATCAACGTAAAGTCATTACGGAGAAAGAATTCGTCAATTCAAAACAAAACGTGAGTAAATCATAATAAAATCTAACATCAGAGACAATCCACCGCGAAAGCTAACTTCTGATTACAAAGCAGCAAAATGAGAGTGAGATAGCTGTAGAAAATACAAGGAAATTGGGCAAATCAAGCTTCTAAACCTTGTTTGACACAAATAAAACTCGATCTTTTGGTATTGGGATCAGTAGAATATACCTTCAAGAAAAGCTAGGAGATACTTAAGCAGCAGTAAGCGTCTAATACTGATCTCTGATGAAAGGCGAGAAGCTCGTAAGGGGAGGAAGAAGAAGACAATAAAGAGTGAGCCCGATGAAGAAGGAGTGGGATCGAAGAGATAAAAGGAAGTTCTTAATGAGCAATCAATTGGCTTTGGCTCATTCCATGCCAATTAATATATGTTTTTTTTTTCGAAATTGAGCACTGCATCTAGCATTTTTGTTAAAAAAAATACTACATGATTATTATAATTTTTATATAGAAAGAGCTACCGAGAGATACAAAAATAAAGTTTCAAAAAATATTTTTATTACAATAGGATATTTAATAAAGGTGGATGAAATATTTTGATAAGCTTTTCAATGATGATTTTGATATTAGAATTGATTTTAGTAACCTTAGGGGCTATTTGATATCATATTGGATTTAAGTATGGAAAGAAGATGCATCAATTATAATTATGCTATGAGAACTCTTGGTAGTCTCGGGCTTACTTCTTAAAAACGTTAGAGTTTATAAATGATCTTAAATTTTTTTTATTAAATTTAAGTAAAAAAATTTTGGGCGTGCCCTCACGAGCCTCCTATCAAATCCAGGCTAAAACAAAACTCGACATGCAATCACCAAGAAACTAAGAAAAGTAGCCAATCATATAGGGGGGGTGCCTAATGAGTGGAGGGGGTGCCTAATGAATGGAAAGAAGATGCAACAATTATAATTATGCTATGAGAACTCTTGACAGTCTCGGGCTTACTTCTTAAAAGCGTTAGAGTTTATAAATGATCTTAAATTTTTTTTATTAAATTTAAGTAAAAAAATTTTAGGCATGCCCTCACGAGCCTCCTATCAAATGCAGGCTAAAACAAACTCGACATGCAATCACCAAGAAACTAAGAAAAGTAGTCAATCATATAGGAAATCAATTAAATCAAACACATCAAGTAATTAAATTAATTAAATAAATATTCATAGGCCAACTGTCCTTTATTACAAACCAGGATATGAAGAAAAGTAAAGTGGTTAGGCACCACTACCAACAACCCAAATTTCTAATCCTAGAAAAGATGTTAAGTGATTTTGAGTGGGATTCTCTTTGTCTTCAACTCCTCGGTCTTCTCTTTATCGGACTTCTCCTCCTTAGACTACTCCTCCTCAGACTCCTTGGATTTATTGTAGTTGGATATCCAAACGAAAAGACACTCTCCCTTAAAAATGGGTGTTATCTTTTCGCTTTGGATACCTAAAAGTTATGCTAACTTGATCTTCCAAATGGAAGAAGACTCTCCCTCTTAGGGATGTCTTCTTCTCTTTTTGGAATTCAAATTAGATATAAATATCCCAACTCAAATGTCCACTCTCACAACTCAATAATATTATAAATAAATTTATATTAATGAAAGCAATAAAATGTAGACTCTCCAACATGGTTATCCTAATAAAAAATCCTAAGCATTTAATATGTAACATCCAAAGTAGTTATATTATAAATAAAATACTCGTGCTAGCAACACTTAGCCATGCTCGTATTTGTTTGGGGGCTAAGCGGTTGTGGACCTCCGAAAGAGCATCGCGCAAACAGGTCGATTGGAAGGGACAGATTGGATCGTGCATACGACTAACCATTGAGGATATAGGCTTTCACCAACACACCTCGATGGGTAGCAATATACACGACCTAGTCACGGGTTTCCACATCTGATACAACAGTTCGAATGGGGTTTAGTAGATGTGGGACCAAGTTTCCCACTAGCGCAAGCCCCCGTGGTTAATTACATCTCAGGCCGGAGCCCGAGAAAACTCTCGATTAAGGATCATACATTATCCTCTCCTAAAAGTGGGATTGGCACATGGGTATAGACTAGGAAATCCTATTCAAAAGGAAGAAAGGTCCGAAGGGCTGAATCAATATGCGTGGTTCATACAAGCATTCCGAGGCTCTAGGGTACTAAAGAGAAACTGGAGAAAATAAAAGTTAAGGCATCCAATCACATGCGTGAGAGAAGGATGGAGGTGGCGTCATCCTGTGACACGGATAAGTAGGATTTAGGGTCCCTGAAAAGAAGGGGCCTACCTACTATTTAAGGCATACTACGAGACCAAATGTAGTAGCCTCGAATTTTAAATCTAGATTGAGTTTAGTGTTCTACACAACACTAAGACCCGTGTCCTAGCTAATGCAGTGCAAACCTGGACTTATCCCGACCTGGATTGGTAGAGCTAGCTAACCATCTAATCGCTTTAAAACCATGCTATCAAGTCAGTTATGAAAGATGGGTGGGTGGTACAGTTCTTTGGAAATATGACCGACATCTAGAGAATTTCCTAAGTGGTCCTGGACTTATGTGGGTAAGATACTCCTAGTTAATGCAATTAAATTTTGTTTAGTTAGTTGCTAATGCAATGCATGCTAGTTGAAATGTTAGCTCATGAATGCTATAGAATTTTAAAAACAGACTTATAGAAAATAATATTTTTTGAAAAGACTGGGTCTCCCTAGGTCCAGCACTTCATCCTCATAGGTCAGATTATCCGGACTCTACCCGCAGGCAGGGAGATGTCTTATAGCAAGGAAAGAAGAATGCAGTAATATGCATGCGACCCCGGACGATTCCGGCAGTTCCCTAGGTTCGTTAAGTTTCTAAATTATTTAAAACTTAAATATTAAATTTTGGTTATGAGTAGAAAGATTTTGCAGTCCTTAAAGAGCCTAATAAAATCCAGGAGAAAATAAAAGCGACATGCAAGAAAAGAAACCTAAGAAAAGCAAGCAATTTCTACTACGCAATCTGGTAAACACATCAATATAAATCCAAAAAATAATCAACTAAATGGCCATAGGCAAATTGCCCTTATTACAACCCAGATATGCAGGAAATAAAGTGGCCGGGCACCACTGCCAACAACCTGAATTTCTAAGCCTATGACAGACGCAAATGACTTTGAGTGGGATATTGGTCTTCAGTCTTCTGGGTGTCTTCTTCTCCTTAGACTCCTTGGAACTCTCCTCCTTGGACTCCTTGGATCTCTCCTCCTTGGACTCCTTGGATTTCTCCTCCTTTGACTCCTTAGATCCGTCGTGGATTGAATATCCAAACGAAGAGACAATTCCCCCTTGGAAAGAGGGTATTATCTTTTCTCTTTGGATATCTGAAGTCATCCAACTCGATCTCCCAAATGGAAGAAGAATCTCCCCTTTAGGGATGCCTTTTTCTTTTAGGATTCGAGCTGGATAAGGATATCCCAACTCAAATATCAATTTCACAACTCTTAACTATTATTACAAATTTTATATAATATAAAGCAGAAAAATTCTAAAGGACCTGCATGGTTATCCTAATAAAAATCCCAAGCACTTCTATATGGAAATAAAAATAACTCAAACAATTGACCATGTGCCAAGCCATGCTCTTAATTATGAGGGCTAAGCAGCTCCATATGTGTAATTATAATTATTAATTTAGTCATCATTTTATTTAGGGGGAGCTGAGCAAGCACCTGCATAAAACATTATTAGAAATCATGATAATGCTCCCCCTTTTTATTAGCTTGAGCATGGCCACCTGCACGGAAGAATAATATATATATATATATATATATATAACGCTCCTAACATAAAGGTAAATCTAGCGCTCATCACATCATCCACAGAGTGCAGAAAAAGTAAGCAATCAAACAGCATGCAATGAAAACCACAAAAAGCTCCGGAACACAGCAGAAAAATAAAATCCAGCGGCCTAAACTAGATCTAGAAGTGGTGCCCTAGCAAACAATTCTATGTGTGTGTAAGACTGGTGTGGTTTGGATATGTCCTAAGCAGGGTAGTTAGTTAAAGTTATCTAGAGTTCAGATTTGTTGGAGTCTCAAAAAGATATTTTTAGTTGAAATTCAAATATTAGTGAATTAGGGTGCATTTTAATTATTTTAGTTTGTTGATCAGTTTTAAGAGCTTAGGATACTGATATTTAAAGTTTAAGTGATATTAGCCAATTTTAGAAAGTTCCGGGTCCTAGTAACTAGACTAAGGGTCCAAAAAGTCACTGTGGGAAATGGGCTAGGTTTGGGTCTCCTAATATCTTAGAAAAATACTAGACCTTAAAATAAGTAGTTAGATAGGTAGTAGGCTGAAATTGGAGTTTTCTAGGCAAAGTTATGAATTTCCTAAGTTTTGAGCCCTAAATGAACTACGGTTGACCAAAACGTTGACTTTCTAATCTAGGCCAGTTTCTGGAAACTTAAAATTTTTAATAGATACTAGGCCATAATTGGAGTCTAATGCAAGTGAGTTTGCCTAATTTGGAATTTTCTACAATTAGTTATGGATTTTTTAAGTTAAGGGTATTTAAAGGAATTTCTAAATTTCCTAATAAAGGGCTGTTTTTATTGTTTTGCTCCAAATCAGCTCTAAACTGATTGGAATCACTCTCAAATGTCAGGGATGACCTGAGAGAGTGATCCCAAGTGTTTGAGAAAAATTTGGGATTTTTAATGATTTATTAGGGGATAAATGGTAAATTCCACCTATGGTCAAATTAGGGGTTAACCTAAAGTCAAATTGGGGAGCCCTATTTATCTAAGGTCAAGGATCAAATTTTGGTCAGTTTGAGATATTATGGGTAATTTTCTGACCTAATATGTATTTATTGTAATTTTTAGAAGGTCTTGGGGCCTTATTTAATAGGTTAATTATGGTTGGTTAACTAAGGGGTCTAACAAGCCCTAAAAATTCCTACAAAATTTTGGGATGTTTCAGATGTCACTAAGTTTAAGTGTTGAAGTTTTCATGTCATTCCAGGGTCTATCCTGGCCCCTAGAAAAATTTCTAAGTTTGCTAGACAAGTCCTTAATTTTTGTCCTTAACGTGTCACTACGTTATATGGGTTTAAAATACAGTTTACACTAACCCTCAAGGTAATAATGCATGCGAAATATATAAAAGCAGTAAACACGCCATGTCCTTAGATCTAGGAGAGCCTAAACTAAGTGCTCATGGTGCAACCTATACATGCAAACTACGACGGACAAAAAGTAAATAAAACTAATGACGAGGATTAGTGAATGATTGGAATCCAACCACCAACTAATCCACTCCCCCCATGATTTGCTCTTCACACAAAGAATTTATGTTTAAAATTTCATTTAGTGGGTCTCCCGAAATTAAGGGATTTAATATATAAGTAGTTTCAAAATAGTTTCAAAGTATTTAAATATAGATATATACATTTTTGGAAATTAAGATAATTAAAAATAAGTCAAATTGTAGTAAATAGGTATATGAGAGACCCACTGACCACCCAATCGAGGTTTCAAAAAACAATTTAAAAATAATTTGTAGTTTCAAAATAATTATAATAAATAATAGGGAAAATACTCAAAATAGCAATCTAAGACATAAATCTGTCAAAAAAAAAAAGTGAAAATCAGTGCCTGAAAATTGTCCCAAAATGAAATACGTATTTTTCTGAAGAGATCGAGGGGTCATACGTCAAAATCCGACTTAAAACAAAAAAAGATATGATTTTCACAAGTTAAAATATAGTAATGTAATATTTAAAAATAATGTAATTTCACTGTTTTCAAAATAACTATAAATATACTTAACCTTTTCAAACCAAAATAGTATCAAATCGAACAGAATTCAAATACAAACAAAACAAGGTGCTGTGTATCGAAATCCGACTTAAAACGGGAAAGTTACGCAATTTCAAAGTTTAAAGATAATAATTAAATAGTTTTAAAACAATGATATTGGCTGTTTGTAAAATAAATACAGACAGATAAAAAATATTTGAGTCAAACCAACTTTAAAGTGTACAGAATTCAAATACGTTCAAATCAAGATGCTGTGCGTCGACAGCGGATTTAAAACGAGAAAGTTGTGATTTTTGTAAGTTTCAAAACTATAAAAGCTAATTTCCAAAACTAGTTCTAGAATAATCACTCAAATATATATATATTATATATATATATATAGAATTTAATTTAAAATAACTAACTTTCTGAAATTGAACAAACTTCATTAAAATAATATTAATAGAAATAATAATAATAATAATAAACTAATTTAAAGATAATGATTATATCAATAATGTAATTAACTTAAAATAATATCAAAACTAGCAATATAATAATAATAATAATAATAATAATAATAATAATATAATAATAATAATAATAATAATAATAATAAAAGTGAAATAATACCATAATAGTATGAAATGATTTAAAATGTAATAGTTACTATAAATACAATTAAAATAATAATATACAAGCAATTAATATTAAAAATAACAATTTAAATAAATAATAATAAAAATACATTTTACTATTTTTTAAATAATTAAAAATATACCTAACATTTTTAAGAAAAAATAATTTTAAAATAAAGAGCTCGAGAATACGAGCAAAACGACATATTACACGCGAAAATCAGCTTAAAATTGGATTTTTGGTGAATTTTTAAGTGAAAATAGCTTTAAAATACTTAAAAATATTAATTTTATTTAAAAAACTCGGCGGCGGGACCCGGTAGGCCACGTGGCGCGGTGGGAGTGGCTCCGCTGTCCGCGGCCAATCATTGGCGGCGGCGCAATGATTGCACCGCCAACCAATGATTGCGGAAATCATGCCGCAATCATCACCGCGGACCCCGCGCGGTTACTTAAACGAGTCAGCAGAGATCCTGACCGTCGATCTCACGCGGTATGAAAAGGACAGCCGTGATCTGGCTGGACGAACGGCGAAACCCTTAGATCTGATCCCGCGGTTGCTCCAGACCACGGATCAACGGGATCACGACCATAGATCAGGAAATCAACGGTCCATATCCCGTATACCTGGGCTTAGGGCGAACTTAAGGACCGAAACAATATTTTGGCTCGTTCGGGCAATTTATTCAATCAAATGTAATGAAATTTTAGACACGTATTATACATATGAAGAGCATCTATGGGAGATAAAAAACTCGATCTAATATGCACTTAATCAAACGCTAATTAACTTCATGTGTTCTAACTAGGGTTGAAGATTTTACCTAATCCACATGGTGGATCCGGGAGTTCTTGGTCTCGTTGGACTCGTAGGATCCCCACGAACAAGTTTCTTCTTGAACTCGAGCTCTGAAATGGCTTGGATCGATCAGGATTAGTCCTGAAACTTCTTGAGTCTCGGGTTCACCGGAGGATCGCCGACGGCGGCTCGAGGTCATCGGCTTTTGGTTGCTGAAGGTCGAGGGATTCTATGGGAGCTCTCTTGCCAAATCTCAGAGGCTGGGGAAGTCTCTAGGTCGAGCAAGAGCAAAAAGATCCTAAATTGGACAAAAGTTTTAGTATTTAAAGCCCCTAGACCTAAGGTGGACGATTGGGATTCGATCTCTGATTAATTAGGAGGGAAACCATGCTAATTAGGCCGTGGTTTGAATTTAAAAATGCTTGGAGGCTTTTATTTGCAATAAAGAGGCATTATATCCACTTAAATAGGTCATTATGACCTATTTAAGACTCGGGTTGACCAAGTCAATAGTCAACCTGGTTAACCCAGTCAAATAGGTCAAAGGGGAAGAGGGATTAAGCCATGAAATCCATGAAATTAATTTAAAATTGATTTTAGGCTCAAAGGGTTCAAATTGGCCATGGTTGACATGGTCAACTGGGTTGACCCGGAATCCAAGTCAGGGCTCGACAGACTCGACTCGACTCACTGAACCCATTGGAGAGGGTTTTGGGGTCTGACTTGGTCAATTTGACCAAGTCAACCCTTTGACCAAGGGTCTGGGCAAAATCGAGGTCAACAGCGGTTGGAGCACCTGTAGCAATTATATTTATGACTTATTTTTAGCCCTTATTTACTTATTCTTTTTTTTTTTTTCTGGGGGGGCTTAAGCAAATTTTGAAGCACCTGCATAAAATATTATTAGTCTTAAAGCATGATTATTTTTGCCCCCCTCTTATTAATGCCCTGTATGAGCACGATTACCTACATAAGATTGAGTTAGTATAAATCACCCTAACCTAGGGGTAGATCTAACACACATTAACATCAATCCATATTGCAAAAGTAAACAAGCACATCAATCAATTTTCAATCACAACAAGCAATGAAATCTCAAAAAATCTGCTACACAATAGTAAAGTAAATACCGACCTAGCCTAGGTCTAGAGTTATTTGTCCTAGCAAAAAATCTAAGGTGTATGTGGAGGATTGTGTGGCTAGGTAGATTCTAAGTTGGGTAGTTAGTTCAAGTTGTTTAGTATTCAAGTTTGTTGTAGGTCGAAAGGGGAAGTTTGATTAAAATTTAAGTATTAATGTATTATGGTTCATTTTAGTTAATTTAGTTTGTGAATCAATTTTAATTCTTAGGGTAGTGATCTTTAAAGTTTAAGTTGGCTTAATGGATTTTAGAAGGCCGAGGGTCCTCCGATCTATGAGGCTAGGGGGGTCAAAAAAGTAATTATTGGAAATAGGCTAGATTTGGGGGTTCTAACATTTTAATTAAATATTAGATCTTAAGGGGAGTAATTAAGCTTTAAGTTTGTTGGATTTGGAGTTTTTAGGCAAAGTTATAAAATTTAGATGTTTCGGGCTCGAGTCAATAGGCTACGGTTGACCGTAAAGTGAACTTTTTGATTTAGTTTGGTTTCTAGACACCTAATATTTTTCATAAATATTAGATTTTAATTAGAGTTGAATGCCTTTTAGTTTTCCCAATTTGGATTTTTTTAAAATTAGTTATAAATTTTCAAAGTTAGGGTAATTAGGGAATTATCGAAATTATCTAATTAGGAGTATTTTAGGAGTTTTGATCCAAATCATATCCAAACTTATTGGAATCACCCACAAAGGTCAGAGATGACCTAAGAAGATGTTTTCAAGTGTTGGAGAAAATTTGGAATTTTAAATAATTTAATTTAATTAAAAGAGTGATTTTTAATCAAAATTAAATTAAGGTTCATGAAGTACAATTAAGGGGATTCTAATTTTTTGACATTAAGAATTAAATTCTATAGATCTTGATATATTATGGGTATTTTTTGATTTAATTTGAATTTATTTAAATTTTTTTGAAGTTATCGAGGCTTAATTGAGGGTTAAATTAGAGTTTATTAATTAAGGTTTTTAAAGGTTTCTAAAAATTCCTAGAAAATTCCAAGGGGTTTAGGATGTCACTAAGTTTAAGGGTTTTAAGTTTCAAGTCATTTGATGGATTTTGGATCCTTTCACTATGATGCAATACAAAACATAAAGGAAGATGCAATACAAAACATAACACACCATGTCTTTAGATTTATGAGAGCCTAGGATAAGTTTTTGTGTATCCAACATACATAAAAGGATGAGTATATGAAGCCTAAATGAGATTAGCGATGTAATTATATTAAATTTAGGAAAATATTGTAATTAAAATAAATTGATTTATAAAAATGAATAAATATAGGGGAGATCTACTGGCCACCTAAGAAAGTTTAAAAAAGATTTGAAAATAATTAACATACTATTTATTTAAATGACACTTAAATAATGAAAATAATTAAGTAATGTAGAACATAATCCAAAAAAATAACTTTAGGTATCTCAAAATAATTTTAAAATAATATACATATTTTTATGAAAAGTTTAAGGTATTATACATAATTGTTGGATTTAAAATGAATTTATTATAATTTATTGAAGTTTAAAACAATTAAAAAATATTTTAAAATACTTTAAAATAATTATTAAATAAAATTAAATTAAAATTAAATTTTTTAGAATTTATAAATAATTTAAGTGATAAAAATAATTTTTAGTTTAGAGAAAATATTTTAATTTTAAATTAGTTATTAATTAAGGAAATTAAAATAATTAATTAATTAGAATAATTCAAAATGGAAAAATAATTAATAATTGAATAAAAAAACTAATCTATAATTTTTTTTCAAAATAGTTTAATAAAATAATAAATTTTATAAATTTGGGAAATATTAAAAATTAATTAATTATTAATTAAATGACTTGGGTAATTAATTAATTAAAATAATTTAAGATAAGAAGATAATTGCTAATTAATATTTAAAAATTTAACTTCTAATTTTTAAAATAAGTTTGAATAATAATAATAATAATAATAATAATAATAATAATAATAATAATAGTAATAATAATGATAATAATAATAATAATAATAATAATAATAATAATAATAATAATAATAATAATAATAATAATAATAATAATAATAATAATAATAATAATAATAATAATAATAATAATAATATAAATAATAATAATAATAATAATAATAATAATATAAATAATAATAATAAAAAATAATAAAAAGTGATAATAAAAAAATAATAATGATAATACTAAATAATGATAATAATAATAATAACAATAATAATAATAATATAATAATTATAATCAAAATAATAATAATTAAGATAATTATTAAAATAATAATAAGAATAATAATAATAGTAATAGTAACATAAATAGTATAAGTAATAATAATAATAATAATATTTTCTATTTCTATAATAATTTTAAAAATATATATTATTTTAAATAATTTTAATTTTAAATTAAAGGAAATTAAATTCTAAAAATTTTCATATATTATATGTATTTTTTGTGTTTAAAAATATTTTTTAATATATATTTAAATAATTCTGAACTAAAAAGGATTTAAAATTAATTTTAAAACTAATTTTAATTTAAAATGACGGCTGTGTCGATGGCGGCGAGACGCGTGGCAGCTTCAGGTTGGTTCAGCGGTTGCGGGCAATCTTTGCCAATGATTGCTCCACCGTATAATCATTGGCAATGATTGCACGAAAAACTGCGTATCACTTATCCGCGTTAGTGCTCGCTTCTGACCGTTGGATCTTCTGCGGTTTAAATCAACGGCCCAGATTGCGTCGGACAAGAGCGATTACTATTGGATCGAGTCCGCGGTTAGATGGAAGCCACGGAATGGCAAAATCCAAGCCGTTGATTGTAAAATCAATAAATTTGATCATATGTAATACGTACTTTACGTAAACTGGAACCCTAGAACCATCTTTCGCTTTATTCTCATGATCGAGCGAATCCATGAAATTTTAAACATGATATCTACACATGAAGAGCATTCATGTGGAGTAGTTTTTGCGTTCTAAAAATCTAGATTTGAAAAACTATTTAAATATAAGTGTTGTGACCTAGGGTTGAGCTTTTTACCAAATCCACACGATGGATTCAAGGGATCTTGGGCTTGTTGAGCTTGCAGATTGTCCTCGTAAAATTGCCTAGTTGAAATTGAGCTTCGAAATACATTGGATCAGACGGGAGAAGCCTTGGAAGATTTTAAACCTCGGGTCACCAGAAATCGCCACCAGCGCTTTGACCGGTGGTCTTTGGCTTGGGGAAAGTAAAGGGAGGGCGTGGGAGCTCTCACACAAAATCTCGGGGGTTGAGGGTGTTTGGAGAGAGAGCCAAAGCAGAAGTCCTCCCCATGAAACCCTAAAGAGTGTATTTATAGGATCAAGGCTTTAAATCCACGGCTATTATAGATCCTAAGGCTAATTAGGAGGGAAAGGAGGTGATTTTGATGGGATTTGAATGAGAGAAGGATTTGGAAAGGTTTAAATGCATTAAATGGGCTCTAAATGGGCTTAAATGGGTCAAATTGACCCATTAGGACTTGGGTTGATCAAGTTAAAGGTTGCCTTGGTCAACCTGGTCAATTAAGTCCAATGGGGTGAGGGATTCAAGCCAAGGATGATTTGAATTGGATTAGAACTTGAATTAACTCCACAGGGCTTAGTGGGTCAACCTGGGTTGACCTGTTCAATCAGGTTGACCCAAGGCATGGGTCTGAGCTCAACAACTGTGGTCTGACCCACGAATCCTAGGAGAGGTGAGAATTTAGCCAAGGAGGAGTGGAAGTGATTTGAAATGAAGGGAATGTGATTTGGGTCTATTGGGTCAAACTAGGTTGAACTGGTCAACCAGGTTGACCCAGGGCTTGGGTCTGGACCCAATAGACTTGGCTTGACCTACTGAACTTAAGAGAGATGGTCTTGGGGCCTGACTTGGTCAATTTGACCAAATCAACTCCCCTAACCCAGGGTTTTATGAAATCAAGGTCAACACATCTAACTATAGGAGGCGATCTGGTAGACCACGAATACGACATTGCAGGAATATGATGGATGAAAGTTGGAGCCCAAGAGGGAGACTTTGTAGTGTTTTCCATGGTAATGATCATAACAGAAGCATTTGTCCCACTAGGTAGTGCTTAAATAATCATAACTAAAATATTTGAAAAAATAATCTTTTTTGTATGCAATTTCTATCATTAAGTACCTGAAATCTGATTGTAATAAATAATCATAAACCATAAACTTTATAATTTATATAAAGCTTTATAAACATGTTGTTAACTCTATTGAAATTAAATGTTCTCATCACATTCTTCATTTTTTTCTATATAGGAGTCATGGAAGTCACTAAAGATAAGTCCCGCAGATGTCGATCTCAGTGTCAACAGTAATACTTGTAAGAGAAACAATCATCCCCACTGGACGATATCCACCCTAGCATTGCATCATTATGTGGCACACCTAGAGCTGCACACTCAGATGAGGTAAAAATAATATTAAATTCAAAGTGATGTGATTTTTAAATTTATTACATTAACTTTTACTACTTTGAATTGTAAGGAACAAATATAGACTTTGCATCACATTTTCTTATGGTCTATGAATGGCCGATAAATTACCCTCGTTTTATCCTACGCTATAGATGCTGGGCTTGAATTGTATTAATCTACTGTGATATATCAGGATGGATCATAAACTGCTTGCTGCTTGGGTTGATCGTTGGTTACCTAAGACCAATACATTTAACTTCCTAGTTGGTGAGATGATGATTACTTTGTAGGATGTAACTCTTATCCTAGGTGTTCAGATTGACAGCCTTGTTTTTATTTGTCACAATGTGGTTGGTTCGAGTAGATTATTATGATTATTTACTCAGTTGTCACCCCGAGCTTGAGGTAGTTAACTATGACCCCACTAACCACCTGATTAGCTCTATTTTTAAGATGAGTCAAGCCAATGCTGAGACTTTCCTACCACTTTGATGGACTTTTAGGTGTGACTCATACATTGATTTGACCAAGATTGACTTCATGGAGGCATACACTGCAGATGTTCATGTTGACCTCGATTTTGCCCAGACCCGGGCCTAAAGAGTTGACTTGGTCAAATTAACCAAGCCAGACCCTATGGCCCTCCCCACTGGGTTCAGTGGGTCGAGTCGAGTCTTTCGAGCCCGAGCTTGGACCCTGAGTCAACCCGGTTGACCAGGTCAACCAGAATTGACCAAATGGGACCCTTTAAGCCTAAAATCTTTTTTTTTTAATTTATTTTTCATGGTTTCTTGAGCTCGAGCCCCACCCCCTTGACTGGTTTGACCAAGTCAATCGTTGACTTGGTCAAACCAAGTCTTAAATAGGTTTAAATAACCTATTTAGAGCCCAATTAAGACCCAATTAATGCCCTTAACTCCTCCAAACATTTTGAAACTCCAAGTCCCGCCTAAATCACTCCCTCTCTCTCTGAAATTGATCCTAGATCTCATCTCCACCGTCCAAGAGAGGAGAGGGGATTTAAATAGTGAAATTTAGGTTTTGGGAAGGGCTTTTTGCTCTTGCTCTCTCCCTAGACCTCCATAAGCTCTGATATTTTGTGAGAAGACTCCCACACCCTTTTCCCACCTTCCTCGACCAGATCCCGGCCGTTCAAGGTCGCCGCCGGTGAGATTCCGGCGAACCCGAGAGATAGGAACCTCCAATTCGTTTTGCGTGCGATCTAGACGTTGAGAGCTCATGATTTCTTCTACAAATAGGAGCGTGGACAGTCTACAAGTGCAACAAGCCAGAGATCTCTCGATTTTATAGAGTATTTTCGGTAAAAACCTAAACCCTAGCTAGAACACTTAGGGTTAATTAGCTTAGTCATTAGCGCATATTAATTCGAAAATAGTATTCCCCAATGATGCTCTTCACGACTAGGATACATGTATAAAATTTCGTTTGATTTGATCCGCTAGATCGAGAGAAAACGTCGAAAAACTCATTAGGGCGTCGGTCCGTGTTCTAATACAGGTCTAGGCGTTCCGGACCGTTGATCCGGTGATCAACGGTCGAGAGTGCGCCTGTATGCGGCCTCGTCCGACCGCGCGGATCGGATCCGCGGTCTCACGCGCGGTCCAGCGCGATCACGGCCGTCTACGTTGATCAGCGGAGATCCGACGGTCGTGATCAATCGCTGACTGGTTTAAGTGGCCCGCCCTCGTATTCAGCGCCGCGGCAATCATTGCCGATGATTGCGCGGCGGCGCAATCATCGGCAATGATTGCCCCGAACCGTGCGAGCCATCCCGGAGTCGCCACGTGTCCTAAGCGGGTCCCGCCGCCCGTTTTTTATAAAATAAATATTAAATTTTTTTTAACTGTTTTAACTTCCAAAAATCACCAAAAATCCATTTTTCGTCCGATTTTCGCGTACAATACCTCGTTTTGTTCGTATTTTCATTCTCTGTTTTTATAAAAATAATATGTATATTTTTAATTATTTAAAAAATAGTAAAATAATATTGTTTTAAGTACATTATTTTAATTATTTTATTAATATTATATTATAATATTATTGTTTTAATTATGATATTAATAAACATATTACTTTAAATTATTTTGTTACTTATTATTATTATTATTATTACTATTATTGTATTTATTTAAATATATATATATATATATATAAAGAATTTATTATTATTTTTAATAGTTAAACATTATCTTGATTATTTTAATTAATTAAATTGTAAAAAATATTCTTAATATTATATATTTATAAATTACTTTCAAAATCTCAGATATTCTAGAATCTATCTTTCATATTTATTTAATTATTATTATTATTATTATTATTATTATTATTATTATTTTAAGTATTTGTTATTTTAAACATTTTAATATTATTTTATTACTTTAAAGCTTCCAAAATGCTTAACTTTTCCGTTTCAAGTCGGATTTTTGCGCACAACGTCTTATTTTGAACGTATTTTGATTCTGCACATCCTGGAGTTTGCATTACACAAATATTTTTAGTATTTCTGTACTTATTTTGAAAAATAGCAGACTGGATTATTTTCAAATATTATTTTTATTATACTTAAATTTCGAAATTACATAACTTTGTCGTTTTAAGTCCGCTGTCGACGCACAGCACCTTCTTTTGGATGTACTCTGAATTCTGCATATTTTAAAACTATTTTCAGATGAAAATTTTGTCTGCATTTTCTGTCATTTCAAAAACAGTGAAACTGCACTATTTTAAAATATTATTTTATTATATTTAAGCTTATAAATTTCGTATATTTCCCGTTTTAAGTCGGATTTTGACGTGTAACCCCTTGATCTTTTCAGAAAAGTGCGTATTTTAATTTGGAACCATTTCCAGCCCTTGATTTTGGCTGTCTTGACTATTTTCTATTTTTATCCTATGATTCGGTTATTTTAATATTATTTAAATTAATTATCATACTAATTATTTTTTTTAAAACTAAAAATTATTTTTAAACTATTTTGAAACCTCGATTGGGTGGTCAGCGGGTTTCCCTATACTTATGTATTATGAATTGAATTATTTTCAATTATTTTATTTTCCAAAAATATATTTATATCTATAAGTACTTTTAAATTATTTTAAAACTACTTATACCTAAATTCTAACTTTGGGAGACCCGCTATCGTATGAAATTTTAGACATAGGTTCTATGAATGAAGAGCAATCATGGGGGAGTGGATTAGTGGGTGATTGAGTCCCAATCATTCAATAATCTTTTCTTTAAGTGTCTTTACTTTTTATCTTTCGTAGATTGCATGTGTAGGTCGTCGCACCACAAGCACTTAGTCTAGGCTCTCCTAGATTTAAGGACATGGCGTGTTTATTTTGTTTATGTACTCCATGCATCTACTACCTTGAGGGTTAGTATGAACTTCAGTTTAAACCCATATAACGTAGTGACACCTTAAGGACAATAATTAAGGACCCGTCTAGCGAACTTAGAAGTTTTCTAGGAGCTAGGATAGATCCCAGAACGACATGAAAACTTCAACACTTAAACTTAGTGACATCATAAGCCTTTCATAATTTTCTGGAAATTTCTAGGAGCTTTTAGAGCCCTTAATTAACCAACCCTAATTAATCTGTTAAATAAGGCCCCGAGACCTTCCGAAAAAATGCAATAATTACATATTAGGTCAGAAAATTACCTATAATACCTTGAATTGACCAGAATCTGACCCTTGACCTTAGATAAATAGGGCTCCCTAGTTTGACTTTAGGTTGACCCTTAATTTGACAATAGGAAGAAATTATCGTTTTGCCTCTAATAAATTATTAAAAATTATTAAAAATCCCAAATTTTCTCCAAACACTTGGGATCACTTTCTCAGGTCATCCCTGACTTTTGGGAGTGATTCCAATCAGTTTGGAGCTCATTTGGATCAAAACAGTAAAAAGGGCCCCTTTCCTAGTTAATTTAGAAATTCCCTTAAATACCCTGGATTTCGAAAATCCATAACTAATTGTAGAAAATTCCAAATTAGGTAAACTCACTTGCATTAGACTCCAATTAGGGTCTAGTATTTATTGAAAATTTTAGGTTTCCAGAAATTGACCTAGATTAGAAAGTCAACTTTTTGGTCAACCCCAGCCTATAGTCTAGTGCCCGAAACTTAGAAAATTCATAACTTTGCCTAGAGAACTCTGATTTCAGCCTACTACCTGTCTAACTACTCGTATTAAGGTCTAGTATTTTCCTAAGGTGATAGGAGATATAGATTTAGCCTTCTTCCCATAGTGACTTTTTGGACCCTTAGTCTAGCTCTTAGGGGGACTCGGGACTTTCCAAAATTGGCTAATATAACTTTAACTTCAAATATCATCAACCTAAGTTCCTAAAATTGATTAACAAACTATATTAACTAAAACGCACCCCAATTCACTAATATTTGAATTTCAACAAAAATTTCCTTTTTTGGCCTTCAACAAATTTGAACTTTAGATAATTTTAACTAACTACCCCACTTAGGATCTATCCAAACCACACTAGCCTTACACACACATAGAATGGTTTGCTAGGGCACCACTTCTAGATCTAGGTTAGGCCGCTGGGTTTTATTTTCTGCTGTGTGCCGGAGCTTTCCGTGGTTTTCATTGCATGCTGTTTGAAAAATGATTGGTGTGTTTGCTTACTTTTTCTGCACTCTGGATGTGAGCGTTAGACTTACCCATAGGTTAGGAGCGCTATATATATACTGTTCTTCCGTGCAGGTGGCCATGCTCATGCTGATAAAAGGGGGGAGCAATGTCATGATTTCTAATAATGTGTTTTATGCAGGTGCTTGCTCAGCTCCCCCTAAATAAAAATGAGGGCTAAAATTAAATAATTATAATTGCTACAGATGGAGCTGCTTAGCCCTCAAAGCATGGCTTGGCACAGGGTCAATGGTGTTAGCATTTTCATTTCCATATAAACTGCTTGGGATGATTTTTACTAGGATAACCTTGCAGGGATTCTTAGATTTACGGCTTTCCATTAATGTAATTTATCTGTAATAATTGTTAAGAGTTGTGAAAACAACTTCGAGTTGGGATATTCTTATCCAGTTCGGATTCCAAAAGAAGAAGGCATCCCTAAGGGGAGAGTCTTCTTCCATTTGGGAGATCGAGCTGGATGGCTTTAGATATCTAAAGAGAAAAGGCAATACCCCCATATTGGGAGAATTGCCTCTTCGTTTGGATATTCAAGCCACGACGGATCCAAGGAGTCCGAGGAGGAGATTTCCAAGGAGTCCAAGGAGGAGAGATCCAAGAAGTCCAATGAGAAGATATCCAGGAGACTAAAGATTTGAAGACCCAATATCCCACTCAAAGTTGTTGGCGTCTGTCATAGGCTTAGAAATCCGGGTTGTTGGCAGTGGTGCCCGGCCACTTTACTTTCCTGCATACCCTGGGTTGTAATTAAAGGGCAGTTGTCCTATGAACATTTATTTGATTAGTTTGTGGATTTATATTGATGTGCTTACCTGATTGCGCAGTAGAATTGCCTGTTTTTTTCTAGGTTTCTTTCTTGCATGCCGCTTTTGTTTTCACCTGGATCGTATTAGGCTCATTAAGGACTATAAAATTCTTCTACTCGTAATTAATCTTTAAAAATTTAAGTTTTAAATAACATAGAAACTTAACGAATCTAGAGAATTGCTAGAATCGTCCGGGGTCGCATGAATATTACTGCATCTTCTCTCTCCTTCTAATAAGACATCTCCCTGCCTGCGGGTAGAGTCCGGATAATCTGGCCTATGAGGATGAAGTGCCGGACCTAGGGAGACTCAGTCTTTTCTAAAAATTTATTTTCTATAAGCCTGTTTTTAAACTTTTATAGCATTCATGAGCTGACATTTCAACTAGCATGCATCGCATTAGAAATCAATTTAATTAAAATTTAATTGCATTAGTTAGGGGCATTCACCCAACATAAGTCCAGGACCACTTAGGAAATTCTCTAGATGTCGGTCCTCTTTCCAATAAACTGTACCTCCCACCCATCTTTCATAATTGACCTGATAGCATGGTTTTGAAGCGATTAGGTGGTTAGCTGGCTCCCCCAATCCAGGCCGGGATAAGTCCAGATATTTGCATCGCATTAGCTAGGACACTGGTCTTAGTGTGTGTCGAACACCAAGTCCAATCTAGATTTAGGATTCGAGGCTACTACATTCGGTCTCGTAGTAAGCCTTAAATAGTAGGTAGGTCCTTTCTTTTCAGGGACCCTAAATCCTACTCATCCGCGTTACAGGATGACGCCACCTCCATCCTTCTCTCACGCATGTGATTGAGTGCTTGATTTTACTTTTTCCAGTTTCTCTCTAGTGCCCTAGAGTCTCCGAATGCTGGTATGAGCCACGCATGTTGATTCAGCCCTTCGGACCTTTCTTCCCTTTGAGTAGGACTTCCTAGTCTATACCCTTATGCCGATCCCATTTTAGGAAAGGATAATGTATAATCCTTAATCGAGAGTTTTCTCAGGCTCCGGCCTGGGATGTAATTAACCACGGGGGCTTGCGCCCGTGGGAAACTCGGTCCCACATCTACTAAACCCCATTCGAGCTCTTTCATCGGGTGGGGGAAACCCGTGATTTGGTCATGTATATTACTACCCATCAAGGTGTGTTGGTGAAAGCCTCTATCCTCAATGGTTAGTCGTATGCACGATCCAATCTGTCCCTTCCAATTGACCCGTTTGCACGGTGCTCTTTCGGAGGTCCACAGTTCATGCATAGATTGCAGACATATACCTATTAGAAGAGTAGATCTAGATGACACTTGTGTCATTGATTAGCTGGATGAGAGGGGAGTGACATTTGCCTTATAGAGTGACTCGATAATTTGGATATGTCCCTTCAGTTTATATACAACCAATAAAACCTAGTTTCATTCGTGTTGATGGTCGAAGGAAGGCTGGCACCGATTGGATGGTATAATATCATACTTTCATTGGCATGTGGGAGGACAGACATTCATATATTGTGCAAGGTTTAGCTATAGGCCCGGATAGGGAGCGACTCATTCACCGTTAGTTGCAGTGGTTTCATTCATGGGTAATATTGTACATGTTGAAACCCCTTATCGAGTCACCTGCCTCATACTACCCTCGTGTAGCCTTGAAGCATTATCTGGTTAGTTTTATAAACCTTAATTAGTCATACTATTTTGTATATAAATTTAATTATCGTATATCCCTGACCAACAAACTTTATATGCAGCATAACTACTTTCTCAAGTTAGAGAGCAACTTACAACCATATTTTTGTAGAGATGATTTTAGAGTGATCCAACCAGTCGTTAAACATATGAAAGAGTTAATTTGGGGTATGGGAATGTTGACCTCGATTTTGCCCAGACTCCTGGTCAAAGAGTTTGACTTGGTCAAATTGACCAAATTAGACCCCAAGACCCCCTCCCATGGGTTCAACGAGTCGAGTCGAGCCTGTTGGGCCCTTACCTGGACCCTGGGTCAACCCAGTTGACCAAGTCAACCAGGGTTGACCAATTTGGACCCTTTAAGCCTAAAATTAATTTTAAATTAATTCAATGGGTTCCATGGCTTGATCCTCATCCTCCTTGACCTGATTGACTTAGTTGACCAAGTCAAACCTTAACTTGGTCAAACCAAGCCATAATTAGGTCAAAATGACCCATTTAATTGGAATTAAGCCCACTTTAATGCATTTAAGAGCCCATGAACGTTTTAGAAATTCAAATCCCGTGGTTTTCAACCTCTTTTCCCTCCTAATCGTGCTTGGATCGAATCATGGCCGTTGGTATTAAGTCCAAGCCTTTAAATATTGATTTTAGGGTTCCAATTAGGAGATCTTACAATCTATTCCCCCTAAGCCCGAGATTTTTCGTGGAGAGCTTGAGAGAACCCTCCTCTACACTTCCCAAGTAGATCCCGACAGTCAGACCCCACCGGCGGCGAAATCCTGGCGACTCGAAGGCCTGGACGGTCGAGGCTTCGATCCCACCAATCCATCGCTCGTTTGATCGTGGTTTCAACTAGGAAAACTTACGAGGACAGTCTATAAGCTCAACCGTGTCGAGAATTCGAAGATCGGACGGTAAAATCTCGCGCAATCTCTTAGAATAGCTTAAACACTTAGATTAAAATAGCTCTTTGTAGGGTTAATAATGTTTCAAAATAATAGTCCCCCATAATTTCTGTTCATGCCTAGTGTCTAGGTTTCAAATTTCGCAAAATTCCATCGAGTGGATTGAGAGAATGAGGCAAAAAAATGGAACTAGGGTTCGGTCCGGCAATCCGTTCAGCACTGTGCGTTTCGGACCGTTGATCTGCCGATCAACGATTCAGATCGTGCCTTTCCGTCCTCATGTCGGACCGCTAGGGTATACACGCCGAACCGAATCGCCGGCCGACTCGATCTGAGCCGTTGAACTGAATTGCGGGAGATCGGACGCCTAGCGTCGCCTGCCTACGTGGCTAAGTGAAGCCGCGTCAGCGGCGTACGATTGCCGCAGTGATTGCGGCAATCATTGCTGGCGGCGCAATTATCGCGCCGCCAAGCAATGATTGGCCGCGGTTCCGTGGACCAACCCGTGTCTGCCACGTGTCCCGCACCGAGCCGCCGCCCGTTTTTTAAATAATAAATATTAAAAAATTATTTTAAAACATATTTTATCTTTAAAAAATCATAGAAAATCTGTTTTTTGTCCGATTTTGACGTATGATACCTCGAATTGATACGTAATATATATATTTTTAATTATTTATTAAATAGTAAAAAAAACCTATTTTTATTATTATTATAATATGATTATTATTATATTATTATTATTTAATCATTTAGTTATAGTTATTTATTATAATTACTGTTATTTTGAAATTACTAGCGTATTATTTATTATTATTATTATTATTATTATTATTATTATTATTATTATTATTATTATTATTATTATTATTTTCATTATTTCTTTTAAAATTATTTTTTAAAAATAGATTTTAATGCCCTTTAAATTTCCAATATCCATAACTTTCTCGTTTCAAATCCGCTGTCGACGCACAGAACCTCGTTTTGAATGTAATTGGATTCTACACATTCTGGAACTAGTTTTACTTGAAATTTTTGGACCTGTATGCAGCTATTTTAAAAACAGCCAATGATACTATTTTAAAATTATTTAATTATCGTCCTTAAACTTTGAAATTACGTAACTTCTTCGTTTTAAGTTGGATTTTGATGCACAGCACCTTGTTTTGGGTGTATCTGGAATTCTGTACAGTTTCAAACCACTTTTGGGTGAAAATTCTATTTAGATTTTCGGATATGTCAAAAATAGTAAAACAACACTATTTAAAAATATTATTTTATTGTGTTTAAACTTCGGAAAATCATATCTTCGTCGTTTTAAATCGGATTTTTACGTACAACCCCTCGTTCTTTTCAGAAAGACGAGCTTTATGTTTTGAAACCATTTCCAGTCACTGATTTTGGCTGTATGAATAGATTTCTATTTTGATCCTATTATTTGGGTATTTTTATATTTACATATTAATATAATAACTATTTTCAAGATACAATTTACTTTCAAATCGTTGCGAGGTATTGATTGAGTGGTCAGCGGGTCTCCCATATATCTATTCATTATAAATTGATTTATTTTTAATTATCTATTTTCCTAAAAATCTATTTAGTTTTAAGTATTTTTAAAGTATTTTAAAACTATATATACTTTAAATCCTGATTTTGGGAGATCCGCTATTCGATGAAATTTTAGACATAGGCTCTATGAATGAAGAACAATTACGGGGGAGTGGATTAGTGGGTGATTGAGTTCCAATCATTCACTAATCCCTTCATTAGGTGTCTGTCCTTTTATTTTTCGTAGACTGCATGTGTAGGTCGCACCACGAGCACTTAGCTTAAGTTCTCCTAGATCTAAAGACATGGTGTGTTTATTTTATTTTTGTACTCCCATGCATTTATTACCTTGAGGGTTAGCTAAAACTTCGATTCAAACCCACATAATGTAGTGACATCTTAAGGACAAAAATTAAGGACCCGTCTAGCGAACTTAGAAATTTTCTAGAAGCTAGGATAGATCCCGGATTGATATGAAAACTTCAACACTTAAACTTAGTGACATCATAAACCTACCAGAACTTTCTAGGATTTTTTAGGAGTCGTTAGACCCCTTAGTTAACCAACCCTAATTAACTGGTTAAATAAGACCCCGAGACCTTCCGAAAAATTCAATAAATACACTTTAGGTCAGAAAATTACCCATAATGGCTTGATTTGTTCAGAATCTGATCCTTGACCTTAGATAAATAGGGATACGTAGTTTGACTCTAGGTTGACCCATAATTTGACCATAGGTGGAAATTACCATTTTGCCCCTAATAATTCATTAAAAATTATTTAAAATCCCAAATCTTCTCCAAACGCTTGAAAACACTTTCTCTGGTCATTCCTGACCTTTGGGAGTGATTCCAATCAGGTTGGAGCTGATTTGGTGCAAAACAATAAAAATGCCCTTTATTAGGAAATTTAGAAAATTCTCTTAATTACCCGATCTTTAGAAATCCATAACTAATTGTAGAAAATTCTAAATTAGGAAAACTCACTTGCATTAGACTCCAATTAGGGCCTAGTATTTATTAAAAATCTTAGGTTTCCAGAAAATGTCCTAGATTAGGAAGTCAACTTTTTGGTCAACTATAGTTCATTTAGGGCCCGAAACTTAGAAAATTCATAACTTTGGATAGGAAACTCCGATTTTAGTCTACTACCTGTCTAACTACTCGTATTAAGGTCTAGTATTTTCCTAAAGTGATAGGAGACCCAGAATAAGACTATTTTTCATAGTGACTTTTTGGACCCTTAGTCTAGTTTCTAGGAGGACCCGAAACTTTCTAAAATTGGCTGATACAATTCTAACTTCAAATATCATCATCCTAAGTTCCTAAAATTGATCAACAAACTATACTAACTAAAATGGACTCTAATCCATTAATATTTGAATTTCAAATAAAATATCCTTTTTAGACTCCCAATAAACCTGAATTCTAAAAAACTTTAACTAACTACCCTGCTTAGGACCTATCCAAACCACACTAGCCTTACACACATATAGAATTGTTTGCTAGGGCATTACTTCTAGATCTAGGTTAGGCCACTGGGTTTTACTTTTCTGCTGTGTGCTGGAGCTTTCGTGGATTTCATTGCATGCTGTTTGAAAAATGATTGGTGTGTTTGCTTACATTTATTGCACTCTGCGATGTGATGAGTGCTAGATCTACCCCTAGGTTAGGAACCTCATATATATGTACTGTTCTTCCGTGCAGGTGGCCATGCTCAAACTAATAAAAGGGGGAGCAATGTCATAATTTTTAACAATGTTTTATACAGGTGCTTGCTCAGCTCCCCCTAAATAAAAATGAGGGCTAAATTAATAATTATAACTGCACAGATGGAGCTGCTTAACCCTCATAATTAAGAGCGTGACTTGACACAGGGTCAATGGTGTTAGTATTTTCATTTTCATATAAACTGATTGGGATGATTTTTATTAGGATAACCTTGTAGGGATTCTTAGATTTACTACTTTCAATTCATATAATTTATTTGTAATAATTGTTAAGAGTTGTGAAAATAACTCTGAGTTGGAATATTCTTATCCAGTTCGGATTCTAAAAGAAGAAGTCATCCCTAAGGGGAGAGTCTTCTTCCATTTGGAAGATCGAGCTGGATGGCTTCAGATATCCAAAGAGAAAAGATAATACACCCCTGCTGGGGAGAATTGTCTCTTCGTTTGGATATTCAAGCCACGACGGATCCAAGGAGTTCAAGGAGGAGAGATCCAAGAAGTCTAAGTAGGAGAGATCCAAGAAGTCCAGGGAGAAGATATCCAAGAGACTAAAGATTTGAAGACCCAATATCCCACTCAAAGTTGTTGGCGTCTGTCATAGGCTTAGAAATCCGGGTTGTTGGTTGTGGTGTCCGGCCACTTTATTTTCTGCATACCCTGGGTTGTAATAAGGGCAGTTTGCATATGGACATTTAGATGATTTATTTTGGGATTTATATTGATGTTCTTTCCTTGTTGTGCAGTAGAAATACCTGCTTTTTCTAGGTTTCTTTCTTGCATGTCGCTTTTGTTTCGCCTGGATTTCGTTAGGCTCTTTAAGGACTGCAAAATCTTTTCTACTCATAACCAAAATTTAATATTTAAATTTTAAATAACATAGAAACTTAACGAACCTAGAAAACTGCCGGAATCGTCCGGGGTCGCATGCATATTATTGCATTTCTTCTTTCCTTGTTATAAGACATCTCCCTGCCTGCGGGTAGAGTCCGGATAATCTGGCCTATGAGGATGAAGTGCCGGACCTAGGGAGACTCAGTCTTTTCTAAAAAATTATTTTCTATAAGCATATTTTTAAACTTCTATAGCATTCATGAGCTGACATTTCAACTAGCATGCATTGCATTAGAAATTAATTTATTTAAAATTTAATTGCATTAGTTAGGGGCATTCACCCAACATAAGTCCAGGACCACTTAGGAAATCCTCTAGATGTCAGTCCTATTTCCAATAAACTGTCCTCTCACCCATCTTTCATAATTGACCTGATAGGATGGTTTTGAAGTGATTAGGTGGTTAGCTGGCTCCCCCAATCCAGGCCGGGATAAGTCCAGGTTTTGCATTGCATTAGCTAGGACACGGGTCTTAGTGTTTCGTAGAGCACTAAATCCAATCTAGATTTAGAGTTCGAGACTACTACACTCGGTCTCGTAGTATGCCTTAAATAGTAGACACGTCTCTTTCCTTCAGGGACTATAAATCCTACTTATCCGCGTCATAGGATGACGCCACCTCCATCCTTCTCTCACGCATGTGATCGGATATTTGACTTTGATTTTCTCCAGTTTCTCGCTAGTACCCTAGAGCCTCCGAATATTGGTTTGAGCCACGCATGTCGATTCAGCCATTCAGACCTTTCTTCCATTTGAGTAGGATTTTCTAGTCTATATCCTTGTGCCGATCCCACTTTAGGAGAGGATAATGTATAATCCTTAATCGAGAGTTTTCTCAGGCTCTAGCTTGAGATGTAATTAACCACGGGGGCTTGTGTGAGAGCTCGTAGCTCGTTTCTTTGATTTTCTTCTGTGATCGTTTGGGACGATGTCGAGATCGTCCAGAACGATCAGAAATGGCTGATTTCTGGGTGGATCGTCCAGGCCCATTTTGGATCGTCCTGGGACGATCAGTTCATGGCACAAGTCAGTGAGCAAGGGTTTTTATCGTCCAAGGAAAATTAATTATCGGCCTGAAATATCGTCCCGGACGATTGGATTTTGTTCACATTGTCCTGGACGATGTGGCGATCGGCCGGGCCGATCAGTTCATGGTTATAAGAAAATCAGCTTATTTTGAGGAGAGAGAAAATCATTTTTTAAAATCAAAATATCTGAGGAGAGAGAAAGAGAAGGAAAGTAAAGGAAAAGCTAGTTTTCGAAGACAGCGGAGCGCTTTTCGTCCGTCGCCGCTGTTGAGTAAAGTGTTGATCTCGCGGTAAGGACTCCGAATCCTATTTCTGTTTTTAGAGATATTGAGTTTTGATCGTATTGTGACCTGTTTTGTGTTTTTGTAATCGAAAAACGGACCCGGTTTTGTATTGACACAACTTTCACCGCACAACTTTTAATATGTTATAGATATGATTATTCTATACGATTTGATTCTTTTTTGGAATGATTTTACCAGTTATTTTAGGTTCTACGCGATTTTGATCGAATAGAAAAATATCATGATGTTTATTGATATTGATTCAGTAGAAGTATAGTCTTATATTGTTGTCGTGAACATTCTATTGTAATTTGGTGAATTGTGATTTTGTAGGATTTTTGTGTAAATTTGATAGACTGCCGTTACGCTGCCGAAATTTCGTACGATTTCCGATTTGTCTGAGATTGATGAATTGAATAGATATGCATATGAATGTTGATATGATTGCTCTACATTATTCTTATATTGACTATATTGACTATTGAATTGACTATTGATACTGAAAGACAAGCCTAGTTGAACATTGGTTGAAGATTGATTGACCTGTACAGGATGGTGGGCCGACGGGCTTTCCTTTAAACTATTGATTGATATATTGACTGGGAGTCATAAAGAGATTCTTATGCCGACGGGCACAGAGTGACGACTCTTATTGAAACTAATGTATGGATATCTACAACAGCAACATGGATTTTTACAACAGCAATTATTGATAGCCAGTGATTGTACCTGTACAGTATTATTGTATTGAAGTGCATGCGTACAGTATTGACATATTGATTTACTGCTTTTTAGATTTGATCGGATTTATGGATTTGTATCGTACGATTTTATTGATTGACTTCTGAGCATAGATATTGATATAGATTGATATAGATATTATATTGATTTATTGATGTTATTGTTTCTACACCATTTTAACTTGCTGCATTTGATTCATTGCTAGTATAGATTGAGTTTGATTTATCGGTTCTTCTATTGCTGCATCGACTATTGATTTCATCGACTATTGATTTCCGTACTACATTGACTACTGATTGGATTTCCGCTGCATAGACTCATTGACCATTGACTGTTATGGATTCGATTGACTGACATGCATATTGATAGCAGTACCGTGCTTTAATTTCAGTTGTAAGCTTTGGTGACCTGCTGGGCTATTTAAGCTCATTATATGTGGTTAATATTTTCAGGTCAGGGCAAGGGAGCAGGTGATTGAGGTTGATCAGGATCTACAGGTTTCTGTTCTTTTTGATTGTAGTGATTCTTTTGTACTCAGGACAGGATATATTTCAGTTCATGTATTTGGTATAAATCCTGAGTTTTGTATACGATCTTTTGAGATATGAACAAAACTGTTATATTGATGTTTTAAATGTTATAGAATTTTGATAGACCGTTTGATTTGATTGTTATAGATAACTCTGGTAAATTATTGATGATTTGATTGAAATTCTTTCCAAGTTAGATCTTGGGGCATGACAAGTTGGTATCAGAGCAGTATTATTAGAAGAATGAATTGTTACCAGAGTTATAGGATTGGATTGAGAGTTGGGTAGACTGGGTAGCTGTAAGTGCATCCTTTTTGCATACATAATTGCATGTGTGTATCATTTCTTCTGAACTGTGCAGGTGAAAAGATAAATGGATAATTCGGAATCAAGTATACCAAATGAACAACACAGTGCAGCTCCAGTACATTCAGAGAGTATGATGCAGTTGGCTACTGCTATATCACAGGTGATGGGGGATGCACAGAGCAAGATGAGTGGAAGTAAAGAAGAAGACGCTGATAGACATTTGCAGATGTTTCATAAGCTGAAGCCTCCGTTGTTCAAAGGAGCTGTGGGACTCCAGGTTGCTGAAGATTGGATAATGAGAGTAGAGAAGATCTTTGACAGCATGCAGTGTCCAGGCAATCGAAAGGTACCATTGGATGTGTTTCTGTTTGAGAGAGAAGCAGAGAGATGGTGGATTGGACAGTAGAGAGAGAAATTTCAGGGGAAGACAAATGCTGAGATCACATGGGAGGAGTTCACTGCAGTGTTTCGGATGTGGTTTGTACCTCCGTCAGATCAACGACAAATGCAGGAAGCTTTTATGAGATTGGAATAAGGACACAAGACAGTGATGTAGTACGAGGCCGAGTTTACTGCACTTGCGAGGTATGCTTCTCATTTGATCCTTACTGCTGAAGAAAAATGTTATAGATTTCTGCACGGATTGAATAGAGAGCTGAGACATCCACTAGTACCCTTCCGGATCCATGAGTTTTCAGAGTTGGTGGAGCGGGCCAGACTGATAGAGATTGATTTGATAACACCAGTATCGAGGTATGACGACACCAGGAGGAGGAGAGATGAAACCAGACGAGAGGAATATGGTAGAGAAAGGGATAGAGAGAAGAGAAGCAAATATGATGATTCGAGGGGATCTGCATCAGTAGTATCTTCTGGTTCCAGCGAGCGCATTCATTGTGGTCGACGACATGCAGGTCAGTGTTACTTATTGACGGGACAGTGCTTTCATTGTGGACAACAAGGGCATATGGTAGCAAATTGTCCTAAAAAAGGATTGGGCGGAAGAACTGATTTTGGTACAGGACAGCAGAGGACAATTGGCTCGAGAACCTATAACGAGATATCAGGGAACCGGATGACTGATAGGACTGATAGAGCTGTCAGAGATAGTCAGAGGGAGACTGTTGCGCCACGACCTCCTGCACTTCCTCCAGCAGTGCCACGTATCTACAGTCTACAGCATTATGAAGATCAACAACGTTTAGAAAGTTCTGCTGGTAAGCTGATTTGACTAATTGATTGATTGACATATGATCATGCATAGTGACATGTGATTGACTGGATTGTGTGATTTGTATGATTTTCGCCGAGTTTTGATTTTTGATTCGAATTTGATTGGATTTGTTTTGCTTTGTTTTGCTCCAGACCTTTAGGGAAATGCCGGGACGACATTTTTCTAAAGTGGAGAGATTGTGAGAGCTCATAGCTCGATTCTTTGATTTCCTTCTGGGATCGTTCGGGACGATGTCGAGATCGTCCAGAACGATCAGAAATGGCTAATTTCTGGGTGGATCGTCCAGGCCGATTTTGGATCGTCTTGGGACGATCAGTTCATGGCACAAGTCAGTGAGCAAGGGGTTTTATCATCCAAAGAAAATTAATTATCGGCCTGAAATATCATTCTGGATGATTGGATTTTGTTCACATCGTCCTGAACGATGTGGCGATTGGCCTGGCCGATCAGTTCATGGTTATAAGAAAATCAGCTCGTTTTGAGGAGAGAGAAAATCATTTTTTAAAACCAAAATATCTAAGGAGAGAGAAAGAGAAGGAAAGTAAAGGAAAAGCTGGTTTTCGAAGACCGCAGAGCGCTTTTCGTCCGTCGCCGCTGTTGAGTAAAGTGTTGATCTCGCGGTAAGGACTCTGAATCCTATTTCTGTTTTTAGAGATATTGAGTTTTGATCATATTGTGACCTGTTTTGTGTTTTTGTAATCGAAAAACGGATCCGGTTTTGTATTGACACAACTTTCACCGCACAATTTTTAATATGTTATAGATATGATTATTCTATACGATTTGATTCTTTTCTAGAACGATTTTACCAGTTATTTTGGGTTCTACGCGATTTTGATCGAATAGAAAAATATCAGGATGTTTATTGATATTGATTCAGTAGAAGTATAGTCTTATATTGTTGTCGTGAACATTCTATTGTAATTTGGTGAATTGTGATTTTGTAGGATTTTTGTGTAAATTTGATAGACTGTCATTACGCTGCCGAAATTTCGTACGATTTTCGATTTGTCTGAGATTTATGAATTGAATAGATATGCATATGAATGTTGATATGATTGCTCTACATTGTTCTTGTATTGACTATATTGACTATTGAATTGACTATTGATATTGAAAGACAAGCCTGGTTGAACATTGGTTGGAGATTGATTGACCTGTACAGGATGGTGGGCCGACGGGCTTTCCTTTAAACTATTGATTGATATATTGACTGGGAGGCATAAGGAGATTCTTATGCCGATGGGCACAGAGTGACGACTCTTATTGAAACCAATGTATGGATATCTACAACAGCAATATGGATTTCTACAACAGCAATTATTGATAGCCAGTGATTGTACCTGTTCAGTATTATTGTATTGAAGTGCATGCGTACAGTATTGACATATGGATTTACTGCTTTTTAGATTTGATCAGATTTATGGATTTGTATCGTACGATTTCATTGATTTCATTGATTTCATTGATTGACTTCTGAGCATAGATATTGATATGGATTGATATAGATATTATATTGATTCATTGATGTTATTGTTTTTACACCATTTTAACTTGCTGCATTTGATTTATTGCTAGTATAGATTGAGTTTGATTTACCGGTTCTTCTATTGCTGCATCGACTATTGATTTCATCGATTATTGATTTCCGTACTGCATTGACTACTGATTGGATTTCCGTTGCATAGACTCATTGACCATTGACTGTTATAGATTTGATTGACTGACATGCATATTGATAGCAGTACCGTGCTTTGATTTCAGTTGTAGGCTTTGATGACCTGCTGGGCTATTTAAGCTCATTATATGTTGTTAATATTTTCAGGTCAGGGCAAGGGAGCAGGTGATTGAGGTTGATCAGGATCTACAGGTTTCTGTTCTTTTTGATTGTAGTGATTCTTTTGTACTCAGGACAGGATAGATTTCAGTTCATGTATTTGGTATAGTTCCTGAGTTTTGTACATGATCTTTTGAGATATGAACAGAACTGTTATATTGATGTTTTAAATGTTATAGAATTTTGATAGACCATTTGATTTGATTGTTATAGATAACTCTGGTAAATTATTGATGGTTTGATTGAAATTCTTTCCAAGTTAGATCTTGGGGCGTGACAACTTGCGCCTGTGGGAAACTCGGTCCCACATCTACTAAACCCCATTTGAACTCTTGCATCGGGTGGGGGAAACCCGTGATTAGGTCGTGTATATTACTACCCATCGAGGTGTGTTGGTGACAGCCTCTATCCTCAATGGTTAGTCGTATGCGCGATCCAATCTGTCCCTTCCAATTAACCCGTTTACGCGGTGCTCTTTTGGAGGTCCACAGGGGATACATATACATATTGTCGATGTTCATTATACATAAGCTACACAAACTAACTACACATACTTCAGTGCCACTCCATCATTTATGCACCCATATATCATGTTTGTGGGGCCATCATCTTTCAAAGAGCAGGGTCAATCTCAGGATTTCTTTAGTTAGCTTACATAACAGGAGATTCCATTATGGTCCGCATATGAGTACTTTCAAACGACCATACCATCTATATTTGAGGAGGCAGTTGTACATCATGCAGAGCTGAATAAGTTGAGGGATATACCTCTTAGGCCACTACAACACTATACGCCAGATATAGATGCCATACCACACAGGACGAAGAAGAAACATTTGACTATATTTTTTTATCTTTGATATTGTAATATCATGATCTGCTCCAGGATCGTCCAGGACGATCTGGGATCGTCCTGGGACGATCAGTTGATATGAAGCTCCAGAATTTGCCCAGATTTGCTCCAGGTGATTTTCTGTAGGCATCGTCCAGACCGATTGGAGACATCGGCCAGGCCGATTGGTACTGTAGAAAATATCGGCCAGACAACAGCTCTGGGAGCTGTCCAGGACGATCCTTTTGGTCGGATCGTCCCGGGACAATCTGGCGATCGGCCAGGCCGATCTGTGTATGATTTAAGGGAATTCAGCTCATTTGAAGAGAGAGAAAAGATTTTTAAAAAAAATATCTGATTTTCGATCTGAGGAGAGAGAAAAAGAAGAAAATTGGAAAAGTTGATTTCGGGAAGACGCGGAGCCGTTTTCGTTCGAAGAGACTGTTGAGGAAATTGCTGTGCACGAGGTAAGACATAATCCGACTTTCTCAATTTTCAGAACCGTCGTGTTTGGCGGTATTTTTTGTCCGGATTTTGTTTCCGTTACCGATTTTCGTCCGTATCTTTTGATTGGTTCAGTTTTTACCGCGTAAGTTTCTGTATGTTGTTGACGTGCCGAGTGTGCACATTTTGGTTATTTTCTGAAGATTTTTGTCCGGGTATTTTTTATTCGACTGTTTTTAGTCGACTGGATTTTCTGTGAAATTGGAAATTATCTGCGCAGTAGAATAAATGTTCTGAATTGTTGATATCTATATTCTGTGCGAATTTGGTGAATTTTGATTTTCAGGAAAATTGTGTAAATTCTGTATACTGCCGTTGTACTGCCCGATTTTTGGGTAATTTCTGATTTGTCCGAAATTCTTCTGATTTGATATGCTATCTGTATATGCTATAAAAAGGGAGTTATAAGGGGCCTGGATCCTATGAGATTCAGTTAGTGTCTGGGAATTCTGAAATGAGCTCAATATGAAATCTGATATCTGTTCTGTTCCGGATCCGAGGAAAATCTGTTTAGGTGCTATATGCACTATATATGTATTTTGGTGCTATAAGCACATCTGTTCTGGTGCCGTGAGCACAAAGTGAGGCATAAGGGGCCTGGATCCTATGAGATTCAGTCAGTGTCAGGGAATTTAGCTATTAATTAAATATCTGATATCTGATTCTGATATGATTCTGATACGATTTTGTTCTATTCCGATATGATCTGTACGATTCTGATTCTGTTGATCTGATATGTCTGATCTGTTTTGTTTCTGATTGATACGACTTCTGTTTCCGTACAGTTCTGTTTGATTTGATATCTGTCCGATTCCGTTCTGATTTATGTACGGATTTATCTGATGTGTTGGTTTTGCGATTCTGAGAATTTTGATTGGAGGTTTGTTGCTTTGCTGAGCTGTTGAGCTCACCCTTGCTTTCTGGTGGTTTTCAGATTCTGAGAAAGGGAAGGAAGTCCAGGATTAGTTCAGAGTCAAATCAGTAGGTACTTTTGTACTTTTGATTTTTATACAGTCATGGCTTTTCTGTTCTGTCTTTCTTTCTGTCTAAAAGCCATGTACTGTATTTGTAAATGATTGTTTTGAGGAAAAGAAAAGATAGATATTTTGTTCCGCTGCATTTGATGATTCATAGCAGCTCTGTTTTTGTTTGTCTGTTTTGTTTAAATAAATTAGAAGATTCAGTTCCGAACCAAATTCCAAAGCTAGATCCTGGTTAGTGCTTCTCGCTCCGTCGCGGCCCGGTGCGGACGGGATCCGTCTCGTCTCGGGTCGGGTCGTGACAAGCTTTTTTTGGTATCAGAGCCTTGGTTTTGGAATTTGGGATTTTGTGAAACAGAGCTATAGGAAGTGATCAGTAAGTCTGTCTGGGGGGTAGTTTTGGTTTGTTCGGCTTTTTATTGTGTTATTTTTGTGATAGTTTTCCAGATTTTCTAGATTTTTCTGTATGGATCAGCCAAACCCAGACATGACAGATGGGCAGAGTGCCGATCAGGCAGCACCAGTGGGGAGTACAACCCCAGTAGTCGGTGCTGATACGCTTTCTCAGTTTGCTTCACTCGTTGCTCAGATGATGAGCGAGACTCAGAGTAGAGCTTCTACTGTCCGATCTGATGACCTGGATAGACATTTACAGTTGTTTTTGAGGTTGAAACCTCCGAGATTTGAGGGCGCTGTTGAGCCCAGAGCTGCTGAGGAGTGGCTGAGGAGATTGGAAAAGACTTTTGATGGGATGCAGTATCCGTCAGACAGGAAAGTACCGTTGGCAGTTTTTCTGTTGGACGGAGAGGCTGAACACTGGTGGGAAGGCCAGCAGGCGGCCAGATTTCAGGGCAGACTGAACTCTTTGATTACCTGGGAAGAGTTCACTGAGGTATTCCGAGACTGGTTTGTTCCCCCTTCTGCATGACAGCAGATGCAAGAGAATTTTCTGAGACTTGTTCAGGGGAGCAAGACGGTGATGCAGTATGAGACTGAGTTTACTGCATTAGCCAGGTACGCTCCGCAGCTGGTTAGCACTTCTGCTGAGAGGTGTTACAGATTTCTGAGGGGATTGCGAGATACCTTGAGGCAGCCCCTAATACCGTTCCGGATCACCGATTTCTCTGAGCTTGTGGAGCGAGCTCGTCTGATAGAGAATGACCTGATAGCTACTCAGCAGCGGTGGACTGCGAGTAGGAAGAGGTTTGGAGGCGAGGCATCTGGCAGTAGTTCCTCTGGGAAGAGGAGATTTGTTTCTGGTTCTGGATCTGGAGACTCTAGGAGGAGCGGAGGGTCGTCTGGTACTGCTACCAGTACGACGAGTTCTGGATCAGTCAGTTCGGCACCTGTGTGCCAGAACTGTGGACGACGACACTTTGGCCAGTGCTACAGGATGGCTGGTCTGTGCTTCCGATGTGGTCAGTCAGGACATCGGATTGCAGAGTGTCCACAGATGGGATTTGATCAGCATTCTGAGATCAGATCAGAGGGCTTTGTCAGACCTGTCAGTTCAGCAGTAGGAAGACCGAGGACTGTTCCTCCACGCCCTGAGGGATTTGCTGGTAGAGGTGGTGGTTCTAGTTCTGCACCACGGAGACCACCTACGATTCAGAGGGAGCAGAGTAGTTCTATTGCTTCAGCTCCTGTTCCAGTTCAGCCACGAGTTTACAGTCTGAGTCAGCAGGAGGCTCGTGATGCTCCCGATGTTGTGACAGGTACGATTTATATTTTTGATCAGCCCTGTCGTGTTTTGATTGACTCTGGAGCGAGTCATTCTTTTCTGTCCGAGCACTGTTTTGAGATTTTGCATTTGGATTCGTGTTTGCTTCCGGTTTCTTTGTCTGTGATTTTACCGGCTGGGAATCCTTTGATTGCTCGACAGTTTTGTTTGTGTGAGATTGAGATTGCTGGCAAGAAGTGGAAATCAAGTTTGATTCGGTTGCCGATTTCATCGTATGATGTGATTCTGGGCATGGATTGGCTGAGTCAGTATGAAGCCCAGATAGACTGTCTGAAGAAGCAAGTGAGTTTGCTTATGGCTGGAGAGAGAGTTGTATTTCAGGGATTACGAGGTGTTCTCTCCAGTCTGGTTTCTGTATTGGAAGTGAGCAGGATGTGGAAGAAGGGATGTCCAGTCTTTTTGGCTTCGGTGCGGGATCTGAACCTAGAGGTTGGTTCTGTTTCTGAGATTCCTGTGGTACGGGAGTTTGTTGATATTTTTCCTGAGGAGTTGGTTGGGTTACCTCCGGATAGAGATGTGGAGTTCTCTATCGATATTTTTCCGGGTACCGCTCCGATATCAAAAGCTCCGTACAGGACGGCACCGAAAGAACTTTCTGAGTTGAAAGTTCAGCTTCAGGAGTTGGTTGACAAAGGTTTTGTACGTCCTAGTGTTTCGCCCTGGGAAGCACCTGTTTTGTTTGTGAAGAAGAAGGACGGTACACTCCGTATGTGTATTGACTACAGAGATTTGAACAAGATCACGATCAAGAACAAGTATCCTTTGCCTCGGATTGACGACTTGTTTGATCAGCTTTCCGGATCTTCAGTATTTTCGAAGATTGATTTGAGATCCGGATACTATCAGGTGAAGGTAAAGGAAGTGGATGTTGTGAAGACAGCTTTCAGTACTCGGTACGGGCACTACGAGTTCTTGGTTATGCCTTTTGGGGTAACCAATGCGCCTGCTATTTTCATGGATCTGATGAACCGAGTATTCAGGGAGTATTTGGATCAGTTTGTGATCGTCTTCATCGCCGATATTCTGGTATATTCTGCATTTGAGGATGATCATACCAGACACTTGAGGATTGTGTTTGAGACTTTTAGGAGGCATCAGCTGTATGCCAAGTTCTCCAAGTGTGAATTCTGGCTGAAGAGCATTTCTTTTCTGGGGCATGTGATTAGCGGAGAAGGCATTTCTGTAGATCCCCAGAAGATTCAGGCAGTTGCTGATTGGCCAAGGCCGACTATGGTATTTGAGGTACGTAGTTTCTTGGGCATGGCCGGGTATTACAGGAAGTTTGTGAAATGATTTTCACAGATTTCGACGCCTCTGACGAGACTGACTCAGAAGTCAGTACCTTTTGTTTGGACACCGGAGTGTGAGGCGAGTTTTCAGAGATTGAAGGATTGTCTGACTTCAGCTCCAATACTAGCACTTCCGTCAGGTACGGAAGGTTTTCAGGTGTTCAGTGATGCTTCACTGAAAGGACTGGGTTGTGTCCTGATGCAGCATGGTCAGGTAATTTCTTATGCTTCGAGACAGTTAAAACCACATGAGAAGAATTACCCGACGCATGATTTGGAGTTAGCTGCGGTTGTTTTTGCTTTGAAGATTTGGCGTCATTATCTGTATGGCGTTAGATGTGAGATTTTCACTGATCATAAGAGCCTGAAGTACATTTTTACTCAGAAGGATCTGAATTTGAGACAGAGAAGATGGCTCGAGTTGATCAAAGACTATGATTTGACTATTCAGTATCAGCCTGGTAAGGCGAATGTGGTAGCGGATGCTTTGAGCAGAAAGTCTTCTGGATTATCAGGTATTCAACTTACTTGTGATGAGTTTCTGATACGTGATATGGAGCGATTGCAGTTGGAGGTGATTCCCTCCAGTGGGTTGGAGTTAGCCCATATGAGTATTCAGTCCTCTTTGGAGACGAGAATTTAGGAAGCCCAGAAGTCAGATTCGGATTATTCGAAGTTGATTGCTCATATTGGATATGGTAAGACTCCTGAACTTCGAATTTCTGATTCTGGTGCTATTTTTTGTAAGAACAGGTTGTGGGTACCTGTGTTTGGAGATTTGAGGCAGGAGATTCTGTATGAATCTCATCATTCAGGCTACACTGTACATCCAGGTAGTGGTAAGATGTATGCTGATATGAAACTTTTGTTCTGGTGGCCTGGGATGAAGAAAGATGTGGCAGAGTTTGTGTCGAGATGCGAAGCCTGTCAGTTGGTGAAGGCAGAGCATCAGCGACCCGGTGGACTGTTGTAGTCGTTGCCTATCCCTGAGTGGAAATGGGAGGAGGTAACGATGGACTTTGCGATGGATTTTCCTCAATCTAGACAATGGCACGACGCTATTTGGGTGGTTGTAGATCGATTGACAAAGTCCGCCCATTTTCTTCCGATTAGACAGACGGATTCAGTTGATCGCTTGGCACAGGTATATGTGAAGGAGATAGTCAGAATGCATGGTGTGCCTCGCGTGATTATTTCTGATCGAGATGGACGTTTTACTTCCAGACTTTGGAAAGGCATTCAGCAAGGCTTGGGTACGAAACTGCATTTCAGTACAGCCTTTCATCCTCAGACAGACGGACAGTCTGAGAGAACTATTCAAGTGCTGGAAGACCTGTTGAGACTTTATGTTCTGGACTTTGGCGGAAGCTGGGAAGACCATATCCCGCTGATTGAGTTTGCCTATAACAACAGTTTTCAGTCAAGTATCGGTATGGCACCGTATGAGGCTTTGTATGACAGGAAGTGCCGTACTCCTTTGACTCTGACGGAGGTTGGAGATAGACAGGCTTTGGGGGCCACTTTTGCTGATGAAACTGCCCAGAAGATCAGTTTGATAAAAGAGAGATTGAAAGCTGCTCAAGATCGACAGCAGAAGTATTACAATCAGAAGCATAGGTTTGTTGAGTTTCAGGTTGGTGACTTTGTGTATGTCAAAGTCAGCCCGATGAAGGGTGTGAGCAGATTTGGTTAGGTGAGCAAGCTTAGTCCAAGATATGTTGGACCTTTTGAAATTTTGGAAATGATTGGAAAAGTTGCTTACAGATTATTGCTTTCTGATTCTATGCCTGATGTGCATAATGTGTTTCACGTATCCACTCTGAGGAAGTGGGTATCCGACTCTGGGAAGAAGGTATCTATTGATGAGGTTGAGATTCAGGAGAATCTGGCATACAAAGAAGAACCAGAGTTGATTTTGGCGTACGACGTCCGGAAGTTAAGAAATAAACAGATTCCGATGGTTAAAGTCCAGTGGAAGCACCGGACTGCACGAGAAGCGACTTGGGAGAAGGAATCTGACATGAGACAGTCGTACCCGTACTTGTTTTGACTGAGTTTGGATTGGATAATGTCGAGGACGACATTTTTCTGAGTTGGGGAGATTGTAATATCATGATCTGCTCCAGGATCGTCCATGACGATCTGGGATCGTCCTGGGACGATCAGTTGATATGAAACTGCAGGATTTGCCCAGATTTGCTCCAGGTGATTTTCTGTAGGCATCGTCCAGGCCGATTGGAGACATCGGCCAGGCCGATTGGTACTGTAGAAAATATCGGCCAGACAACAGTCCTGGGAGCTGTCCAGGACGATCCTTTTGGTCGGATCGTCCCGGGACGATCTGGCGATGATCGGCCAGGCCGATCTGTGTATGATTTAAGGGAATTCAGCTCATTTGAAGAGAGAGAAAAGATTTTTTTAAAAAATATCTGATTTTCGATCTGAGGAGAGAGAAAAAGAAGAAAATTGGAAAAGTTGATTTCGGGAAGACGCGGAGCCGTTTTCGTTCGAAGAGACTGTTGAGGAAATTGCTGTGCACGAGGTAAGGCACAATCCGACTTTCTCAATTTTCAGAACCGTCGTGTTTGGCGGTATTTTCTGTCCGGATTTTGTTTCCGTTACCGATTTTCGTCCGTATCTTTTGATTGGTTCAGTTTTTACCGCGTAAGTTTCTGTATGTTGTTGACGTGCCGATTGTGCACATCTTGGTTATTTTCTGAAGATTTTTGTCCGGGTATTTTTGATTCGACTGTGTTTTTAGTCGACTGGATTTTTCTGTGAAATTGGAAATTATCTGTGTAGTAGAATAAATGTTCTGAATTGTTGATATCTATATTCTGTGCGAATTTGGTGAATTTTGATTTTCAGGAAAATTGTGTAAATTCTGTATACTGCCCGATTTTTGGGTAATTTCTGATTTGTCCGAAATTCTTCTGATTTGATATGCTATCTGTATATGCTATAAAAATGGAGTTATAAGGGGCCTGGATCCTATGAGATTCAGTTAGTGTCTGGGAATTCTGAAATGAGCTCAATATGAAATCTGATATCTGTTCTGTTCCGGATCCGAGGAAAATCTGTTTAGGTGCTATATGCACTATATATGTATTCTGGTGCTATAAGCACATCTGTTCTGGTGCCGTGAGCACAAAGGGAGGCATAAGGGGCCTGGATCCTATGAGATTCAGTCAGTGTCAGGGAATTTAGCTATTAATTAAATATCTGATATCTGATATCTGATATGATTCTGATACGATTTTGTTCTGTTCCGATATGATCTGTACGATTCTGATTCTGTTGATCTGATATGTCTGATCTGTTCTGTTTCTGATTGATACGACTTCTGTTTCCGTACAGTTCTGTTTGATTTGATATCTGTCCGATTCCGTTCTGATTTCTGTACGGATTTGTCTGATGTGTTGGTTTTTCGATTCTGAGAATTTTGATTGGAGGTTTGTTGCTTTGCTGAGCTGTTGAGCTCACCCTTGCTTTCTGGTGGTTTTCAGGTTCTGGGAAAGGGAAGGAAGTCCAGGATTAGTTCAGAGTCTAATCAGTAGGTACTTTTGTACTTTTGATTTTTGTACAGTCATGACTTTTCTGTTCTGTCTTTCTTTCTGTCTAAAAGCCATGTACTGTATTTGTAAATGATTGTTTTGAGGAAAAGAAAAGATAGATATTTTGTTCCGCTGCATTTGATGATTCATAGTAGCTCTGTGTTTGTTTGTCTGTTTTGTTTAAATAATTTAGAAGATTCAGTTCCGAACCAAATTCCAAAGCTAGATCCTGGTTAGTGCTTCTCGCTCCGTCGCGGTCCGGTGCGGACGGGATCCGTCTCGTCTCGGGTCGGGTCGTGACAGATAGCCTATGCCTTTATAATGATATTATATTTTCTTTAGATTAAGAAGACCATGTATTAATATTTTTTGTAGTGTAGGTAGTTATCCGTTAACAAATTCTTATTACCATATTATCTGAGATCTGTTATATAAAAGGAAAAATATACTTTACAGAAACTACAATGCTTATATATAATGTAAAATCAATCTCCATTATCTTAAAATGATCAGCTTCATGAATCCAAAGAAGATCTTAGTAACATATGTAGATAGTTATGGAAAGAGAATAAAAGTGCTCTCACAAGTTACTAATACAATAGTCGTTCTTTGAATGTACACGTTAAAGAAAAGTCTAAACCTTAAAATTAACATAAAGGTGATTACACTATTACTGCTCATACAGTAGCTTCCGCATATGTGCTTGTAGTTTGTTTTGTGTAGGACAATAAGCAAACTAAAACTCGTACTGCAAATCTTGCCAATCAACTAGGTTTAAAAACTTCTTTTGCTTTCCTTTAGGCAAAAACTTCTTCATTCTTTGCTTATATAAGTCTAAATTAAAAGCTTCATCTGTTGCATCCCAATATTGATAAATAATGACATTATCTACATCATAAGATGGCCTCTCAGGAACATTCGAATTGCCACCTTCCCTCTCACGACATACCTCATGAAAATGCATTTGAAGATAATGAGCACTAATAAGGTGGCGATCTTTCTCGAAAAACTTACTTTCCATATATTTTCAGCCTATGGTATTTAGGAAATTTTTAGTTTTGTTACCCTCTTCCTTCTTCGCCTTTGCATGCAAATACCGAAGTATGTGATCCCTGTCTTCTGTCCATACATACATGCAACATCTGAATATCTCATTTGTCATAATTTGTTGCTCAAGCAAACTGTGGGCTCCAAAAATTTAGCCCCAGCCCCCCCCCCCCCCCCCCCCCCCCCCCCCCCCCCCCCCCGCCGCCGCCGCCGCATAACTTGAGTGCTTTTGTGCTTTTTGCTTTGGTGAGGGAGTTTTAACGGAATAAGTTCCGGGGTAAATTTTGGAAGGTAGATGGGTTTGTAGATAAGACACTACCTAGAGATGATATTTAAAATAAAAATTGCACTATCTTGCACTTTAAAGCGGATGGTGGGGGAATGGATGATGGACCCGATCAAGATCGCATGGTTCCGTCGTCCCGGGTCATCGTGGTCCCTGGTCTACTTAGTCAGAGGAGGTAGTTGACCAGACCTGACAGAAGGATCTTTGTCGGCAGCCATGTGTTGCTTCGTTCAAGGGGACCTTGTAGACCTTGGGGGAATGTTTGTCTAATGGGACAAATTTGAATCCACCTTAGCTAAAAGAAGGCTTTGTGCCCTATCGATTCATATCTCAAGGATTTGATGCCACTAAGGAGCGTATCGGCGCTGGCCATAATCGGTATTATATGGTGCCATTTGGCGGCGAAACCACTCGGTTTAGAGGGCTCCGGGTCATAACCGTTTATCCTGCAGTGCCATTTAGCGGTGAAACTGTCGGTTAAAGGACACGTACCACGTCCTTAATGGCAGGAGATTGTTTGAGAATGGATCCTAGTGATATTTTCGACTAGGCATTTAGCTCTTTTGTGAGCTAAAGTAAATTTTGATTTGTCCACCCCGGCAAACTGTTGCAGAGGGTGGATGAATTTTGCTTTAAGTGATTGATAGTTTATTTCAATTTTAAATATTTTTTTTGTGGAGTTTTGGATTTTGATGGGCATTTGGGTGGCATTATGAAAATATTTAGAATGGACCCCTTCGGTTGAGATTTTCGTTCAACGCGGCCATCATCGGGGTGACGTTAAAGTCACTGATATTTTTGTAGGAATTTGTGAATTTTGTGGAAATTTGGAAGCATTTAAAATTGTTTGTGGAATGGACCCCTCCGGTTGAGATCTACATTCAACACGGTCATCATCGGGGTGTTCGGGGTTATTTCCATTTATTGATTGAACCTTACCAACTATGTCTGGCTGTTGACAGAGGATCAGGTTTCGTAGGCTTCGTGCCTTTATTAGTGAATTCTCTTGATTGTAGACCTTGAAGGCCTAATATGAATATATTAAAACAAATATATTGGTCGCCACAATCGTATATTTGTTTGAAGGTTTGAACCCTGTCGACTCCTATAGATCCATATAGAAGGATCGGGTTCAAATTTGAATTCACTTATCGACCCGCGCAGCATCCCTAGACGTCACGTGTGTACCACTAACACGCTCGCTGGGGCCCATGCGGGTGTTTGGGGGCATTTTATAATTGAACAATGTCAATTCCTTTTATCTATTTAGAAGGATCGGGTTCAAGTTTAATAACCCGCGCAGCATCCCTAGATGTCACGTGTGTATCAATAACATGCTCGCTGGGGCCCATGCAGGTCGAGATTGTATACCCTCTTTTAGTGTACCTAAGTGTGTAAAACCTACAGTGCATATGTGAGGATATTTTGAAAGTATTTAGAATCACCTTCTGTCCGCTTGCATGGATGTTGCGGATCCGGTGGCGTGGCGTAGCAGCTTCTGGATCAGTTGTTTGCTGCTTTGTACAGGTAGACTGTCATGCACTACTCATTGCTTTCTACAGGTGGAATGTAGTACACTAACGGGTCTCCTGCCTTGGGTTTTAGAAGCTCGTAAGAACTTGTAGTCTTTATGCATTATGCTGTGATTTTGGTCTTTACGATACAACCACTACTGCTGGAGGTAGATGTATTCATCCTTAAACTAAAGTTGACTACATGATACTGTATTTACTGTAGTCTTTATGCATCTACACAGGGGTGGCATGTGACATGTACATATGTCTTTGTAGAGAGCTAATATGTGTTGCATATATTCAATTCTCATTCCTGAGCAACTTGGATTTTATTATGACTAGTTTCTTATAGTCATTTATAAACGACACCTTGGATGTATGGAGTGATGTATCTTCTTGCATGATTGTTGTACGAACTGATGTCCAATTTCAACTTTATAGTTTGCAAGATTGTATATACTTCATTCTTGTATGTTGAATTATTTTTTGATGATGAAGATTTTATTGAATTCATTTGTACACATTTCATCCAGTTGATATGTTAATCTCTCGATAGTGAATGAAAACTTTGTATCATTGGCCTCTGGCATGTCATTGTATTTTCATCATTACCTTGTAGTCACATCATATTCTTCATAATCTTTCGTCAATTAGAAGTGAGATCATGTTTATAGGAGGGACTATAACATGTATGTTGAATGTTGATACCATTGGTCATTAACATTTCCCTTATATTTGGGGTGATCACTTCTTAACCTTCACAATGATTGTGTTGTTAATTATAAGCATATCATTGTATTCTCTTCATGATCCTTGCTTGCATGGTTAACTTTATCATCTTGCCAAATTACAAGTCTCATTCTAAGCATTGAATTATATTCCATGTTGTGCCTTCAATGTTCAAGTACTTCTTCAATTTATTGCTCTTTGTATGTAACAAGTTCAAAACTTATGTATTCCATACAATTCTTTGTTTGTCTCTTAAAGTTCATGTATGAGTCTAATTTGAGCTCATGTCTACAACACTTAGTTCATTTGATTTAAGTCATTTATTATTCATCATTTGGTTAGCTCACATTTAATTTCAATTTGGATTTTTATTCAATTCAAGTTCAATCTTGTTCAAAGGTCCACAAGTTCAAGTTCAAATACAGTTCTGACTTCAGATGAGCCTCTTCCCTTCATTCGAGTCTCCTGCAGTCCTTGCAAGTGTAATTTCATGTCCAAATTGTTCAAGTCATGATTCACTTCAATTTCATTTGATTAAATTTAATTTAAATTTGATTTTTATGCTCAAGTTATATCCAAATTAAGTTCCAAAATCTTGTCCAAGTCCAGTAACTCAATGAAAATTTCGGCAGCCACCCGGCGTCTCCCCCGTTTAGGGGAAAACTACAGAAAACTGGGCCTCCCGCCATGCTAGAGAAAAGTGTGCACGGTAGGTGCCCTCGAACGAGGACACCACGGCTGTAAATTTTTTTTGTTCCCCGCCACACCAGAGAAAGACGTGCATGGGTTTTCGGGCACTGGTTTAAAACAAATAATTTTATATTTGACCCCGCCTCGCCGTAGGCGTCGCACCGGATTCCCTTCCCACCATGCTAGAGAAAAGCGTCCATGAGTTGGTTTTTCGATGCGCTGCTAATGTCGAAATGGGGTTTTGTGATTACCCGCCCCGTCGCAAGCACTGCAACGAATTCCCTTCTCAGCACGCTAGAGAAAAGCGTGCATGAGTTGGTCGTTCGCCGCGTTGCAAGCAATGGGAAAGGGTTTCTTAATTTTTTTAAAAATTATTATTAAAAAAAAACTCTTTTGAAACTTTTTTTTTGCTTGCTCTCTTTTTTTTTTTTTGCAAAGCTCTTTTTGTTTTTTGGAGAATTTTTTTTTTTTGAAATAACCTCATACTTTTCTCCTTTTTTTGATACAAATCTCAAAATTATCAGTGCTCAATGACATTTGCTCAAAGACTGAACATACAATATTTTCCACATAGCTACTGTTCTCCAACTCTTTATTCTTAGAAGGCTCATTTCTAATGTGTGCATCATTGGAAACTTCTTGGCTGAATCAATAGAACCTCAGCTATCCCTTGAGGTGGTTGCATCACCTCTGTTTGTACAAGAAATTGTGTTTGTTTCCTCTACAGGATGTTCATCAATTTTAGCTTCCAATCATGACTCGCGCATGGCCTTTCGAATTGGCATTCAAGTGTTTGCTAACCTTCCAATAATGACATTTCCCATCTCGGATTCATTCCAGCATAACCACCAGATGAACAATACAGTAGTTGTATAACGCCTAGCTCTCTTTCCAACAGACACATTGCAATATACGGCCTCCTTGACATTTATATTTTCATCTTCATCAGATTCACTGTCACTATCTCCAATACTGCTTTGCTGCTTCTAAGTTTTGAATGTTTCTTAGCCCTTGTACTATATATATATATATATATATATATAATATATATATATATATATATATATATTTTTTTTTTGTCTTGCTTTTCAGGAGAAGCCATATGCTCGTGCTGAAGCTCTTCTGAACACCTCATGGTTATTGTTGGAGGAAGGAACTTCTTCACTAGATCACCTTTTTGCAAACCTGATGGAATAGCAACAGAAATCTCAACCTATACTCTTGCTTCACTGAATCCTTCATCCATATGTCTAGCATGTGGCTCCGGTACCTGATTTTTTTTATCATGTGTCGCAACAAGCACTTCACATTTTCCATCCCCATTCAGATCAGCAACAATTGGTGGTGGAAGGCACTCAGCTTCATATTTGATTGGGTATTCATCGGTGAGATGGAACCAAGAGTCTCCTTGAAAGATAGATCACCTTCATGCTTTTGTAGTTGGATCCATGAAGAACTCATCATCAGAAGTAAGATTAAGACCAGTTTCATTTCCCCACTTCACATACTGAGCTTTCCCTCCATACTCTTCATAGTTATTACAGAATGAAAGCATCAATCTTACATGATGACTTCTAGCTTCACCACCCACCAAGCTGCTCCATCTCATCCTTCCATGCATCTTCCCTCTTCTTAGAAATGCTCCCAGAAATCAAACCGAAGCCACATCTGGAGGCGGCAACATGGCCTCCTACTCGATCGTAAGTGTCGTGAGGTGGATGATCTCTCCGAGAGCGACTCCTCTTTGGAACCTTTCATTCGGCCTCCTGTATGCATAGAACTCCCATCTTCACGGTGAAACTGAGGAAGGTTGGTTTGAAAGATCTAAAGGGTAGGGAGGACGTGAGGTTCACGGCTTAAGGGGATAGAGACAGAAAAAAGCTGGTTTCAACGTGAAGTGGGGTCATTGTAGAAGACGTCAGGAGCGGGCCTTGGCTGAAGCCTGATCTTGTTAAGAGGCTTGTGGAGTTCGGCCAAAAACAAAGGAAGCGGGATGAAGTTTTGAGGCTTTGATGTAAGGCTTCTCTTTTTTTTGCTGGAGCTCGTCTGTCCAGGTGATGATTCAGAGAGCAGAACTTGAACGAATGAGCTCCCCTTCATTTTAACGAGGTATTGCATTTAGTGAGGCAAGCAACGTCAACGTCCGAGGTGAGGATTATTTCAGCGGGATTGAAGGGATTCCCTTAGACATTTGCATAGAGAGAGAGGTTTACAAATTAATGTGATTTGAAATATCATTTGACTTTCCATTGTCTGCTTTAAACACATAGGTAATATTATCCAAAAAAAAAAAAAACAAAAAAAAAAAACATAGGTAATGTTAATAATGATTTGCTATAATTAGTAATAGTATTAATTGAGGATGACAATGATACATCAGTCAATAAAAACGACATTGATTTGCGCGATTTCCTCGAAAGTCGGGTGTATTTCACCTCGTTTAACATGTCGAATTCATTGAATATCAAAATTAGATGAATTGGTAGTGCATTTAGGGTATTGCTGATATCCCGATCATAATGGCTTAGTCCGTTTTGCGATCGGACATCATCCGAACATCGTCGAGGCCTGATCTTTATCGAAATGTGTATTGTAACGTCGTATTTGAATCATCTCGGAATTTGTGCCACCACCTCGAACAGTCCAAATTGATAAAAAAATATATTTTCTTAATGTTGACGATGTTCCGGACACAATTGACGCCATCCGTTTTGCAATCGGACATCATTTCGTCACCGACGAGGCTAATTTTCCTCGTAACGCATGTCTTTGCATCATATTTGGATCGCCTTTGAAATTTGTGACATCACATCAAACGATCCAATTGATCAAATAAAATGTAGACTCTTAATGCCAACGACGTTCCGAACGCTATGACACTGTCCGTTTGTCGATCGAACGTCGTCCGAGCATCTTCGAAGCCTCATTTCTGTCGTAACGCAGACCTTTATATCATATTTGCATCGCCTAGAAATTCACCACCATCTCGGATGATCCAAATTTATTAAATAAAATGTATATCTTGAATGTCGGCGACGTTCCGGACGTAATGGCACTGTCCGTTTGTCAATTGGACGTCGTCCGAGCATCTTCGAAGCCTCGTTTCCATCATAACGCAGGCCTTTATATCATATTTGCATCGCCTAGAAATTCACCACCATCTCGGATGATCTAAATTTATTAAATAAAATATATATTCTGAATGTTGACGATGTTCCGGACGTAATGAAGCTGTCCGTTTGTCGATAGGACGTCGTTCGAGCGTCTTCGAGGCCTCATTTTCGTCGTAACGAAGGCCTTTATATCATATTTGCATCGTCTAGAAATTTACCACCATCTCAGAAGATCCAATTTGATTAAATAAAATACATATTCTGAATGTTGACAACGCTCTGGATGCAATGGCTCTGTCCGCTTCACGATCGGACATCATTTTGTCATCGACGATGTTAATTTCCCTCGATATGCCCGTTGTCTCAAAATTTGTGTCGCCCATCAAGATGATCCAAATTGAATAAATAAAATACATATTTTTAGTATTTGCAATATTATGAACACGATGATGAAGTCTGTTTGTCGATCCGACATCATTTGATTAGGCTCGCGCTTTAATTTTGGGTGTTAGTCGTCCATTTTAACCGGTCTCATCATATTCGACTACGAGGGGTCTCGACCTAGCAGAATTCGACGTCCCAATCACAACGACGCCGTCTGTTTGGCAGTCGGAGGTCATTTGACCCTTCAAGTGATGTATGGCGCCAAGGTGCGTAATGCTTTATTCACAAATTTGGGTCCTTTCACACGTGGTTTAAGGTATAGGGGTCAACACAAACTGATTGAACACCTTGACAAACACTCATGCATTCGTCTGCTAACTATATCCACCAATTCTTTCATCGATATATCTTGAGACTTCTCATTATCTGACAGAATGTAATCTATTGAACATAATGTCAGATAAAAAAAATGCTGGTAGAGCAAACTAAACTCAACGTTCACCTTCAACGTTACAACAACCCCCTTAAATAACTGACGTTCATCTATGCAATTCACTTCAAATTATTCCTTCAACAAAATCTGACAAAGACATCCAACCACATTAAAGCCTGACAATAACCTTTGTATCCAACGTTGCTTTCCCTAAGCATAATAACCCATGACTGTCGCATTACAGCACTGCACGAATATCAACGTGTTGGCAATATAAGCTAATTTGACAACCAATTAGTGAAGCACTATTATTAAAAAGGGATTTTTACATACATAACACTTAAAACAATTTAAAATACATATTTAACACCCAAACTACTATATTTACTAATATACCACCTAAAACTCTTATTTTCATCTTTTATAACACTCCGTTAAGCTCTGCATCGCGTCTTCTATTCCTTTGTGCGAGGATCGTCTTCTCCATTCGAAGCCATCGCTTTCTCCATCGATTTCATCTTGTTGGGCAAGGCATGGAACTCGACGCTCGTTCTAGCTTGGCAAAGTATGCAACTCAATGCACGTTCCAGCTCAACTCGTCTTCCCCGTCCAATTCCTTGATGGGATTTTTGGGTTTTTTTGTCGGTTGATCTTATTTTCATTTTCATTTTCATTGTTGTTTGACTTAATTTACACAAAAAAATGGAGATACCAGAAACTAATCCACAAAATCTACTAGCAGTTCTACGAAGAGAGTACTCAAAAATTTGGAAGCATTCCAGAAATATGAAATGAATCTGAAATCTACTAGCATCCCAAAAATTTCCCAGCATCCCAAAAAATGATGTATGATCATTTTTCCACGAGTAGTGGATGATGTAGGCAGACGATCATCCATTTGAATCTTGTCACCTGTCAATATTACTTGAAGCTGGAACTGAAGTAGCACGACAGAAGAGAAGGCGGCGGGTTTTTACTAGAGAAGGCGAACGGAAGACAGTTAAACAGAAGACAGTTGCACGAACAGAAGATAGGAAATCAAAAGAGAAAGAGATGGGTTTGGACGTGGTAGAAGATCCTTTACGCGCGAACGAAGGGGCCGGGAGACTCCTGCGAGGTGCGACCTAACGGGATTTCTAACGAGGGCTTAACAGAGTGTTATAAAAGATGAAAATAAGAGTTTTAGGTGGTATAGTAGTTTGGGTGTTAAATATGTATTTTGAATTGTTTTAAGTTTACTTATGTATGTAAAAATCTCTACTAAAAATATATATAAATTTTCTAATCTTTATAGAAGTATAAATACAAATATAGAAACATCACTAGCAAGTCAATCTAATAGTTGTGTAATAATATAAATAATATAATTTTTTTAAACAAATAAATAATCAATGTAAGTCGCCGGTTGCCATTATTCATATCTATACTACTATTATAAAAGGGGCTTGAGTTTCCACCCCTACACAATCTTGACCTTTCATTTTAATTCTTCAAATATTATCCTAGCCATTCATTATATTATAAATATTTAATAATTCTAAAAAAATATCGTAATAAATTAAAGGTTCATAACGTAATGATCTGCTTAATTAATAATATATTCAATATAATTTAACTGTTCGAATCTCTAATTGAATTAGAATTAAATTCAGTTAATTCTAAATATCATAATTAATTAAAGGTTGATGACGTAATGTTCTGATTATAATTTAACTTTTTCCTTAACGGTCCTTTATTAATTAATTCATATTCTTAATCTGATCCGGAAGTCAGAATAAATTTATTTAGAACTCTTCATATTTTTAATTAATTCATATTCCTATACATAGTTACATACTAATTCATAGTTCTTAACGGTCCTTTACTAATTAATTCATATTCTTAATCCGATCCGGAAGTCATTTTAATTTCATAACCTGACAGTTCATTTTTACATATATCCTAAATTAACACCTTCTACAGCCGTGTCTTACCTCATCCCGTCGGACCATTCGAAAGCTTCTAAACCTAGACGTTTCGCTTTCGCTCGACTTCATCAACACTGAAAAGTTCCGACAGCTAACGCAGCCAGGCGTTTCGCTTCCGACCGAGTTCATCTCCGTCATCCAGGCGTTTCGTTTCCGACTACTGCACCATGCCCTTTCACTTCCGACTTACTCACCAACGCATATGCATTTACACCAGAGCGTTACTTCTCCATCCATTGATCTTCTCGCACGAACAAGGTACCTTGCGCAACGGATCACCTTTTAAACTCGATCTCATCACTTATTCTCATTTCTTTGGCTATCTACCTCTTTCATGCAATATTGCTTCTGGCTCATTTCCGGCTCGCCGACCGCATCATCTCATCCGTCTTTGTGTATTACCAAACCCATCAAACTACCAGTCGGCTTCAACGCTCCACCGCACTTCATGTAAGCTCGCCAAACTTTTATGAACATTTTCAAATGCATGCTCTTTTTCCTATTGATGATTTTTTTTTTTCGGTCAATTATCTGTTATGAGCTATAACATTGCTTGTGTCTTTCTTTGAATTGTATTTGTTAGTATTATTTCGGCACATTTTGAAGCTTGCAAACCACCAGTCGGCTGTAACGCTCCTTCACATTTCATGCAAGATCTCCAAACTTTTATGAAAATTTTCAAATACTTCTTTTTTTCTTTCCATTGATTTATTTTTTTCTGTCAAATCTCTGTTAGGAGCTATAACACTGTTTGTGTTTCTCTTTAAATTAAATTTTTTTGTATTACTTCAGCCCTTTTTGAAGCTTGCATTACAAAAATTATTTGCGTGGCTGAATACTGTGGAATCTACTTCTGCAGGTTATCATAAAGGCTTCGTTTGTTTTTTTTATGCTTTTGTAAAAGACAGTTTTAAAAAACATTAGTTTAGAAAATAGACTTTTCTAATGAAGAAGCATATATAAAAAACTTTCTCAAAACTGCAGAAAAATGAAAAAAAGGAGTTATTGGGAACGTGATTTGACGAACCAATCAAAAAAAAAAAAAAATTCCTCCGTTTCCAAAAAGGCAAAAAAATGCTCAAACTAACAAAGGCAAAGTCTACTGCTTTTCATTGTTTTTTTAAAGTCGCCAAGGTGTTAGATGACTATTAGATGATTGCTATGTTGAATGATTACTCGGCCACTTGTTGATTTGTACTCATGGATTACAATAGTTAAAATTGTATGGAGTAAGATATTGATTTTGGGATATCTGATGATGGCAAACTCGCTTTGACCATTAAATTTAACGTAAATATGAGTTTCTTTCTGACCATATGACCCAAATATAATATTTATGTGATGCTTGGTCAACTCTTTATGTAGCATTAGTTGTTACTGTTAAAATACATCTTGGACCTAATATGTTATATTTATGCATCTACAAAGATATTATTTAATGGAGAATGATTGTGCATGCTTGAATTGAATGATGCTATTCTAGATTGATTGGGAGGAAGAATAATTTTCGTTCAATTAATCATGTTATTACAACGAAGGGATAACCAATAAACTATAAAGTGACAAATCATAGTATGCCGATAAGAACTGCATGAATTATTTAGAACTGCATGAATTATTTAGATAAGTTTGAAAGGATTGGGTGGAATGGCATGCACAAAAACATGAGTACCTAAGTAGATTCAATAATGACCATAAAAAATATTCTATGAGATACATAGTGATCAAAGATGGAGCTAATGAAGCAGCATAAGCAGAGAGATGATTTATAAAAAATAACTCTAGAGTGAGAGGAACACCTGCTTATTTAGCTCCGTAATGGTTGACTTCAACCATTACTGAAAAGGTTGCCTTTTATAGCTTTGGTGTTGTAGTTCTCGAAAGTATGTGTGGAGGAAATAATTCAGATCATTCTAAGCCTGAAGAAGTTGTTCAATTTATTGCTCTACTAGAATCATTTAAGATCAATTCATTACCACATTTTTTCGTGAATAACAACAAAAGCATTCGGTGTGATGATGAAGATGCAATTAAGCTCATGAATTAGTATTGTGGTGTTTGCAAAGTGATATTAAAATAAGAGCGGCCATGTCAATATTGGTGAAAGTTTTAAAAGGTTTGGAAGAGGTGGAATCTATATAGATTATGACTTCTTTGGAACTCATCAAAACTTTGCTTATGAGTAAGAACAAGTAAATCTCTTATTAATTTGAGAATATTATAACAGTTTTTACAATTATGTGGATTATAATTTTTTCTTCTTCCAATCACACGCTTATGATCAATGATTTCTTTATTTAATCTTTGTTTGTAGGTTGTAGATTTGTTCTTTGTTCCATTTACGATGTCACCTTTGACATTTTTAAAGTTCTTCTTTCTAAGCATTTTTTCATCCATATTCAAGTTTTGTTCCTTAAGATTTCAGGTTAATTTTTTTGCGTTGGGCTATTTTCTTTAACATCTACGAAAATGATATTTGATAAATTACTCTTTAGTTGCTATGGTGATTCTCTTATGCCAGTTCAATCCAAAGTGCATGTATCCTTTGCTGCAAACTTATTTCACTTGATTGGAGAGATATGATTGACAAATCCATTACTTTTACAGCTTTGTTGTTGTAGTTCTCGAAAGTATGTGTGGAGGAAAGAATTTAAATCATTTTAAGCCTGAAGAAGTTGTTCAATTTATTGAATCATTTAAGATCAATCCATTGCCAGATTTTTTCTTGAATAACAACAGAAGCATTTGGTGTGATGATTTAGATTTAATTAAGCTCATGTATTAGTATTGGGTGTTTGCAAAGTGATATTAAAATAAGAGCGGCCATGTCAATATTGGAGATAGTCTTAAAAGGTTTGGAAGAGGTGGAATCTATATAGATTATGACTTCTTTGGAACTCATCAAAACTTTGCTGATGAGTAAGAACAACGAAAGCTCTTATTAATTTGCGAATATTATAGCAGTTTTTACAATTATGTGGATTATAATTATTTCTTCTTCCAATCAAACATGCTTAGCTTTCTTTGTTTTTCCATAAGGATTTTACCTACTGTTTGATCCATGTTCAATGCAAATTACACACCTTAATACGTTGAATCCGCTCCAAAAACTTAAGATTAATAAGCTGCTTCATCTACCTTCTTGATATACTGCTTAAGAGTAATAAACTTAATATATAGTTATCAAACTGCTTGATCTACTTCTACATTGGCCCATTAGGTGGAGCAGATGTTTGAGTTTATACCTCAGAACTGTATATTGGAGAAGTAGATCAAGGTATAAATTTGTCAATATTGCACTAAATTTGCAGTTTGAGCCACAGAAGATGAGCATCCAAATTGTTGAGTGAATCTTAATTAAGATTTACTTATTATAACATGGCCAAAAATGCATAAATTTTTCTTTTTGATAGGAATGGTGGATCAAACATTCTACCTAGAAATATTGCTATCTTACTTCATATATTTATGCAATCAATAAGTAAATTTCTCTTACAGGATCTTGGTACAATTCCATCATACTTGATGCTCTGGATGCAGAATCTCATCATTTAACAATAGATATAGTAGAGAATGTCTTAAATAATGTATATATATATATATATATATATATATATATATATATATATATATATATATATATATATATATATATATATATATATATATATATATATATATATATATATATATATATATATATATATATATATATACCTATAATTTATATATATAAATAATTGGTATGTCCAAATAGTGGAAAGTTCATTTCAATATTCTTTGACGGTTCCCTAAATCCTTTTTTGGCAGGATATAACATAAGTTTTTCTCAAATCATGCATAAGTCTTGCATCCAAACAGCCCCTAAGCGAGGAAGTCGTGGCAGCTCATTGTCGAAGGCAATTTAACTGAAACCTCTTCTTTCTACGCTTCACTGAGGAAGACGTGAGTGGAGATCTGTTGGAAGTCAAAACCCGTGCATTTTTTCTCGGCAAATCCTGCGTAAACCGGCCTCCAATCTGCATCATAGAGTATATTATCATGCAATTTAAGAATAGATATTTCGTGATTGAGGTTTTAAAACTAGTGGCAAGGATTATTCTGGGAATGATCCGATAATTATTACAGAGTATAATTTGTTTAAAGCAATCAAATATAACATTATGTTGAACTTTGGGGAATGCGGCCTTGCTTTGTCTCTCGGATTGTTGCAAGGTATGTTTTATTTCTTTTTTCCGCCTAAATCGAGATTCAATATAAGGTATTTTTTGTTCAAGTTAGATATTTATTTTTTCCCTCATCAGTTTCTTAATATACATTTTTACACCATTGTTGTCTGCCCACATTTATCAAGTTATATTATTAATTGTATTACAGCTATATATATATATATATATATATATATATATATATATATATATATATATATATATATATATATATATATATATATATATATATATATATATTCTATTGATTTCTTCTCCATTGAGATCATTCCACCGGCAAAATCAACAGCCCTTATTACTTGATTATTTATCATTCTACTGTTTGCAATTAATTATCTACTTAATCTGACAAAGCATGTTTATTTGAAAGGAAAATATGCAGGTAGAATGAAAGGTCTATAGTAGGTCCTGATAATGATAAAAATGTCTTATGTAATTAATGATTTTCATATTTCATTTTGGTTTTAATGAATGCTTATGGTAGCCTCAACAATCAAAAATTGTCATAAAGTGGTAAATTGAATATGACGGCTGGAAGCAATAAGATATCTATATTGAGTGTACCTGTTGGTCTGCCAGTATGCTCTTTTCATATGAATGTTTTGCTATTCAATTACCAGCAAAGTTTTTTAAAGATATAATACATTTATGTTGATGAAAATTTTGAATATTTGGAATGTTCGTCCCATTTTGATACCTGTAATACTAGGATTCTTAGTTCAGTGATCCTAAGCAACCTCAATGAAGGAAAGTGACACCTTTTTTTTTAATGGAAAGGAAGCTGACACCTTTATTGTCAGCAATGGACATATTAGGTCATTTATTATCTTGTTCATTCTCCAATCAGTACCATCAACATTGAAAATTTCTGATTCATAATTCGATTCAGGTTGGTGTGAACGATGAACACATCACTAGATGGAAGTCCGTTTGTTGAATGGGGAGATGTGTTCACTAAGCAACCTTTGACATGGTACAAGGTGAGAAATTAAATTTTTGTTTTCATTGTTAACACTGAAGAAACAAGAAATTTCTTAATCTTACTTAATTTCTTTCAGGCTTTCTTCAATGCTCCAAGTGTTGATTCCTTGCATAGATAGGAATCCAATTTACCAAACAAGATTGAAGATGAAGCACCACCAGAGGCATTGGCAACACTTCTTCATGAAAAGATTATGAAATTCCATATGCATTCAACAAATTTGGTTCATATATCCTAATTCAAATTTCTTTAGGTTTAAAATGTTATATACAAATTTTGCAGAACTTTTGTAAAAATTAAATTTGAAATTTGAATTATTTTCAATATTAAATTTTAGAACCTGATGATATTAAATATTTTATGAACATTACATATAATATTTGTATATTTACATATGGTTTATACATGATCAATAGGTATATAATCTTATATTATTTTTCAGATATACATTTTAATATTTAATGCATGCTGTCCTAATTGACTGATATTTTTGACATCGATATAATACCCATTAGAATATTACATTAGTCATTAAAAAAATAAGGTTAGACATCCAACAGTATCTACAACAACATAAACTTATCAGGTAATCAACATTGAATAAATACAATTCAACTTTCAATGAATCCAAGAGAAGGGAAAAGTAGATATACAACTGCACTGATAGTTTGCTCATAGCTTTTTTTAACCTGCTAATGTTGGATATACTTAATGAATTTTTTTGTTCTAAAGGAAATTTATTAACTTTTTTAGAAAAGATAAATGAAATAAATCGAAATTGTATTATAAACTTTAATTGGATGTTATTATGTATATAATTAATTATTTAATTTATCTTAATTCAAATATAATAGAATTATAAATAATCTATATTTATATAAAAATTTATCTTATAATGATAATATAATTAAAAAATTCTATTATGAATTTTTATTTTTAAATTTTTAGTCACGTGCATTTAATTGCACGGGCATTTTTACTAGTTTATTAAAAGTCCTTACAATTTCTGTACAACAGTAGATGTTTTGTATATTTTATTTTATTTTTTTAAATTTACACGTGCGACTTACATTTTTTTTTTGGGGAAATTAGGGGCGTAGCCCATTCATTAATCATAAAAAGGAACAATTACAAGTAAAAGAGTAAGGAAAAAGGAGAGCAACAGTACTCAAACAAAAAGGAGCAAGTGCTCAACATCAACGACAAAGCTAAAAAGCAAGACCTATGGCAAAGCCCAATAAAGAAGGATAAAAAAAACAAAATAACAAAACACAAATTGCCTGGACTCAGGTATAAAATAGCTCTCCCAAAATGTTGCGTCATCAAAAATAGGCTCCCTTGGTTGCCCGAAGGCCGTCCAAAGGGATGCCTGGACGGGAAAACATCATCGTCCGAGGCATCAAAAATCCCATCCAATTAAGCCAAAAAGTCGCACCATCAATTCTCGAAGGCAACCCGATTGTTACAGAACTGTATAACCAGCACCAAATCCTGATGAAGACAGTCCAGCAAAGCAAGTCTTCAAGCAGAAAACCATCCCATGCATTCAAATTGGCCACATTCCCAAAATACAAAAAAAAAAAATAGAGGGAGCTCCAGATTCACAGTAATCCCAATAACAAAAAGAAGGCTAGATAATCTCATACAACCGCATACAACGACATCAACAGAAAATGTCAGATTCCAAAACCATATCCATAGCCTTAACCAAAAGCTTCCAGAACTCTTCCGGCCACCATCAACATTCCGAATCCAATCTCTCAGATACAACACAGTGAATTGCATATTAATGCATTTGGTTAAGCATTTCTTTAAAAATGTCCCCATTCTTCCAGAAATAATTTTTTTGAGAAACCGCCTTAATTATAAAGAGACGAGTAGTGCTACTACTACAGAATTTATTCCCGAATTTCCTTGAGTTTCTCTCCTTCCAAATAAAGTAAACATAGCACCAAAGAAGAAGAGGATAGAAAGTATGATGCCCGTCATTGTAAAATTCTCATCACCCAAAAAATTAACAGTTTGTTGGAGGTTCGGTCTCAGGAGAAATGAGTTCAGAGCAGGGATAAGTTTAACAATAATAGCATGAGTGTAATCACACTCAAAAAACAAATGCGAAACACTCTTGTCATAGGAATGACACAAACAGCAAATAGTAGAATTGACAGGAATGGACCTCTTGATCAAAACATCAGTCGTTTTAAGGCCTCCTACCAAGCTTAACCAACCAAAAACAGAGAATTTTAGAGCAAAACGCTTATGCCATAAAACTTTATACCAACTAACCTCTGCTTCATTAGTATAAAAATGACTTAAGAAGTCACAGAATCTTCCTGTTTTACCATTATTCCACAACAAAACCGCACTATCTTGATGAATTGGGCAAGATTGAACCAGACTACGGATAGGATCAGTAACAGATGCAGGTATGTGCCAGCCTGTAGCTCCCAATATGACAGAAACCGTGAAGTTGGTAGGAAAAAAATCCCGCAAAGAAAAAGCATAAGGGAGACTGGAAATACTAAGCCCATTACACCAATGATCCCAAATCAAGGAGATAGGAGATGCAACAAAGATTTTAAAAACAAATTTAGCTTTGGCTTTTATAGCAGATTCACAAATCAATTTCCACATAGGAGATGCCAAACTTCCAACAGGTTTCCAGGGAGAGGTATAATTGTGTAAAAACTAGGTAGCAAGGGGAGATTGAGTATTGTATATTCTAGATATGATGGAGCAAGAGTTGGCAAAGCGAATAGCATTCAGAGAAGGCAAGCCCAAACCTCCAGCCGTCTTGAGCTTACAAGTGTTTCTCCAAGATATAAGATGCAGCTTCTTAGCAGTAGTATCACCAGAATATAAAAATCTAGCAGCCAATTTGTCAATCTGCTTACAACAACTCTTAGGTATAATGGCTCCCCGAATCCAGTAAGCAATGGTGTTCCAAATGGTATATCGAAGGAATTGAAATCTACCTGCAAAAGAAAGGAGCTTTGCTTTCCATCTAGAAAGCTTGTTAGAAATAACATCAATGAGTGGAGAGAAATCAAGAATGGAGGGTTTTTTGATAGAAATGGGAATCCCAAGATAGATAGGTGATTTTGGTTTGAGAGTGGGGTATGTTAAGAGCAACACATATATCATTGGAATTCAGATTGTTGGGATGCATGATGAGAGTGCTTTTTTGAGAGTTGACAACCAAACCAGAAGATGAGGCAAACTTGCTAAGCAATTTGGTAAGAATGTTGCAATTATGAACATTGGCCTTACCAAAAACCAATACATCGTCAGCATAAAGGAGATGAAATATTTTGAAGCCCCCAATATCAAAAGGTTCAAAAACATCCCCATCAAGAGAAGAATCCAAAAGGTTGGAAAAAGCATCCATTGCAAAACAAAATAAATATGGACTCAAAGGGCATCCCTGCCTGAGGCCAGAAGAAGAGGGAATGAATCCTTCCAAAATTCCATCTAAGCAAATGGAAAAATTCACATCCATAATACAAGACTTGATCCAACCAACAAACTCTCGAGGAATACCTTTCTGAGCAAGCCTTAAAAGAATGAACTCTCTAGAGACCGAGTCAAAGGCTTTTTTTATGTCAAGCTTAGCACACATGTAATTAGATCTCCCACAACTCTTGAAAAACCCCAAAATTTCCGATCCCAGAATTACATTGTCGGTAGAAATCCTTTTGTTGATAAAGCTAGCTTGAGAATCATTAATGATAAGAGGCATAATAAGCTTAAGCCGAGCCGCCAGTATTTTAGCAATCATTTTGTACAAAGTGTTGCAAAGAGAAATAGGTCTAAAATCCAAGATAGATTGTGCATGGGAACCTTTTGGAATTAAAGCAATAGCTGTAGACTTTGCACTTTTAGTAATGTAGCCTTTATGAAAAAAGATTGGATTGCTTTGCAAAGATGCGGACCAATAATATGCCAACCTGTTTTGTAGAAGTGAAAGTTGAAACCATCCGAACCCGGTGAGGAATTAGAGCTACTAGAGAAAACAACATTTTTAATTTCAATTTCAGTAACCGGACCTATGAGAGTAGGCCTAAGATGGGACGGCACAGTGGACCCAACATGGAAGTAAGAAAGATCAGGATGACCGGCAGGAAGAGGATTGTAAAGGTTATGAAAATGTTGTATAATATCCACATGACCATTAGGACTAAAATTACCATTGATGATACCATTGAGATTTTTCCTCACCCGGATTTTAGAATATAAGAATTTAAGGTCATCTTCCCCTTTAGTAAGCCATTTTGCTTTGCCACGTTGAATGATCCAAGAAGACCAAGAGTTGGATAGTTCAGCAATTTTCAAGTTGAGATCTTTCAGATTTCCATTAAGACTCTCATTATTAGGATCCACATCCAACCTAGAGAGGATATCATGCTGTTTAGAGGTAAGTTCCTACAATTCCTGCTTACAAAATTTTTTTAAATGTAAATGCTTCTAGCTGACTCACCGCAAGTCGTCCACTCTTCAGGCGACTATGTCTATTCTTAATTTTTTAACATGCTTAAGCAAATAAATTATTTACTAATCATACTTAGTTTAAAAATTTACCCTTAACTCTCCAGAACAGCTGCACTTATTTAGAGTTTTTGCCTTTATCCAAATGGATTAACTATTGATTATGATATCTTCTGGTTATATGTGTAGCAATTTAAATTCATTTCACTCACTTTCGTATGAAAAGTTCACTACAGGAAAATCGTCCATTACCGACGGCTTTCCGACGGTCAGTTTTCCGGCAGCTTTCCGACGACTTATTTATCTTGTATGCATTTTGTAAGCAGGAATTGTAGATTTTTGTTTAAAATATGTTCTCTTGAATTCGTGAATGAATCAATAAGTTGAGTATTTGTGAAATTATTGATCTTCCCTATAATCATCCACCACGCAAAATTTATTACATTTTATGTACAAACTTCATAAATATTTTAGCTATCTAATTAGGCGATAAAAATTAGGATATTAAACTCTCTAACGCAACATAAATATAGAGTGATGATATAAGATTTTGTGTGAGTTCTATCAATTATGCTGATCAGATTTTATTTTAAGTTGAATAAGACATGTAAATTTTTTAAGTAAATTGGGTTAATATATACAACTTTTATTGAATGAAATCCTTAGAGATGCACAATCAAAATGACCAAATTTTTTAAATGTCAAATTTTTATAAATAAAATATTAAACTTCACGTTTAAAAATCGTAATTTTAGTATAAAAGTAAAATATGAAGGTAAAATAATAATTAATATTATTATTGTTATTTGGACGTTATTTAATTTTTGGAAATAATACAAAACCTTTTTTATGATTTTACATTTTTTGTTTAAATGGCTTCCTTTTTTAATAATTACTGTAAACAGTTTAATATTTAAGAATAAATACTAAATATTTTCGGAAAAATCCAAATATACGTCCGAGTTTTCCTCAAACAAAAAATGATTTATAAAATAAGCGTTTTTGTCCGAGCCAAAATCAGTTAGCTTACCTCATCACCTCCTCAACATACTGCTTCACCTATATCAAAAACACATACTACAGCTGTCTCCCCCTACAGCATCTTCACAACATCAAACTACTTGCTCTAGCCCCCCTAGTATACCACCTACTCAGAATCCCTCTTCTTTGTCTGTCTAAACTAAGCATCCTATGGTAACATAGCTTCAAGTATAATGTACTTGGCTGCAAATGGTTATACCGTACGAAATTCAACTCTGATGGCTCAGTTGCTCGGTATAAAGCCATGTTAGTGGCTCAAGGATTCAATCAAGAATTTGGATTAGATTACTTTGATACTTTCAGTCAAGTTGCCAAGTTTCCTACAATTCGCATGTGAGATCTCGTTCCCTTACTGTTCCTCTCTGATTTGGATTTTCCTCCCAGGATCGTCCAGGACGATGTTGAGATCGTCCAAGCCGATCAGTGCATTGAAAACAGCTGATTTCTGTAGTGCTTTCTGGAGCGATTTCTGGACAGGATCGTCCGGGACAATATTGAGATCGTCCAGGCCGATCTGTACTGTTCACAATATCGTCCTGAGCATAGCCCTGTAAACGGTCCAGGACGATCAGACTTGGTCTGATCGTCCTGGGACGATCTGGCGATCGGCCGGGCCGATCAGCTTTATGATTTAAACAAATCAGCTCGTTTTGAGGAGAGAGAAAAATCATTTTATAAAAAACAGATATTTTGATGAGAGAGAAAGAGAAAGGGAAAAAGAGGAAAAGCTAGTTTTCGGAGACCGCGGAGCGCTTTTCGTCCGACGCTGCTGTTGGGAAAAGTGAAGATCTCGTGGTAAGGACTCCGAATCCTGTTTCTGTTTTCGAAGATATTGAGTTTTGATCGAGTTGTGTACTGTTTTGTGTTTTCGTAGTCGAACTTTTGACATGATTTCGATTTGACACAACTTTCACCGCACAACTTTTGGTATGTTATAGATATGACTATTGTACACGATTTGAGTATTTTCTACGAAGATTTTATCGATCGGAATTGATTCTACGCGATTTTACTTGATTAGAAAATTATCAGGACGTGATTTGATTTGGATTCTATAGAATAATAGTCTTGTATTGATGTCGTGATTATTCTATTGTAATTTGGAGAAATTTGGAATTTGTGCTTTTTGCAGGATTTTTGTGTAAATTTGATTGACTGCCATTACTCTGCCCGATTTTCGTACGATTTCTGATTTGTCTGAGATTGAATAGATATGAATGTGAATATCGATATGATTGCTTTAATATTGACTATTGCATTGATTATGGATTGACTATTGATACTGAAATACAAGTGGAACCTGATTGAACATTGGTTGAAGATTGATAGACCTGTATAGGATGGTGGGCCGACGGGCTTTCCTTTAAACATTGATTATTGATATATTTATGGGAGTCATAAGGAGGTTATTAATATGCCGACGGGCGAAAAGAGTGACGACTCTTATTGATAGAACCAATGTATATGGATCTACAACAGCAATATGGATTCTACAACAGCAACATAGCCAGTTGTTTGTACTTGTTCAGTATTATAGTATTGAAATGCATGTTTACTGTATTGATTTACGGATTTATTGATTTATCGATTTCTGCTTTATTGATTTGATCGGATTTACTGTTCTGTACGGATTTATAGATTTCATTGATTATCATTGAGCATTGATACTATTAATTATTGATTATCAAGTATTGATATGGACATGGACGGCATAGATACATAGACTCATTGATACTATTGATTCTGCACTGATTTGACTTGCTACATTGGATTTATTGATAGTATAGATTGAGATTTATCGTATTGCTTTTCCGATTAGATTTATCGTATTGCTTTTCCGACGGATTTGATCGACTTGATAGTATAGACTGGATTTGATTGATTGATTAATTTTGGACGGACTGATTTGACGGATTGATTGATTTTCTACTGTGTACGGATTTCTTCGAGATTGACGTGGATTGATTGAACTTAGTTTATCGATTTGCCTGCCGCTGCATTGACTGGTTTTATTGACTATTGATTTCCGGATTGCATTGACTCATTGACCATCGACTGAAATGAATTTAATTGACTGACATGCATATTGATAGCATCGCCGTGCTTTGATTTCAGTTATAGGTATTAGGTGACCTGCTGGGCTTTGTAAAGCTCATTATATGTGGTTGATATTTTCAGGTCAGGGCTTGGGAGCAGGAGATAGGAATTGATCCAGATCTTCAGGTTTTGTTCTTTTGGTCGATTAGGGATTCTTTTGTACTCAGGACAGGATAGATTTCTTTACTTGTATTGATCGTTTAGTTCCTGAGTGTTGTACATGATGTTTTGGAGATATGAATCGACTTGTATATTGATGTTTTAAATTTTATAGATGTTTGTTAGATTGTTTAATCGAAGGTTTTAGATAACTCTAGTAAATTGTTTGAGAAATTGATTGACATTCTTTCCAAGTTAGATCTTGGGGCATGACATCGCATCCTCTTTACTATTGCGGTTAACAAAAATTGGGCAATACTTCACCTGGATGTTTCTAACGCATTTCTTCATGGACCGTTACATGAAACTGTTCACATGATGCAACCTATGGGATTTACAGACAATCAATTTCCCAATCATGTCTGTCTATTGAAGAAAACCTTGTATGGTCTAAAACAAGCTCTGAGGCAATGGTTTGCCACCTTTACCAACTTCTTACTTGATTTTGGCTTCAAGAATAACCTTGCGGATCCTTCACTTTTCATCTATATTAAAGCACATTCCAAGCTCTATCTACTTATATATGTTGATGACATATTGGTCACCGGAAATGATTCTTCTATCATTTATGCACTTCTACACTCTCTGTAGTTGCGGTTCAAATTGAGAAATGTGGGACAGGTTTCTCAGTTTCTCAGAATCCAAGTTCAACTGACAAATCATGGTTTGCACTTATCGCAAACATCCTATGCTACCAACCTGCTGGAACGTTCAGGCATGATGAATTGTAAAGCTGTGCAGTCTCCACTTCTGACTAAATTTCCCCCTGTTACTGACAAATCCTAGCTCTATTCAAATCTCGAACTGTGCAGACAACTAGTTGGAGCTTTACAATACCTTACAATCACTTTCCCTGATATTTCCTTGCAGTTAACATGTTGTGTCAGCAAATGCACAAATCATATGATATTCACTTTCAATTACTCAAATGAGTTCTACACTGTGTTCGAGGAACACTCCATCTGGGCCTTCCAATTACCTCATCATCGCTTACTCTTCATGCTTACTCAGACTCAGATTAGGCATATGATCCTCTCACTTGTCGCTCTATGACAGGTCACTGTGCTTATCTTGGAAACACACTAATCTCCTGGTGTGTTAAAAAGCAATCAACAGTTGCTCGCTCTTCTAAAGAGGTGGAATATCGATCCTTAGCCTTAGCGACTACAGATGCCGTCTGGTTGCTGCATCAACTTCTACAAGATTTCCATGTCACCATTTCTCTGCCCACTAAACTATTATGCGACAATAGTTCAGCACTTGCTTTAGCTTAAAATCCGGTATTCCATTCTCGCACAAAGCACAATATTGATATTGATTTTCATTTTATTCGTGACTGTATTAGACAGGGAAGGATCACTGTGCATCACATTGCCTCTGAAGATCAGCTTGCGGGTATCTTCACTAAGCCTATGTCTATCAGTCGGTTTCATTTTCTTCGAACCAATTAAGTTAAGGATCTGTTATCAGGGGGGGGGGGGGGGGGGGGGCGGTGACCTGCCCTTATCTGATCAGCCGGCTCACCTATCCACTAAGCACTGAGCTGCAGGCACCAATTCCTGCGCTATTCCTCTACACCGTTGATAGTCTGCTATTGACTTTATCTCAACCGTTCATATATAACAAACTCTGTCATATTCTCTATATTAAGAGAAGGCACTGTAGCTAAAGCTGTGAGATAACAAGAGTTTCATGGCAATCTCCCAGTCATTTGCTTTTCCTGTTTGTCCCTGTTTTCTCTAACTCTTTATGCAGGTTTCTTTGCTGCTGCATCTGAGGGAAGTATTCTTCAAACTCGACGTTTAAAAATCGTAATTTTAGTATAAAAGTAAAATATGAAGCTAAAATAATAGTTAATATTATTATTGTTATTTGGACGTTATTTAAGTTTTGGAAATAAATCAATGCCTTTTTTATGATTTTACATTTTTTTTTAAATTGCTTATTTTTTAATAATTACTGAAAATTGTTTAATATTTAAGAATAAATACTAAATATTTTCGGAAAAATCCAAATAAACGTCCGAGTTTTCCTCAAACAAAAAATGATTTATAAAATTAGCGTTCTTGTCCGAGCCAAAATCAGTTAGAAAATCAATGGAAAAGATATTTTCTAATTAAATCTATTTTTCAGAAATTTTAGAAGGGAGAAAATTACATAACAGATGGGAGGAAAGAGCGGGGAAATATATTTTATGTGGAGTGGAGAGAAATTATTAGGTACGGGTGCGGACGGGAGAACAATCCGCACACTAGTATAAAACCGCGCTAGTTACCGTTCGGTACCACTGGGTACCGCTTGGTACCCTGTGTCTGTGCAGACAGTTCTCATCCCGTCTGCACTCCGCACCTAATAATTTTTCAGGAAGAAAAGGTCGGGCCCGAAACAATTCTTATTGTCAGCTAAAAATAGTCAAAACTTTTGTTTAGAGCAAAGAAAGAGCTGTGTTGAAGGCATATTTAACTTAGTTGCTCCAAAAAAATTCATTTTCCTCTCAAAAGATATCTCTCTCCCCTTCTCATTCTTCTTCGTTTTGCCTGCTTCCAAATTTTATGGAGGGTGAAAAACACGATGTTGTCAACAATGACGGATTAGAAGAATTCATTCCTCCTCCGCTGATAAAAGACGGCCAAAAAAACATCGTCAAACCCCCCGATGAGAACATCCAACGTCTCAAATCCGACCGTTCAGAAAAAGTACACCATATAAATGAAGTACATGCAGAATTGAAGGACACCTATATCAAGATGTGCGTGCAAGGCAAACGTGGCATATAGCTTGGGAAAGAATTTGCTCGCATTAAGGAAATCAGAAGTCTTCTAAAGCTTACTTTGTCCATTAATGCAATAAATTCCCTTAAGAAACAAGGTCAATATTCCAAATACTTGACCCTTACAAGCGGCGAGAGGAAAGAATTCATCACTCCAATGGAAGCAAATAGCTCAGAAGATATGATCGAATTATTCGACGTGGAGATCCAACGTCTTCGCGTTGAACTCTCTGAAAACTGTTGTCGCATGAAAGAGATAGTCACAGAGTCGGAAAACATTGATGCCCTCTTGATCACGCTTATGGGTCGTGCTATGGAGCTTAACGGCGAACTTGTTCACAACCAGTATGACCTATAACTCTTATATTGCTCTACTTGACTAGGGCCATAAACAAACGTGATGGGGTTTCCAAGAGGCTTGAAGGTAGAAGATATATGGAGTTGCTTGCTTAATTTGGAACTCCACCAAGCTAAATATTTCTTTCTTGATATCTTTCTTGACATCTTTTCGCTAATTAATCTGCTTTTCAATTTTATGTGCGAAACTCCATAATAATAACCTCTATGTCTCTATAGATGAGGACAAGCACGTCTCAATAAATCAGGCCGAGCATGAAGAATTCATCATTCCAAATGAAACAAATGATATAAAAAGTACGTTTGAAGCCTTAAAAGAGTATATCCTAGGAAAACAACTCCGTTTGGCTGAGCTATTCGCAAAGATTGAGAGCAAATTTACCATCATGTGCGAGCATGCCAAACGTGGCAAAGAGCTGGAGAAAGAACTTGCTCGCAACATGACAAACCTAACTGTTGTAAAGCATGCCTTGTCTAAGGTACAGAATGCATGCGCTCAAGCCTTTGTTGGAGACTCCTGCAGTGCAATAAATCCCTTTTGTACAGCCTCTCAATCCAAACACTTCAATATCAATGAGAATGAGAAGAAAGAATGCATCGCACCAAAGGAAACAGATAACTCAGAAGACACAATCAAAGTCTTTGATGAAATGATAACACGTCTTTGTCTCGAACTCTCAGAAATATGTCACCGCCAAGAGGAGATATTCACCGAGTTGAATAGCCTTGAATGTGACTTAGGCCCACCATTAGATATTGTCACGGATCTGATGAATATGCTTGATTTGTGTGGACAGCCCGTTTGGATATGTTGCGTGCTAAGTTTGATGCAATTCTTCTTAAATCCTAGAGGCACATATATATATAGGTGGTTGTATGAATGCCTTGAAGCCCCAGGTTTCATGCATCAAAGATCAAGATTTGTTATAATTATTTGATTTCCAACATTTACTCTCTTATGCAATTATTTTATTTTCTATTTGAGTTTTTCACATACTCTTTTATAAAGTTACAGTTACGCTTGTTATGGGTTGTCAGATATTATTTCAGATGAGAAATTCCAATTAGAGTAAGTAAATGCCAATGACGTGTTGGATAATGGGTTTCAAGACCATTTATTGTGAATAAGGTCAAATTTATATCACTTTTCTCCCTATTTTATTTTTTATTTGCCTACTATTTTTTTGATATTCATAAAAAAAAATATAACGAATATATATATATATATATATATATATATATATATATATATATATATATATATATATATATATATATATATATACCCTATAAAATTTTTAAAACTATTTTCTTCACAACAGTTTTATAGTTACTTTTATAAAAAAATTTAGTGTCTCAAACAGACCTTGAATCAATTATAAGAAGCAGTGGTCATTTTTTACTATTTTGTGCTTATAGATTTGCTTATTATTCTATAGTTTTTTATTATTAATTATTTAATTTATTTGTGTAATGACTAAGACTTTACACTTATTGGTGCAATACTATCTAAAGCTAGGGAAAGTTTTTTTTTTTTTTTTGAAAATTTGGTGCCAAGCCCAGATATTAATACGGAGAAATTACACGGGAAAAAGAAAAGAACAATAACGCTCCACCAAAAAAGGGAGCAAGCTCAAGTCTTCTAAAGCTTACCCTGTCCAAGGCTCAAAATAGTACGTGTTGAGTCTAATGTTTCCAAAGTTTCCTCCAATGCAATAAATTCCCTTGAGACATAACATTAATATTCCAAATGACCTTTGATAGGGACCACCAGAACGAGAGGAAAGAATTCATAACTTCGAAGAAAGTAAATGACCCAGACGACACGATCGAAATATTTGATGATGCAAAGGATACGATCACACTATCATGCAGGATAAAATAATCTTAAACCTTTACACTATACGTAAGCAGGCCAATGAGAAAGAAGATGTGATCATACATATGATTAACAATAGAGGATAGTGGCTTTCACCTGAACACCTCTATGGGTAATAATATATATGACCTTAAAATTATGAGAATTTTCTCATTCGATACATCAACTCAAGTGGGATTTATTTGATGTGAGTATCAGTTTCCCATGGGCGCAAGCTAGCCCCCATAGTTAATTACATCTTAGGCCTTAGCCTAAGAAAATTCTTGATTAAGTACGCTATATTATTCTCTTCAGGGGTATGGTGCATAAGGGAATATCTAAACAATCCTAATCCAAATGGAGATATGCTCAATCAGGCAATTTCAGCATGAATGGATCATATAAGCACTCTGCCGAATAAAAGACAAGAAATCAGAGGAGACATTACACACAAAGCATGCATGAGAGAAAGATGACTGATATATTTGTTTTAATACATCCATGTTAGGCTTTGAAGGCCTATAACCAAGAAAATTCACAAACAAATGTATAAAACCTATAAAACCCGATCCTCCTAAGTATATAAATAGGAGTAGACAGGGTTCAAATCATCAGATAAATATGCGATCATGAGGTTAACCGGAATATTTATTTTATACATTCATATTATGCCTTCAAGGCCTTTAACAAAGAAAATTCATAAACAAAAGCATCAAGCCTACGAAACCCGATCCTCCTAAGTATGTAAATAGGAGTAGATAGGGTTCGAACCATTAGATAAATATGTGATAACGATGTTGATCGAAATATTTATTTTGTATATTCATATTAGGCCTTCAAGGCCTTTAACAAAGAAAATTCATAAACAAAGACACAAAGCCTACGAAACCCGATCCCCTATCTGCAAGTTAATATGATTGACAAGGTTTAATCAAATGGAAATGACACCAGACACCCCGATGATGACTGTGTTGAATGTAAATCTCAACCGTAAGGGTTCATTCCAAATACTCACAATTTCATCTAGATACTCTTGAAAATCCAAAACTCCACAAGTTTTGAAATCTAAAAATCATCAAAATTTTAATTCTAAAAATATTTAAAATTTAAATAAATCCATTAAAACACTTAAAGTAAAATTCATTCATCCTCCGCAACAGTATACCGAGGTGGACAAATATAAAAATTTACTTTAGCTCACATAGAGCTAATGTCTAGTCAAAAATATCACTATGATTCATTCTCAAAATAATATCCTGCCAATAAGGACATGGTACGTGTCCTCTAATTGACGGTTTTATTGCCAAATGACACCGCATGATAAATGGTTATGACTCGGGGCCCTCTGAGCTGAGTGATTTTGCCTTCAAATGGCACCACAAAATATCGGTTATATATGGCCAGAGCCAATATGCTCCTTAGTGACATCAAATCTTTGAGATATTAATCAATAAGATATAATAGGTAGGGCACAAAGCCCTTTATTAGCTTAAGGTGGATTCAAATTTATCCCATTAGACAAATATTCCCCCAGGTCTACAAAGTTCCCTTAGACGAAACAACCTATGGCTGCCGACAAAGATCCTTCTATTAGGTTGGGTCGACCACCTCCTATGACTAAGTAGACCAGGGACCATGATGGTTCGGGACGATGGAACCATGAGATCTTGATCGGGTCCATTATCCATTCCCCCACCATCCGCTTTAAGTCGAAGATGGTGAAATTTCTGTTTTAAATATCAATTTTTTCAAATTCTTAAACATTCAAACTTCCAATTCTCGAGCTCAATGTTGCTACTATATGTCGAATATCATGTATCTATGGATATGATGTATTCATCGATGACTAGTCTTAATTGAAAGTTCTCTCTCGTGATTGAGAGGGGTAATTAACTATATGGGCTTGCTCTTATAGGAAACCATAACTCACTACAGGAAAATCACTTATTTCCGGCAGCCTTTTCCGACGGAAATTGAACATTTTCCAACATTTTTGTAGTTTTCCAACGGTTTTTACCGGCGGTAAATTATTCCGGCGGTTTTTCGGCAGTAATAAATCGCCAGTCAAATAAAAAAAAACCCTCATTGTAACCGCCACCCAGCTGCCAACGCCGCACCCCGCGCACGAGTTGCCTGCGCACGCCAGTGTGCCGCGCTCCCGCGGCAGCCGCTCCCCCGGCCGCCGGCCCATGTTCCCGCCGCACCCACGGCTGCCGGCCCAGTTCCTGCCAGCGCCACTCACGCGCTCCGCGTTCCTCCATGAGATTCGAACCGCGTTCCTCCGTGAGAAATTTCAAGCGTCCGACCGAATTGCCGATTAGGTAAATAAGAAAATTTTGTCAATATTTTTTATTTAAAGTATTTTCATACCAAAAATCAATTAGTTTTTTAATTATTAAAAAAATAAAACTATTTAATTTAAAATAAAAAAATAATATTTAATATAAAATAAAAATTAACTAACTATTTAATTTTAAATTGAAAATTAATTAAATTGTTAATCTAAGTTTTAATAATTTTTTGTTAATACATTTAAACATTAAAAATTTTATTCATTTTCATTAATTTTTTAAAAGCCGCAGGAATTTCCGCCGGAAAATTCCTTGGGAACAAATCGTCGGAAAAGCGCCGGAAATGTGGCCGCCGGAAAATTCCGCCAGAAATCAGTGATTATCCTGTAGTGACTCAGATCATAAAGTCCTCGTAAAATGAGGGCGAAATCTCTAGGTAGTGTCTTATCTATAAACCCATTTGACTCTCAAAATTTACCCCAGAATTTATTCCGTTAAAACTCCCCTCACCGAAGAAAAGCAACACAGCGGGCGGAGGCTGGTGCCGAATTTTCGTAGCCCACAGTAATGAAGGCAATACTCGCAACCTTGGTGTTTGATGGTTGCAATGAGAGTGTTTTGAGCCTTTTTAGAACTTGGAAATTTTCTTTTCTTGATTTTCGGATGCCAGTTTTTTATGTGGCCTTTTTTTTTTATCTTAGTCTCTTGCAGCTCTTTTTGTATGTGTTCTTTATTACACCTTTTTGTTGAGTTGGAGCTTTGGCTCTTATTTTTTCACAGTTTTTTTCATAGTTATCTGTTTTTTATTGTTTTTTTACACAATCTATTCTCTTGTAACTATTTTTTATTTAATGGAAATTTGGCTTTGCTCTTAACTTTCCCTTAAAAAAAAAGCTTGCAATACTCTGATACTTTAATAAGCTATTTAGACTTCTTTCTTAGAACCTATGAGATCCATTGAAGGCATGCATGAAAGCGATAGGGAACCCAACGTGAAATGATTCGTGACTTATTAATAAGAGAGAATTTTTTATTCAATATCATTAATTCAGATCTAATACTTTGAGCTTTGTTATTTCATAAAAAAAATTTATATGTTAATAAGCACGAGCAAAAAGATTCTTTCAAATTTGATTCTTGAATGAAAATGAAGAAAGTTTTTCTGTAATTTGACTTTTTTACTATTTCTCTTTAATAATTTAATATTTCTCTAAAAAAAATGTTCACCAAGTTCTTTAGTCAACGTCTAGTTGATTTAAGCTTGTCAATACGTTAAGTTTGAAGAGGTTTGAAGAATGGAGAGTGTTTGGAATAGCTTTCTTATTATTTTGCTTTTCAAAATATAATCACAATTTCTATTTGGTCTGCTATTTTTTTCTTTGCTTTAATTGGAAACTGCTTTCTACAAGAACATTTAAAAGTTATTTTCTCTAGAGCAGGTTGAAACTGTTGTATCTTTTATAAAGATGATTGTAAAACTGTTGTGGAGAAAATAACTTTTTTAAAACTATCGTATAAAGTAGCTTCATTTCTCAAAAAAAAAAAAAAAAGTAAAGCAGTCAAAAAATAGTAGCCAAATAAAAGCTGTAGTTGCAATTTAAAAAGCAAAATAATAATAAAGCTGTCCCAAACCGAGCCCAAGAAAACATTTCATCCACGATCAACAAAAGTGAGACAATCATTTTATTAAGTATCACATGAAACAATGCAAAATCCTATAGATGATAGAAGACAACTAAATGACAATCGAATGAAACAAAATCTAAGACATCAATAAGGTGCACATACAGACTTATAATACTAGCAAAGTACATATATATGCTTGATCTAATCTATCTATTTGTTGTATCTAGCTACATGCTTCATTACAGATATTTCCTCTTCCCAAAAGCATCCTAATGAAGCTTTTAAGTATCAGATATCACTATCAGATTTTCAGTTCCGCGTACTTCCCTGCAACAAAAAACATTATATAATACATATCATAGATGTATCTCATACATATAATTAACGTTGAAGCACAAAAAGATAACTAAATACCTCATACAAATCCAACAAGGCCAAGGTCTCTGCAATTGAGAGTTCAAAGCGAAATCTGTTGCCATAATAATGATGTAAAATAGGCCTAAATGCGTGTTCTTCAAGGGGCTTGCAGATCTTTCTGGTACGAATCCTCACTTGCGCAGGAAACATAGACTCCCCTTCGCACTTGAAATCTTTCCAGGCTGTTGGATCTATATTAGAACCTCCAAAACTTGCAGCTTCGAAAACTCCATGAAGCCGACGAGTTGTGTAGTTGTAAAGGAAAAGAGGTAATCCTGGAGTAATGGCTCTGACAGAGTCGCGGAATCTTGGAGGCAAACAAAATAGCTGGTTCTTAAGATCTTCCTTCATGGTATCACTGTTGCAGATAAAAATATAACCCCCGAGAATCTGATTCCTTGGCAGCGTCTCAGTTGAAGGCAATGTCTTAAAACGCTTTCTATAGTTCTTCTTACTGTTTTCATTTATGTTTTTTACATTATTTGCATTACTTTTCTCGCAGGTGGAGTTCATGAAGTTTTCCACATTGAATGAAGTGTTTGTTGCAGCTTCATTCATCATATTCATCAGCAGGTTCTCAAAAATGGCATCTTCTAGGAAATAAAGCTTTTCCCATGGTTGGGTCTCTACAATGTTCAGAGGATAATCAAAGTTTTTGATCTGCTCGCCCTTTGATTTTGTTATCTTTGCCAGTTTGGAAGTAACAACAGACCATTGGCGATCCTCTGAGACCTTGGGGTACTCTTCTAGTCGAAATTCAGGACCCATTTGCCAGAGGCTGTTCTCCATCTTCTTATCTGAAGTAAATAAATAAATATTAATTAAACTTAAAACTACTTGACATTGACAAGAAAATAAAACATAAATATATGAAATTATTTTTTCTCATTTATCTTATATATGATATGGAGCAAAAATAAGCTATTGAGAAAATGTTTTTTGTTTTTTTTCAATTTCTGGGGATGAAGAGAGAAATAGAGAGAGAATATCAATGTTTAAATTTTGTTTGAAAAAGTACTGTGTTTTTTTTTTCCCTTTAACCGCCGAACTTTTCTTTAAAAGAAACACAACAATAAATACAAATAATAATAATAATAATACCTAAGCTCTTCAAATCTAAGTTTATAGTAAAACTTGTTTGTATTTAATCAGCTTCTGCACTCTATAGATTATGGCTTCCTTTGAGATAATTTTTTTATTAATTTTTGAATCAGTTTTTTAGTATAAATTATTTAATTTAAAAAATATTTTATAGGAAAAAAAATTATTTTAAAAAACAACAAAAAAAAACGATCTCATTGTCAACAACGATCATAGATTCTAATGGAAGTGTCGAATATGTAGAGAAAGAATTGATGAGTCAAGAAGAAATGAGATTCAAAACCCTAATGCAAAATGCTAAATGAAGATCAGATCAAAACCCTCGTGTTTAGCAACAGCGATTTTAGAACTCTCTAGAGGGGTCAAAACCCTAATGAAAAATGAACACTTGACAAAAGAAAATTTGCTTTGCTCCGAGTTTGAAGAAGATAACAAAGTTGAAAGATTGAGAAAAACCAGTTTGTAAAACTGTGATATGTTTTATGATAAATCCCAAAACTTTTATTTTAAAATTAAGAAACTTGACATGAAATTCATTATAAAAAAAAAACATAGAAACTAATTTTTATCAGATTATGCATCGGCAATCAAAATTAAATATAGTGGAAGTATCAAGCTGTATGTAGTACTATTCAGAAGGAAAAAATATTATAAGGAAGAACTGACTACTGAAGAAGAATTGCTTCAGTTGAAGTCAGGGAATCAGATTCAAAACCCCAATGTCCAACGCTAGAAGGAGATCTGATTGCTTACCAGAAGCGATTTTAGTGCGCTCTTGAGAAGAACAAGCAGAGATTTCTCGATCTTTTGCAGACGCTGAAGCAGAAGAAGGATTTCAGACGGAATTAGGAAACAAGCAGACTCTTCTTCTCTAATTAATGATGGATCAACAGTTGATTATATAGAGGATGGGGTTTCCTTTTTTAAGATTTTGTATATTCCGAATCTTTTCGAATTTTTATTTTTTCCGCCTATTTCGTAACGGTCAACAACCTTCACAAGCAGAACGCCGACTCATTTGGGGTTGGGTCATTAGTACTTATTTAGTTTTTAATTAAAACAGTTTTAGTTCAGGTAATTATATTCGGATTAATTAATTTTAAATCGTACGCAATCTTTAAAATATAGTTAAATTAGACTAATTAGACAAAAAAGCGTGAGATTTTTAAATAGAATATTTCATATTTAATTAGACAGTAAATTCAGTCTGATATTTAAACTAATCTAAATGGCCTAAATAATTAGTAATCTTAAATTAATTATATATTAACTAAAAAATCATAGAATTTCGTGTAATCTGTCTATTTTACTAATAAACTTTCTTGTTCGGGTGCCTAATCTGCCTCTACTGTATTCTTTTCATTATTATGCGGGTACTCTATTTTTATTGTATTTAAAATAGCATTTTATTTTCTAATATTTTCTTTGGGACATTTAGGTGAATTAAGACGGACTTACACACACATTGCATTACACAATACTCGAACTCAAGACCTCTTAATTGGTAGTCTAAGCTCCCAACCAACATATCAAGGTGAGTTGTCTTATTTTCTAACAGTGCATCGAGTGCTTGAACAATGGTAATATGGAGAGCAGTTAAGTTTGTGTTCTAAATGTTGAGTAAAATACTTAGAAAAAATATTTATTAAGTTCTATCTTATCTTGCAATGGTGAACTAGATGAGATTATTAAACAACAAGTTCATTAATTAGTTTTATAAGGACACCTTAATAAAGTTTCTCAACCTCTATCATGTGATTATGATCCACCCATTTACAATATTTTTTTTTTTTTTGGTTAAAACCCATGGAGGGGCTTACGCGTTAATAACAAAATTGAGATTACAAAATCCTTAATAGAGACCTCCAGCTTACTACTGCTCATAAGAGCTACAAAATAAAAGGAAAAATAAAAAATACAAGCTGGTGGTCCCTAATTAAATCTAATAGTTACAAAATTACCTAGTAACATGCTAGGGCTGAGAGAGTTTAGCACCCAAAAAAGAAATTGACCAAAATTAACAATCATAGCACAATTCCTACAAAACTTAAAAGCAAAACTCGGTAAAATTTTAGTCTTCAACATCTCAATCTTTTTTTCCATAGCAACAGCAGCATAGATATCCTTCGGGCTATAGTCCTGCAAAACAGATAAACTCCAAAACCACACATTGTTGTTAAAATACCCATGTCTCTTATCATTAACAAAAATAATTAAAAACTTAAAAAACCTGCTAGCGTAGATCACAACCATCTTACTGCGCCCATCCATCAGACTGACATAATGATCATCAACACATTAAAACAACCAGATGACCCTAACCCTGCTAACACCCCAAAAATAACAGCTGCTCAAAAAAACCGCAGACCACCTGGAGCAAACGATATCAACACAAACCTGCATAACACCATCCCAACAGCTATACCACCACCTGCAAACAAACAAACTCATAGCCTCCACGAAACCCGCAAGCACAGCCCAGCAAAAAGAAACAAATAACAGCAAAATATGACAACCACCACCACAACATCAGCTAATGATGTCTAATATAAGGTAACCTAGCACGGTCCAATCTAGCCAATCCTTTAACAACCATATGAATATCATAGTCATTAAACTCACGGAAATCCAGCAAATTGCAACCTAATTTAGCCAGAGCATCAGCATAACCATTCCCCTCACGAAAAATATGAGTAAGCTTAAAATCAATGTAAGAAAGGTCCAGCTTCAGCGGCCTAATCAAATAAAAATTCTCAGCATTAAATAACTTATTACTATTAATATAATGTAAAAGGAGCATAGCATCAACCTCAATCCAAACTCTGTTATAACCCAGCTTAATGCATATATTGATACCATAGCTGAGCCCTTTTAACTCAAATAACCAGAAACAGGACCCGCAAACACCTTAAGCACCTGACCCACATACAAATTTGTGTCCGAATGTGCTGATTAATAAGTAGTCAGAATGCTGCTTAAAATTCGTATATCTATTTTGAAATTATTATAACATTAATTATCTTGGTATGTATTTTATTCATAAATAAATCTAAAAATTATGAGATCAATCATACTACTTAGAGCTCAGAGCAGGTATTTAACATTCTTTATTTATTTATTTATTTTTTAAATTTCTATACCACAAAGTTATCGTCAAAATTGTATGTGGCATTCCAGAAGGCTAGGAGTCAAATGTTGGTGCATAATTAAAAATAACCTAAGGAATATTCCTCCCATGATATTAAGTGTCACTCAAAACAATACAAAATGGGCAAATTTGTAAAAGGATCAGGCTTTAGGTATAAATTAAGAGAAGGAATACATTATAATTAAAATTTAAAAGGGATTAAAAACGTAAATGTGTAGCTCGTTTTGCAAAAAACGCAAAGCATATAAGTGTTTTTAGGAAAAATGCAATTGCCCTTTGCGTTTTTAGGGGAAATATTCATTTTATTTTGCCTCCTAGCCGTAAAATATTGTATTTGATCTTGTTGCTCTACACTGAGGAGTTGTTGCTGCAGATTAATGCTGCTTTAAGATTTCATTTTAAATAGCTTTTTAGAGCAATTTTTAGTACAAAAAATTTTGTAACTGATTTAGCTCAAACAAAGCGGGTGACTTTTTACTGTTTTCTAAAGCAATTTTTTAGTACAAAAATTCCTTCAATTAAAATTTTTGTACTATAAAATTACTTTATAAAGCATTAAGAAAACTGCCCAAACGAAACGATGCCTTAGTTTCTTTAGTGTAGAAAAGAGCAACAAAGTATTCATTGAATACAAGTTAAGCTCTAATTTAGTTAATTTAAGAGAAAGTTTCATTTTGTTTCTATTTTCACCGACATATATTGGTTGTCGATAAATTCCAACAAAAAGTAAAATTAAGTATTTATTAGATAATTCACTATTAACCTCACTTAATTTTTTGAAATATATTCTAAAATTTAAAAATGTAGTAAGTTACAATTAGATTTTAATCAAATTACACTTCCTCTAACGTTTTTTTGTATTATCTTTTGAAATAATTAAGTTAACGAATATAGAAAATCTAAAATATTTAAATAAAAAATTTTATAATTTAAATATACCCTAAACTATTTACTTTCTTTCATTTTTAACGTTAAGTATAAGCACTTATTATAATGTGATAAGAAATAAATGCCTCTCTAAAAACAAATAGTAAATAATTTCACTTTCACAATGAAAGTCACGAATCCAATGCCATCAACACTGATGAGCCTTTAATTATAAATGCACTTTTCATTAAAAAAAGGCCTAAGTCGTCCATTAAACGAGTGATTTACTATTAATCAAAATCGCCCATTTAACGATTGATTTTGACTTTTTTTAAGTATTTTATTCATTTATTTAATTTTGAATAGTATCTATTTTAAATTTTGCCCAACATGCAACTCACCTTGGTTCGTTAGTGGGAGGCGTTGGCTACTAATGAAGAGGACTTGGATTTAAAGCTTTTGTACGTGATGTGTGTATGAATTTTCCTTAATAGTTCAAAAGTCAAAAAAAAAAAAAATTTCCGCAATGATACTAGGAAGGTAGATCTTAAGAATCAGCTATTTTGTTTGCCTCGAAGATTCTGTGATTCTGTCCGAGCAATTACTCCAGGATTACCTCTTTTCCTTTACAACTACACAACTCGTGGGCTTCATGGAATTTTCGAAGCTGCAAGTTTTGGGGGTTCTAACATAGATCCAACAACCTGGAAAGATTTCAAGTGCAAAGGGGAGTCTATGTTTCCTGCACAAGTGAGGATTCGTCCCAGAAAGATCTGCAAGCTCCTCGAAGAGCATGCATTCAGGCCTATTTTACCTCATTATTGAGATATAATCAAAAATTAATCTTGATCATGCACGCTCTGAAGGCAACTTTGAGTTGGAAACTTCTGAAATTTAATCTTTGATCAAATTTTAGGAAGGAGCGCGTTTGTAGGTAGTTTTGGCGGAAGCAGCTCGTATAAAAAAAAATTTGAAAAAGAGCTAATACGCTCTACTGTTGCGCGCATTGTATGAATGCGCGGTCCTATTTGGCGCATTCAAAGAATGCGCCGAACTGTTGGGCGCATTCTATAGAATGCGCCGAACTGTTGGGCGCATTCTTTAGAATGCGCCCAACGTTTAAGCGCATTATGTATAAGACATTATCTGTAACAGCTGTTTCCAGCTTGAATTCAGTGAGTTTTCGTCATTAAGCGGAGGCAAGATCCGGAATTTACGCAGAGCATGTGCTCAGTTGCGGAAATTAATGGTGGACGTTGAGTTGGTTGTTGGCAGCTGATAGTTACAGTAAATGCGGGGCTGGGCAGCGAATTCCCTATAAAATGGGGCTGCCGATTGTATTTTTCTCCCACTCATCTCCCAGCGTTTGCTCTCTCAAACAGCCGGTTTTCTCTCATCTTAAAAGGTATGTTCTTAAGTTTTGATTTTGTTTTAAAGCTTTTTTTTGTTAACTGTTCCTAATTTATTGTAAGATTATTTAGTTTTTATTAATACTAATACTTGTATTAGTATTGTTAGATGTTGCTGTTGTAGATATTGTAATTTATTATTGTTTATTTGTTGCAAATTTTTTAGCAAATGACCGGCTGTGCGTAGCATAGTTTCTTATTTTTGCTGTTTTCAATATTTTATTGTAAGATTATTTAGCTATGTTAATTTTTACGTAATGGTATGTTATTTTATATATTATTTTTAGAACCATAATTTTTGATATTATAAGAAAATCAGAAAATAGGATTTGAGCTTATACAAAATGAAAAAATAATATTAATAAGATAGTGTTGTTGATTTTTTGAAGCAGAAGTAGAAAATAATTTTCTAACATAAAAATTATTGAAAGTACTGAAAAATTGTGGCCTAAGAAAAATGGTGGTTGCAATCTAAAAAGTAAAGCACTAACAATTTTTTTTAATAGACTTTAGCTTTGTTTGGAGTTGATTTCTTATTAAATTTGTTGTTCTTTACAAAAAATTTGTACAAAAAATTTTAGTTAAAAAAACTTTTGTCTGTACAAAGAGCTACTTTAGACAAAAGTAAAAAAGTTGTCTCAAACAAAGCTTTTCACCATTGCTTGTTGGCTATTTTTAAGAATTTTTAATATAAAAAAAAGCTTTAAAAATAGTTTAAAAAGCTTTTTTGCTGCTTAAAAAATTATCCTAAATCAAATCTCAGTCAATCAAAATTTTAATATCACATTAATACATAATAAATTAGAAGTAAAAATTTATAAAAAGTATTTTACGACTTCAATCATTTTTATCACTTTTATTATTACTATCTAATATTAAAAAAGAGAGCAAAATATTATGAAAAAATCAATAGTAGCATATATCTAAGAGAAGAAGTATTTTATCTAAAAATATAATAAAAATAAGCCAAATTATAAAAAGGTGTATGTTTAATATGTCTCATGGAGATCTTGAAGCTAAACATTTGCTCGACCATAAAAGGCTTTCCATCTGCTCTTCAAAAGTATTGTGCAATTTGTATGTAGTCCTCGATAAAAAATTTATGTTGCTTCCTCGCTACAATGGACATAGGGACTAATAGTAAAATGAATATAAATCTCATATTTATTGTATATCATGATAAATAATTAATATTGCTAACAAATCATGTATCTGTTAATACTGCAGAACTATATTGTATTTAATATTTAAAAATAGGTATGAATAGTTATTTGATTAAAATAGGTGTAATGATATTATTGTACTATTATAATTATACAAAAATCAAATTAACTCTAATTAATTAGTAGTATGTAATGATATCTGTAAGGTCCAAATATATTTAAAAGTGCATACTAAATAAACTGTAAAATAACTTAAAATTAATAATATAATTTTTGTAAAAAAATGTTTGTAATAAGAAAGAGAAATGTTTGTAAAAAAAATTAAAACAGAAGAAAATTAAAAAATGTGTATTTAAATTTAAAAGGAAAAAATTATATATGATTAAAAAAAAAAAAAGACATGTGGAGATCAATATATTAATGATAGTTTACCTCAACATTGATTAATATAAGTTTCTGTTGGATGATTAATATAAGTTTCTGTTGGATGATTACTATATATGTTTGATTTAAGTTAATTCAGCATTAAATCACTCAACCACTAATCTTATGAATTTTAGGCTTCGTTTGGGATGAGTTTCTTACTGATTCTTAAAGCAGGTTTCTAGTATAAAAGTTATATTTTTTTGTAGTTAAAGTTGATTTAAGAAAAAAAAAATCGTCCCAAATGAAGCCTTATTATGGGTTTAAAGTTAGGAGCACTTGGTTATAAATACCCCGACTTGGGTCCCTTGTTTCAGACAAATCTAGAGATCTAAATGAGGCTAAAGACATTGCTTACCTTGCTGTTTAGTGTATTGCAAAAAAAAATTTTTAGCAGATCATCAGGATAGTAAAAATCGTGCTTTTTATTTGTTGAACCTGTAGAAAATTATGTGTCCAATAGTAATGACAAACCATAGAAATTATAAAAATTCACCTCATTTTTAATTCACTTGCTTATGTGTCCAATATTAATTCACCTCATTTTTAAACACATGTATTAATTTACATATGCATATACATATTCTTATTGACTTAAAAATAAGTATAATGAACTCCTTTTCCATAACTCTTCACCAGACAAATTGTTTTGGATTTTTATTATATATTTCCTCTAAATCAATAAATATCATATGTAGGTACACTACACTTAGTCATTAAATCTCTTAATAAATATATAACTTTCATAACATAATTACCCAGTATGAATCCAGGTTATTATTGAGAAATATTAGTATCACATCATAACATATGCTCAACCATATTTTTAAAATATGACATCATTTTTTTTTATATAATATTGTTATTTGACTTTGTAATTATTTTTTGTTTATTTTGAAGCTTGGTAATTTTCTATCGAATTTTAAAGTACAATTCAAGTTGATCCTACTGTTAGTACTAATAACTTATTCGCCTCCGCTTGCCACCCACAGCTCAGCTAACCACCTCGATTACTCTCAATCATAGGAATAATTATTGTGTTCAAAATTTTATTTTTAATTAGATCCAAAGCATTATAATCATTTTTTTTAGAGTAGAAAAATAAATTAGATTTTAATTACAATATTCAATCTTCTAAAAAGAATTTAGACAAAGAAATCAACTTCTGAAACTGCACATGAATTTTACAGTACTAAATATTTAAAAATAAGTCAAGCATACGTTTTAAAAAAAAAACTATAAAACTAATTCTTATCAAATTGGGTTAGGAAGTTTAACAAAAAAAAAAGAATTTCGAAGTGAGGAATGGTATTTCCCGAAATAGAAGTCAGCAATTTAACTAAATGCTTTTGGTTATGTAGAGGGGAGGTGTAAGAGCATCACGATAGAATATAAAGGCTTCTCTCATGTGTATTAGAATATTTTGTACTTATATCATATTTTTTAAATTTAAATTTGGCTGAAAATTTAAGGTTTAAAAGCCAAATATTTTTAAATAAAATAGCTGAGTATAATCGCAAGACATTACGATAGAATATAGAGGCACGCCATAAACAACAAGCAAATACGAATGGTTTAGCGTAGCTAAGCAAGAAGGATCCAAAAGATTAGTTTATTTGACTTTGAACATAAATTCTATTATATATATTACCTAAGTCTTTTAAGTAATTGTATATTTAACTTATGGTAATGTTCCCAGTACCTTTATAATTAATTGACATTTAAGTTGGGCAAAGTTTAAGTTAGTTTGTACTTTATATCATCAGCTAAATTTTTACATAAGTTTCTCTATTCTTCTTAGTATGTCTCGGTTGTTGCTATATTTCGACGGTGAGTTACGCATTTCGGGCGAGTTCACACCAGCCTATATTGGTGGAAGAAATCGACCGCTCCTCATCGAAGAAATAATTAGTCTTCAAATGTTAAAATTAAGGATTATGCGTGCACTACGAATAAATCCAACAACAAACACTATTACCCTCACATGTCGGATTCGAGATAATGGTGGATTTTCTGCGACCAATGTCTTTGATGATGAGGTCTGTGAGTACATGTTGAAGGAGGCCAGAACACACACTGTCGTTGTATATGTTGAAGTTGAGCAAATTAGTGGGGGCCAACCTGATGGCCCCTCAGCACAAGCTTACATGTGAGTTCCAATCATTAGTTTTCATAATTATTTGAACGTACTTCTTCATTTTCCTCATTTAACTTTTGCGTATTAGGCCCACACCAACCTCAGAGGCCTTTAGGCCTATTGTTAGAGATATATCGAGTAATCTTGAAGATCATTTACATGGGCGTAATTGGTTTTGTGAGCAACCTATTCATTCAACGCAACAACTTCCAAGAGCTGTACCTAGACGTAGTGTTCTTGAACATCCCTCATGGGAAACAACTAACTACGAACAATCACAAAACATCCTACCCTCAGTAGTTTCAATGCCCCGTAATTCACAGCACGAGCCGTACACGGGTGCACGTGTTGATGGTGATAGAGATGAAGTTGAAGGGTATGAAACGATGAATAGCAGTAGTAGTAATTCATCGGATGATGATAGCCCAAGATTATACTCCCAGTGTCCTATGGAAGAATTTAACGACGTAGAATGTAATGGTCAAGGGTACATTGAAGATCACGCGACACAAAATTTAGGGGGGTTAGAAGGAATGAACATGAATAACGAATTTGTTGAAACTGTTAGGACTACACAACAGTGGGATGATGATGAAAATTTTGATACTCCATGTGTAAACATTATCAGCCCGATAGAAGCAACTTCTGCAGTTGATTTATTTGAAGGGCAGATTTTTCATACAAAGGCAGATTTACAAGCCGCAGTAAACGGTTGGTCCATCAGTCATAATGTTCAATTTTTAAATTCAACGTCAAACAAAAGTCGTTTGAGTATCATGTGTGCCCAACATGAAAATATTGATCGTCCCTTCCTGTGGCGCTTACATGCATCACGAAGTAAACATTTAGGTGGGTTATGGAAGATTTCTATGTGTGGTCCGCCACATACCTGCACCCATCCAATTTTGGCTAGTGGACATCGTAACTGCACAGCGAAGTTTATATGCAGACTTATCATTCCAATAATTAGACAACAACTAGACATGAAACCGAAGGAGATCATTGCGAGAATGGAGTCCAAGTTCGACATCAAAATTTCTTATATGAAGGCATGGGACGCACGTAGAAAAGCTATTGAAGCCACCTTTGGTAGCTACGAACAATCTTATCGTTCTCTTTTTTGTTTTATGGAGGCCTTACGATTATCACAACCAGGGTCTGTATACAGTATTCAAGTTGTGCCTCCCACACGGTTTAAAGGTCTTTTCTGGGCCTTTGGTGCAAGTATATGTGGTTGGGAACACTGCCGGCCAGTCTTGAGCATGGATGGGACTTTCCTACTTGGGAAGTATCGAGGTACCCTATTGGCTGCGGTAGGAATTGACGGGAATGGTGGATTATTTCCACTCGCTTTTGCAGTAGTGGAATCGGAGAGCAATGAATCATGGATTTGGTTCCTACAAAAACTACAAGAATTAGTACCAACTGTAGCTGCTCGGGATAAGTTATGCATTGTTTCTGATAAACACCCAGGACTTGTACGTGGATGCAAGGAAGTATTTCCAAATGCAGTTCACAGGCACTGCCTGCGTCACTTGCGTGAAAATTTTAAAAAGATGGTTCGTCGTTTAGGAACTCCGGATAGTGAGGGACTAAGTAACAAAATGTATTTTGCCGGAAATACAGATGATTACTCCTACTTCAATAGAATGATGGATGAAATAAAAATGATAAAGCAAGAGGCTTTCGATTGGTTAGTACAACGTGACGTTTCTAAATGGTCACTACTTTTTGACGAAGGACATCGATATGGCATTATGACCACCAATGCATCTGAATGTTTTAACGGCGTCCTTAAACGAGCCCGTGGTCTTCCAATTCAAGGGCTAATTATGTCAATTTACTACAACCTCGTGGCTCTATTCCTAAAGAGATCAGCTGAATCTGGAAAGTGGGTTGAGGAAGGCCAGTCACCCTTCGTTCCACGAACAATGAATGTGATACAAAGAGCCGAACGTGATGCTCGCCGTTGTCCTGAACCTGTAACGATCAACAGAAATGAATTTGAAGTCATTGATACAACCTCCCGAGCAAACAAGGTCGAGATAATCAATGCAGCCTCATGTACATGCACTTGTCTGAAACCACAACTTTATCATGTCCCTTGCGTTCATGTCGTTGCAGTAGCTGGAGCTAGGCGGTGGGATCATAATGCATTTGTGACACCATTTTTTACGATAGAGAATTACATTGCTACGTATGCCAATTTATTTCATGTCTTCCCCCCGAAAGACGTATGGCCGCCCTTTAACGTAGAGCATGGATTATTTCCTTTACTGGCTCCAACTTTTAGACGTCGTGCTGGTCGACAACGAATGAATAGGTTTCGAAACACGATGGATGAGCGTCCGAGTAGTTCAAATAAAGCTTGCGGATTTTGCAAACAAACAGGCCATAATAGATCAACTTGTCCGCATAATCCTTCTTCATCAAGGTTATCTTTACTTACTACATATTATATTTTTTCAAAATTTACTGACAATAAATAACTGAAATTTATTAATTTTCTTATTTGCTAGGTATGGCCGATAGATCTAGACGTGCGCGTACCAGCCGACGCACATCTCATCGGACAGCCGATGAAAATGTGCCGAGAGACCTTAGCATTGCGTCACTTGGGGAGTCTCATAGGGCGCACGATCCTGATCATGTAAGTTTTCTAAACGCAGTTAAAAAATTTATTAGTTAAGCTATTCATAAATATCATTTTAATTTAAACTCATTTCAAATTTTCAGGCATCTCCTTTGGTGGCGTCATCTCATATGCGAATGGCTAGGGAATGGCCAATTGATTGCCCACGGATGATTTACATATTGACTAACCTGGGATTTCAAAATCTTAGGCATTTGCAGTTTGTTAGGTTGGATCACAACCTAATTCAGGCATTGGTGGAGAGATGGTGCCCATTAACAAACACATTCCATTTTACGATCGGGGAGATGACAATCACATTGCAGGATGTACAAATCTTACTGGGGCTCAGAATTGATGGACCTGCAGTTGTTGGCCCAAATGTGGTTGGGGAAGGACGTATTTGGCCCACATGGCCAAATTGCTGTGACGAGTTACTTGGTACGCATCCCGGGCGGGAGACAGTATACCATGACCCTAATGATGAGGATGACGTGGCGACCTTCAGGATGGGTTCTTCACAAATTGATTCGATGCTCCCGCTACGTTGGCTCCGCTGGACATTTTACAGAGAATCCTATGATGATTTGGCACCTGATATTTTCCTACGACATGTTCGTGCATACATTCTTTTCATGATTGGTTGTTTTCTAATACCAGATACATCACGGAGTCATGTTTCGCTACAATGGTTACCCCTGCTTGCGGATGTTGACAGCTTCAGTAGGATGTCTTTGGGAGGTGCCGTTCTTGCACATCTTTATAGGGAGCTCTGCTACGCGACTAGGCCAACGAGGACATATATAGCGGGATGTGTAGCACTCCTACAAGTCTGGTCATGGGAAAGATTGTACATTGGTCGGCCAACATTGCGTGTCCCTCAGATTATTGACTTAGCGGGACGTCCACTGGGTTGCAGGTTAGTACGTTTTATTCAATACAAGCTTTCTTATTATTTCAATAACAATGGTTCATACAAATTTATAGGTGGGCAGAAGACAGGATACGTGAGCTTCCTGTAGGCAACACAATGACTTATAGAGATGAGTTTGATGGGTTGCGGATGAGTCAGGTATAATAGAATTTTTATGATGTCATTAGCTTAATTAAAATTTCATCACAACTTTATAAAAATATGACTGGTGACATGTGTCTAGGTTATCATGACGCCATATACCCAAGCGGTTCTTGCCAGCATTCCATTACAATATCATGATGGAGAAGAGATTTGGAGGGCACGAGTGCCTCTTATCAGTTGGAAGCGTGCAGAGTGACACCTACCAGACCGGGTTGTTAGACAATTTTCAGGCATGCCAACCATTGATATTGAGCCTATGGATCCATCATTTAGGCGCATCGATGGCCGTGGTCGCGCTGATCAAGATTGGACAGTACAATACCGTGACTACCTCCAAATATGGGAGGAGAGGAGGGCTTACGTAGTTCCTATCACACCAGTAGTTGGGGCAAGCAACCGAGAAGTAGGAGCCTATCTACGGTGGTATAGATCTTGGGCATCTATCTACTTGTTGCAACCTCAAATTGAGCCTCCGGAGACCTTCTTTCCTCGATCACCTGGCGAGAGATTGGTGGTACGTACTTATTTGTTTTCTATAATATATTAAAAATTTAACATAATTTAAATCATTTGTACTAATGCATATATATTTACTCTTTAGGCCGATTACTATATACGATCATCAGCGATACTTGAGCCACTAGCCGGGGGTGGGGGACAAAATGCTAGTTCACTGCAGATGGCCGTTGATCAAGTTGCTGAATTGTCTGCCAGAGTTCAACAATCGGTTTATATCGATTACACAACCTTTGATACAACTACGGAGGCAGAGCAACAAAGGAAAGATCGCGCAGAGACCTCTCATGGGCCGCAACATACTAGACGATCTGTTTCTGATGCTCCGTCACGTTCGATGGGAAGCAGGCACCGTCGACCTGTTGTGGCGGACCCGCATCGTCATTCCATGCATATACCATCCATGGCCTATGATTACACTGGAGCAGGTTCTTCGACCCCACATTGGAGCCCACACGTTGGTCAGTCTAGTCATGCAGATCAAATCTATTATGCCTCCCATTACCACCAACCAAGTGGACAATCTTTATTTCCAATGCCCATTCCACAGTGGATGTCATCAGTAGGAATACCTTCATCCCCAACGCAGCAGGACATCATGTTAATGGGAGGCATTCAAGCTCAACCAGGCACACAACTTTCACAGCAACGCACCGAGGTTGAGCAGGAGGAGACAGAGGTATCAGAGGAGCCACAATTACAGCGGAGAAGACGGAGGGCACCGAATAGATTTACTCCAGGGAGTGGGGCATTACCTAGGCATCGTTAGAATGAGATTTGAAATGTATTCTAGTATTGATATTTGGGATTGAACAATATGTTATAAAATTTTTTTTCATAATATGATATCTCTTTATTAAATTGTCCGACTATTCATTTATAGTAGTTACAAGAAATATTTTGCTCTACCGACTTAATTTAATTCTGCATTACTTTGTGATCAATAATAAAGAAAAATTCTATACCACTCAAGATCTTCTGCAAATACTTATGTCAGGTTCATTATTCTACGATGTACTCCAACAACTTAGATGCTAGCAGCAGTTCCGAAATCAAACAATGGATTAGAGAGGGTACCATACGGGTGCGTGGAAGCTTATCTTATGCTGTCGATGAGGACCTTGAATCTAGGGTAGCATCAAATGAGCTATTCAGGTGTATTATCCATACTTGGGATGAAGATGAAGATTACTTATTGTGGAACTTACATGAAGATACGATGAAGGAGAAGGAATATAGAGGCAACCATGCACGTCGAGAGTTGGGTTGGAAATGTATACAAGAAGGTTTTCCAATTTTTAAGCACCACCTGGTTGGAATAGATTTCCTAAAAGGTCGAATTCTAGAACTTTATCGTACTAAAAATGGTGACATTGAACCCGGTTTGGGAAGGTCTATGATGGATCTAGACAATCGTATTTTATACACTAACTGGAACCCTCGTCATGATAAGCACATATTAGATTCTTATAAACAGTTCACACAGACTTCTAAGCATGCTGAACCAAAACAATTTCTTAATGGAGAAGATTGGCAGGAAATACAACAACAATTTCAGATCGACTTCAACTGTTGTCCTACACAAACACAGCTACAAACTCGTCTACGATATCTATTAAATAATATGAAGTAGTGCGTAAAAAAAAAACAAAATAATATGTTCAGCAACAGGCCTACTACCGTGGCTCAGAAATGCAATTTATGGTCATATAACATTCTACGAATATGTACTTCTTCTTGTTCTGTTGCTGCTTAATATCTATGATTATTGTTAGTACTCACCTTATAATTTGTTTTCTTTATTAGACTCTTGCTCTCCAAATCATTCTTTGACAAAAAATATTTATATTGAATTTCTAATAAATACTCAAATTGAATTTTCTAGATATTCAGCATATCATGTCATCATCATCAAGGATCTCCTCTATCAAGCGCTCACCATCAAGGGATTTCCTACATATTATTCCAAGAAAAAAATTGATCTATGATGGTACAATTCGATTGGCAAACTCTATGTCATATCCCATGGATGAATTCTTGGAGGAGAAAACAAGAGCGAATGAAATTTTTCGATGTTGTTTACATGAATGGTCTTGGTACGAGGACGATAATTTATGGGACGTATATCATGAAGTTATCAAATGTCGTTATCCATTGTATGTGGTTGGAGATACAATAACTGATATGGGTTGGAAATTTATACGACAAAGGTTTAGGGATCATAATAGTCATTTTGCACCTATAAGTATTCTTAGAACTAGAATTTGTGAAATCGCACGAGCAAAGGATGGTTCAGTCGTGGTCAATGTTGACAATCCTATAGCTGATGTGCAACATTGCATCCTTTACAAGAGTTGGGATACAAATCAAGATGTATTTCTATCAGAAAAATATCGAGAGCTAAATATTAAAGATGGTAAAAAACAGAAAGAGTTCTTAGATAGCAATGATTGGCAAATCATCCAAAAGCAGTTCACAGAAAAATTTTTATGCTGTCCAACTTTAACACAGCTGCAATCACGTATGCGCATAGTACTAAATCATATGTAATACTAATTTTAGTAATTAGCATAGTACTTCGTTGTTGCTTTCAATCATCAATATATGTATTAACATGAGCTACTGTTAAATACTTCTCGCACTATTTCTATTTCAAACTTGTATTTCTCTTTTCTTCTAGTAATTCACAACACTTCAGTTCTCATTAATAAATATTTTTAATTATTACTTAAAAAAACAATTATAAACATAACATATCTAAATCAATTAAACAACTTCTAAGTTTTAAATTCACTAAAGTATGATTGTTTTAAACACAGTCTATCTCAACTACCAAATTTAAGATCCTAATTTTTTTAATACATCTCACTCTAACTATACATTAGCTTTAAAGACGTTTAAATATATATTTTTTAACACTGTCTTCCTCATTTGATCAGTTCATAATTATATATTTCATGGAAAATATGATATTTCCAATAAGTTTAATCATCTAAACCAAATTTATTTTCTCGTATTAATTTTTTAAACACATTGGTTTACATCAAATTATTTACAAAAAAAAACACGCTTTTAAAATCTATACAAATAAAATTATTTTTTAATGATTGTATTTCAATTTTACATATATTTAAAAATTAAAATAAATTCCTACTCATTGAAATCTGTATTAAATTTTGTCAAATAATTAGTAAGCAAAATTCTACAGAAAAATTATTCCTGCTCATTGCTACATATATTAAAATTTAATTTCTTCATAAAAAATTTTTGTCAAATAAAACCTAACATGCTTATGCAACAAGAATAAAAGCCAACCAAATTTGTGCGGATTCGAACCCCGGTCGTTCGAGAGAGCATCCAGTTCCCCCATCTACTCACCACCCCAAACAGGATTCAATAACTCAATACATTATAAAATATATAATATATTTAAAACAAATTTAATATTTTAAAAGTTCAAATTAATATTTCATTATGAACCAAAAACAGCCGCGAATCAAGAGGCCAAAATGATCTTAAACAGCCACGAATCAAGAGGCAAAATCGAGTTGGAAACTAAGGATATTAAATTTATAAACATATCAACTCCGATTTCTATAAACTATCACCTCTCCAAATTTAGGAATGTGTGGTCACACGGAATTTGAGAATAAATTTTCGCATTCAAAGGCACTGAACAAGGTAAAGCAGGCATATATTTTTTTTTTTTTTTTTTATAAACCTGAATACGCCAGAGCAAATAGCGCAGTGAGCTAAAATTGGCTGAATGCGCTAACCTATTAGGCGCATTCAAAGAATGCGCCTAATCATTCGGCGCATTCTTTGAATGCGCCAGATCCCTAAGCGCATTCAAAGAATGCGCCATTTCATAGCGCGTATCGGCTGCTTCTGAAATTAATTTCCAAACCTGCTTTTACTGCTAAAAAAAACTCCTGAAATGCTCGTTCTGAAAATTTGGCCTTTAAACTCAGATTTCAACAAATTTATAGTGGCCGTCACCCTACTACGATCTTTCCGACCTTTGTTGCCTGTCAACTATGATCCTTCCGACCACTGTCACTTGGCTACAGTCCAATCAGACCTCCGTCATCTGCCAATTATGGTCCATTATGACCACCATCATTCAACTACGGTCCTTCCGACCATCGTCGCTTAATTTCGGTCTTTCTAACATCTGAAGCCCACTAGCTATGGTTTTTCATACTACTGTCGTCTCTCGACTATGGTCCAATCAGATCTCTATTGCCCTCCGACTACGATATTTCTAACATCTGTTACCTGCCAACTACGATTATTTCTGACCACTGTTATCCAACTACGGTCCTTCCGAACCCCATCGTTCGATAACGCTCTTTCTGACCTTCGTTGTCCACCGACTATGATCCTTCGAACCACCATCACCTGACTATAATCTTTCTGTCCTTCGTTGCTCACAGACTATGGACTTTTCTACCTCTGTCGCACGACTACGGTCCTTCCAACCAATGTCACATGATTATGGTCTTTCTGACATTCATTGCTAGCCAACTACGGTTCTTCTGACCACCGTCGTCCATCTATGATCTTTCTGACTTCCGTTGCCCGATTATGATCTTTTTTACCACCGTCGCCTGACTATGGTCCTCCAACTTACATCGCTCGTCGACTATGGTCCTGCCGACCAAACGAACATGTTAGCACTGATTCCTCCAACTCCCACCATGCAATACGCTCTATATAAATTTACATTAGCTACATTAAGCCAAGGCCTTTCCCCCCAAGAAAGAGCCTCAGTTTTAATCGACTGTAAACATTAGTGGATACATTTAAACTGGGCAAGGCTCCATGGTTTATCCCATTTTCTAGAATTTTAATGTAAAAACTCTAGTGTCTCTTATGAATGCTCCACCCCCTACTATTTATCTGTCTTTTTGTTGGACTTCGTACAAAACTAGGACGTTAAACTTTATATTTCTCAACTGCCGCGAACACTCCAAGACGCAACAATTATTATGTTACCAGATGTTGCTTTGAACTCTCAATTGCAGAGACTTTGGCCTTATTGGATTTGTATGAGGTATCATTTTCTCATTGACTTTGGATTTAATTATCTTTTGTGCTTCAAACTTAATTACATGAGGTCCGTATTTGATCTATATTATATTATGCATTTTTCACAGGGAAGTATGTTGAACCGAAATTCTGATATTGATATCTCATACTTGAAAGCTTAATGATGCTTTTGGGAAGAGCAAACAGCTGCAATGAAAATATGTAGCTTGCAGCTAGATACAACAACAGATAGATTAGATCAAGCTTATGTTCGTTGTTATTATTCTGAAGTAGTCAATAATGTGCTAACATTAACTGCAATCCTCTTCGAACTTTAATATATTGGCTGATCTTCAGGCCAACAACTAAAGAACATGTCCATGTTTTTTAAGAGAAATATTAAATTTTATGTTGGATCTTAGACTCAAAACTCTCTTACTTTATTATTGTAAACTTTTAGTATGCAATAATGCTGAAATAAGGTTCGGACGGAACTGAGCAAGTGGAGGAAGTCGCTCGACTTGTTCAGAATGAAGGAGAAAAAAGACGAGCATCAAAATTGGGTTTCTGAATAGTGCGAGGTCAATATTAGCTTCGCATTGTACACTGCTGAGATAAAACGCAAAATTGTGTTTGTGTTTTCATTTGCCTTTCAAGTTGACATTCGTCGGAGCTGCAAACGGATGAATGACGTTCGGTTGAAGATGTACTAACTACGTAGCATTAACCAAATAACGAAGTAGGACAATAAAGCCCTAGCTGATAAATCAAGAATAAAACGTTAGATTTGCATATATTATAATTAATTGGGTATGCTTGCATTTGTACCAAGATTTATTATTTCATGTTCATGATAAATATGAAGAATATGAAGGTTCTAATAGTAGATGAAACTTTCTAAAATATTTGCGACAAACAACACTTCATTCTTATCTTTTGAAATTTATTGTATTGAACAATCAACTTGAAAATTTTATCATTGACATAAAATTTGAAGGGAATTGAAAAACTTGCACAAAAATTAGAAGATACTATGAAGAATAATATTTATTCTTTAGCATTTTTAATCATAAAGTTTTTTTTGATATTACTAATTGCTGCAACAACAATTACAAGGGCATTATATATATTTGAGAGATTTTTGGATAATGATAACTAGTCATATTCTCAGTGTGGAGAGATTATTATGTGTGGAATCCGGATACATATAATTGTTCAATTTTATGACTTTGAGTATTAAAAGCATAATTATTGTTCACCATTATGCTTTTATTGTTCAACAATGCATTTTTACTGTGTGTTTACTATTTACAATCACAAAATCGAATGATTTTTTGTCTCTAGATACCACACGTAATAATCTCTCCAGGAGGCTCCCATGTTAAATATAGAAAATAGGCTGATTCGACCTTGCTTATTTCATCTATTAAACCTATATATCTTTTACTGCTATCAGCCTACTAAGTGGTGCCCAACAAGTCTAGAAAAATCATAAATAATTAGAACTATAATTAGACGAACGTCTAAAAAAACCAAAACATGACAACTATGTGATAATATAATATGATCACAATGCAGTAGTTATTATTGATCAAATTTTTCGAATGATTGCTTGGAAATTGCGACAGTTGAATTTTATCATAATAGTTCCATTAGTACCTAAAGTCTATAAAGAACCCAAATGTGACAACTATATGATAATGCAATATGTGACAATGCATCAATTATCATTGATCAAAAAGGAAATCCAAAAGAAACTCGAATTTTTAATGTGATTGCTCAGAAATTACGACAATTAAATTTTTTGGTGGATGAGATATTTTGATAAACTTTTTAATAAAGATTGTGAAAATATGATTGACTTTAACAACCTTAGTACCCTAAATGAAAATAAAAATTTTTGTTTTTATTCGCGTAGTAGTAAAATCGAAGTTAGAAAAACTTTAAAGAGAATGAAGTGTGAAAAAGCTATTGGACCTAATGAATTCAAATAGAGGTGTAAAAATGCTTATGAGAAGAAGGAATTTCTTGACTTACTAAACTTTTTAATATTGTCTTGACTAAAAAAATGCCAGATGAGTGAAGAATAAGTGTTAATTCCTATATTTAAGAATAAAGGTGATGCACAAAATTGTGTAAATTATAGATGAATTAAGTTAATTTGTCATACTTTAAAACTATGGGAACGAGTTATGGAACGTAAGTTGCGGTGTGATACTAATATTTCTCAAAATCAATTTGGATTCATGTCGGGTAGATCTACTATAGAAGTCATACATTTATTGAGAGGTTTGATGGAAAAATATAGAGAGAATAAGGAGGATCTTCTTATGATATTTATTAATTTAGAGATAGCATATGATAAAGTTCCAAGGAAGTGTTATGGAGCATTCTTGAAAAGAAATGAGTTAATAATATTTATATTCAAATCATTAAAGATATGTATGCATGAGCTATTACTTGTGTTCAAACACAAGATGGTTTGATAAGTATTTTCCTATTTCGATTGGATTACATCAAGGATCAACCTTAAGCCCATATCTTTTTGCTTTACTCATGAATGTTCTCACTAGATATTTGCAAGAGGATGTATCTTAGTGTATGTTTTTTTATGATGATATTCTTCTTGTTGATAAGACTAGAGAGGGAGTTGAAGGTAAACTTGAATTATGGAGGTCAACTTTAGAGTCTAAAGGTTTTCGCTTGAGTAGATCTAAAACTAAATATATGAAGTATAATTTTAGTAGTGATAGACCTAGAGAAGATATTGTGACTTTGGACGATCAAGTTATTAATAAGAGTACACGTTTTAGATATCTTTGATCTATTGTTCGGAATGATGGTGAAATAAATGAGAATATGATCAGTAAAATTCAAGTTAGATGGTTGAAATGGAGAAATTCATCGAGCTTGTTGTATGACAAAAAAATCTTCCTCAAACTTAAGGGAAAATTTTATAAGATGGTGGTGACATCTGCAATGATTTATGGTGTCAAATATTGGTCATTAAAAAAAGAAGCATAATACTAAGTTAAGTGTTGCAGAGATAAGGATGCTCATGTGAATGAGTGGCTTTACCCTTAGAGATAGGATTTGAAATGAGCATATACGTGAAAAGGTTGGAATAGCTCCAATGGAAGATAAGATTAGAGAGAGTCGCCTTAGATGGTTTGGTCACATAAAATAGTGGCCTTCCGACTACTCGTTGAGAAAAGTAGATGTAATAGATTTGAGTTATGTTACGAAAGGTAGAGATAGACCTAAAAAGACTTGATTCAAAAATATTAGAAATGATCTTTCTTATTAGAATTAAACAAGAATTTGACTTTTAACATGACACAATGAAGAAAGAGAATTCATGCAGCCAACTCTACTTAGTGGGACAAAGGCTTGATATTGTTGTTATTATTGTAGCACCCAAAGTCCATAAAAAACACTTAACATGCAACAACATAACAATATAAGATGATGACAATGCAGCAGTTATCATTGCTCGGAAATTGCGACAGTTAAATTTTACTAAAATAGTTTCATTACCATCCGAAATCTTTTCGATGAAAATAGGATATTTCCTCTACAAATAGAATGATATAACCTATTCAGATTGGATATTCAAATATCTGAAAGAAACCTTTAATCTCACCATCCAAATTGTTCAGGACTCCAAGTTGGTTTCATCATGATTCACAACCACCATTTGAGAATTGTAACTGCTGAGCTTCCTATTCACTCTATAAAAACATAGCAAATAAATGCCATCAAATGCAACGAAAAGTTATTTCTCTGGAGATGCTAAGTTAACCTGAAATGGCACCCGATAAAGCATACCATCCTGGATGAAAGAAAAAACCATTACAGCAATGCTGCAACTGTGCTGGAAACAAACTATGGGTTATTTCAGAAAGCCTCAGAGCTGGCAGTTAAAGCCGATCCCTAAACACAGAAGGTGGTAAATGCAAAACAAAATTTCATCTTAGATTTCAATTGAAGCAAAAAATTTGTAGTACTTGAGAGGCACAATTAGCTAAAATTTCTGCGGAAATAATACAACAATAAACTGGAATTAATTTCAAAGAACAAAAACAAACAGCTGTGGTGTTCAGAGGTTCTCAAAGGTAATGAATTTCAAGCTTCTCCAGAAAAGAGTCATTCATCAGGTTCAGCTCTTCCCTTTTTCTTCTTTTTCTTCTTACCTTCAGTGGCCATTTCCATATCACCAGCATTTATCTCTTCCCGATTTTTCTTGTTCTTCTTAGCAGTTTTGTTTTGGTCAGTATCATGGCTAATTGTCCCATTCACTGCTTCTTTAACAGTAACTTCCACCTCATCCACATCCTTCTGCTTCTTTTTGTTCTTCTTTTGATCAATTCCTAGATCAGCAGATGCATATACATTTACCACATTAGAAGGCTTATCCTCTTCCATTGGCTCCGCTTCCTGGACCTCCCCTTTGGATTTATTCTTCTTTCTTTTCTTTGCAAAAGGCTCCTCTGCGTCTTTCTTTTCACCACCTATTTTGAAGGACAACTTAAATGGTGATATACATGAAAAAAAAAACAAAAAAGAAAGTGCCACTATATATATAAAATAATTAAAAATAATATATCAATATCCAGCAGTGCCAGAGTAATTTTACTTAAATGCAAGGCTTTTAAAACCGGACAGGTCAATGAACCGGAAGAAGAAGGGGTTAGAGGTTTGATGGGTAGAACCGGGGTCGAACCGGATGACGTAATAAATATTTATTATATTTAAATATTATAATAATGACACAAATATTTATAAGTATTATTTAAATTTAATACAATTAACATAAAAATAATGTTATCATTCAAAGTATGAGATAAAAAATTAAATTAAAAAAAACTATGAAACATAAAAACTTATATAATTAAGTAAAATAATTATTTTAAAATCTCACATAAAAGCAAAAAAAAATTAAATCTCATAATTATAAGAATTTACACTCATAAAAATATGATAATTTTAAATTTGAATATTTTTCAAATTTTAAATTTAATTTATATATAACCATATAATTTAATATATATTATTATTAATTTATGTTACATATTTAATATAAATTTAATTCTAACATAAATTTATAAATTTAATATAAATTATTCTTATTTTATATTATATGATTAAATATATTTTACATATTTATGATATATTGTATACAAAAGTTTTTTATAAATTTATATCTAAAATCATTAATAAATAAATAAAATTATTAATGATAAATTATTTTTTATTATGTATAAATAAATAAATTTTTATTGTTAACTAATAAAAATTATCACTCACCTAAAAAATAATTAATTAAAAAATCTGTTTAAAAATAGGTTTTATACCTATTATATATGTTATGAACACATACACTCCTCATCTCTTTTTTTAGTCTCACATCTCTTAGAAACACTTTTTTGCTATTGTTTATATAGCATATTTAGATTTCTTGCACAAAGAGAGCACATGGGGAGGTCATGTGAAGATGTTTCATGATGCTTTGAGGACAAAAATACTTATTATATAAAATGTATTTAACTTTAATTAAATGTTTTTAATATATATTAATTTATTTATTTAAAAAAATACTTAGAATTTGTGAGATTTGAACCGGCCAGTTCAAAAATAATCGGACCGGTTCGCCGGTTGAACCGGCGGTTCTGGCCGGTTCAGTCCGGTTCTTTGCAGAAGCGGTTATAGGGCTGAATCGGACCGGCCTTGTGACCGGTTCACGGTTGAACCGGTCGAACCGGCCGGTCCGATCCGGTTTTCAAAGCACTGCTTAAATGTATGGCCTGGATTATAACCTAAAAACCCCAATTTTCCATCGTTAGGCAAATACGATGCAAGACCTGTCACATCAAGGTCAAGACGAAATCTACTCTTCCTTTTTTTAGAGTACTTCAATAACACGGCTCTCGGTAAGTGGCAGGTGCCGGTTTCGATGCAATTTCCGTTCCGGAAAAGACCCATATGCCCACAGATCAACGAACCGGAGGGAGCAAACCACCACAGCTGATATGGAATTTTATATTTTTCTGAAAAAGAACAAAACTAGTGCCTTTTTTTCTTTTAGAATCCTCGCAACTTGGGAAACGTGCAAGGAGAGCCAGCGCAAGACAAGCGAAGAGAAATGGAATCTTCATCATTCCCTCGTCTATATTCTTCTTCCTTCTTTGACTTGTTGCATTACATGACAAATACACGAGACCATTCTTTAACGTTCTCAGCTCTCAGCTTCTTCGTTTTCAGCTTCGTCTCCTTCCAGGTCACATCTTCTGAAAACCTTGATTTCTGGAAGAGGATAAAAGAAGAGGGAAATAATTGGGATTTTTGTTTTCTGCTTTTGGTTTTTTGTTTCCTGTTTGTGCTACATGCTAATAGCTAGGTTTACAATATTGAGATTGAATGTTCATTGATGGTGTTTTCCAGTTCTTCTGTATCATGGGTTGATAGTAACCATTCGTTCATTTTTTACTTTAAATGTATGACTTAGTTTATAACTGAACACTAGTCCTATAAAAGCAGCACAACGATCTTCCTCCCATTATTCCACAATTTCTCATCACTAACCAGCTAAGACTAAATCAAATCTACTTCCTCATTGGTCATTCATTCTTCATTCTTGGCCCGTTGGCATGCTAGTTTTTATCAAAACTTGGTAAGATTATTCTCACATCCTAGGAGGAGAAGGTCCTTTAGCTTTTCACTGCTCGGCTTCTTTCATACCTTCTCCCATTCAATTTACTCTCCTTCACACTCTCATCTTCAATGAACGTTGATTTCTTGGAAGACAACAAAAGAAGAGGGAAGAATAGGATATTTGGCTTTATGCTTCTGGCTTTTTTGTTTCTGTAATTGGAGTTAGGTGAGATTACCTGAAACGCTTGTGCTAACGTACTAGCAAATTAAATGATAAAAATAATCCCCAGAATTATTATGTGTGCCCACTGTAATCCCAAACTTTTAATGGCATTCAATTTAGTCCAACTTACCAATGTCGACCCAATTTGGTCCCTATGGACAACTTCTTCACTTATTAGAAAGATAAATTGGTGGAGAGATTGTCTACAAAGGCATTTTTAAACTTTTGAGAGTTAATCTCATTAATTTAAGCAAGCATAAAGTAGTGAGATTGACCCTACAAAGTTCAAAATGCATCTCCAATTTATATCCAAAGAAATGTCAAAGTCAATGGTAGGACCAAATTAAAGGAGTAAATTGAACACCTAAAATGTCTGAGAGTAAAATGAGCACACCTTAATTAGGGACCATTGTGGATATTTACAACACTGATAGATAGTTAGGTGTTTCCCTACAATATTTAGATTGAAGATAACTATAAGCATACCAGTGTTTACATTATATATGTTTTTCTGTTTCCTTATTGAGTCATTGCCCCTCTAAGAATGACTATTATTTTGCTTTTTCAATTGGCTCAAATAGTCGAATGAAACTCTAAATTCACTCAATCCATCACATAATCGAACAAAACTAATCTTAGCTATAAAATAGAAGAATGGGGCTTTTGGCTTTCCGCTTTTGCTTTCATGTTTCTACAACTAAAGTTTGGTAAGATCCCCCAAAATGTTTGTGCTAACATGCTAATAGTTGATATTTAAATTCAAGGTTCATTAATGAAATTTTTTAAATATGACATGTACCAACGTGTAGAACATTGATAGGAAACACTTGGATTCCCAAGTGTTTCTCACCAAAACTGAAGTAGATCCGATGGAAACTGCTGTCCACAACAGGAAAACAGCAGAAATCTGTTGTTTACAGCAGAAAACCAGCACTTGTCCTGGAAAATCTGAGAGAAAACTCAAAGAAAAGCGTGTATTTCACTAGTAGATGAATAAAAACAGCAAGATACAATTGATCCTCAATTCGAGAGGAGGATCTATCTCTCCCAAATCTCTGGCAACGCCAAGAGCCCAAAAAAAACCTAAATCTAAGAGATCTCAAATTTCAGCCAAATTCAAGATGCCCAAACCCTAGCAAAATCAACTATTTAATGCATACAAATCAAAAGGAATTCCCTAAACAGTCCCTACGTTCAAATTCCCTCCTAAAATCCATTCAAAAACCTTCCTAAAACAGTCCCGCAAGATGAGCGGCTCGCGCGGCATCCCGCACAGGCGGAGTTCTCTCCGCTGTTTTGCGGTTTCGCCCGTGAACCGGTCCCGCCTGGACCGGTCCAGTGGACCGGTCTAACAATACTCCCCTCCCAAAGATCCACCTTGTCCTCAAGGTGGAAATATGCTCGTGTTCCTGCGGAGGTGGTCATCATTGAGGTGACTGAAAATCCTCACTGTATTGTTGAACCAAGGGCTGCATGGAAAGAGAAACATCTCCTTCCTCCTCCATCCTGATCACATCCAGCTTGTGTAGACCCACCAAATAATCTTCCCCCACCTCTTGTATATCCCTAACCATGGTCTTCAGTGATTTCATGACTTTGGATAGCCCTGCATCTCCCCTTATAATCATCTTTCTCCCATCCACCATTAATTCCATCGTGAGTGCTCTCCAATTGTCCTTGGTTTCCCCCAAGGTTTGTAACCACTTCATCCCCAGGATGACATCAGTGCTTCCCAACTCTAGTGGGATAAAGTCCTCCCTTACTTGAATCCCCTGGATGGTCAACACCACTCATTTACAGATTCCCTAGCCTTTCTCCACCTTCCCTGTACCCATCATCACCTCATAACAACCGGTGTCCACCAATTTCACTCCCAGTTGGTTGACGACCTGAGTGGAAATGAAATTGTGGGTAGCCCCACTATCAATTAGCACCACCACCTCATGGTCAGCTATCTCTCCTTTCACTTTCATAGTGTGACTCGGAGTGAATCCCACTACAGAGTTCAGAGAGACTTCTGCCACATCCAGGTGCAACTTTTCCTCCTCTTCAGATCTGCTCCCACCTCCCTCCTCGTCTTCCTCATCTTCACAGACAAGGAGAACCTGAAGAGTTCGGTCCTTGCACCTATGCCCTGGCATGTACTTCTCATTGCATCTGAAGCACAACCCCTTTGTCCTCTTATCTTGCATCTCCTTCTCTGTCAGTCTTTTGAAATGTTCTCCACTCCCTCCTTCTACTGGCTTCTCCCGGGTGGTCTCATTACTGTTGCCTGATGCAGACCCCTTAGGTGCTAGAAGAGTGGTCGTCGTCCTGTAAGAGCCTCCTGAGCAGTTTCCTCAAGCCTCTCTTTCTGCTTTCTTTTGATCTTCTACCAACTGCGCCAGCTCCATAGCCTTTCCCAGGTTCCTCGGCTCCAGTACCCTGGCTGCTGTTCGGATCTCTGGTTTCAACCCCTTCATGAAATTCCCTTCTAAGGCTGACTCTGAAATGTGATCCAGACGGCTAGCCAAATACTCGAATCTGTCCCGATAGTCGGCCACGGTCCCCTCCTGAGTCAGAGCAAAGAACTGCTCATAGAAGTCTCCTCCCCCATCGGCTCGGAAACGCTCTAATAAACAATCCTTGAACTCTCTCCAGTTCCTGATAGGTTCTCTCCTGTCTCTCCACTGATACCAGGCCAATGCCTTCCCTTCCAGACACAAACCTGCCGCAGTTAGCTTCTCATCATCTGTCAACCCGTTGACTGCAAAGTAACGCTCCACCTTATAGATCCAGCCATGGCCATCTTCGCCCTTAAAGATGGGCATCTTCAACTTCCTCACCTTCGGATCCCTTCCATTGCCCCGGTACTCTCCATAACCTCCCATCCCTCGAAGATGAGGTGCTCCCCAAGTGTCCCGGTCCTCCCTCCGATGCTGGAATCCGAGTTCGTCGTCATAATCCCCCCTTCCTCTTTCGAAATCAGCACCTCGACGCTGATACTCTTCTCTCCTATCTCCAAAATCTGCACTACCTTCATATTCCCCCGCCTGCCTCCAAAATCGACACCTCGACGCTGAAAATCAGCACCTCGACAATGAAAATCAGCACCTCGATGGTCATTTCCCATGCTCATCTCCTCTCTAGAGAGTGGCTCTAGAGGTGGCTAGTCGTCGTCCCTTTCAAGAATCTCCACCTCCGGATTCCTCTTCCCCCGGATTGGGTTTGGATTTTCTCCTACGCCATGGCGGTCAGTAGCCTCTCTCACTTCCGATGTCTCCGGATTGGTCTTCATCTCCAATAATTTCTTCATCATTTCTTCCATAGCCGCGAACCTCCCTTCCAACCTGTCATTGTTGGTGGAGATTTCCAGGAACTTTCCCTCCATATCTGTTTTCAGTTGTCCGAACTCGCCTTCTAATACTTCCACCTTCTTTCCGGCCATCTTTCTTCTAACGGATCCCAAAAAATCTTCTTCCGGAAAAGATAAACTTGCTGAAATTTCAGAATTTCAGCCGCCGGTGGTCCCGAATCGATGCTCTGATACCAATTTGATAGGAAACACTTGGATTCCCAAGTGTTTCTCACCAAAACTGAAGTAGATCCAATGGAAACTGCTGTCCACAGCAGGAAAACAGCAAAAATCTGCTGTTTACAGCAGAAAAAACAGCACTTGTCCGAGAAAATCTGAGAGAAAACTCAAAGGAAAGCGTGTATTTCACTAGTAGATGAATAAAAACAGCAATATACAATTGATCCTCAATTCGAGAGGAGGATCGATCTCTCCCAAATCTCTGGCAACGCCAAGAGCCCAAAGAAAACCTAAATCTAAGAGATCTCAAATTTCAGCCAAATTCAAGATGCCCAAACCCTAGCAAAATCAACTATTTAATGCATACAAATCAAAAGGAATTCCCTAAACAGTCCCTACGTTCAAATTCCCTCCTAAAATCCATTCAAAAACCTTCCTAAAACAGTCCCGCAAGATGAGCGGCTCGCGCGGCATCCCGCACAGGCGGAGTTCTCTCCGGTTTTTTGCGGTTTCGCCCGTGAACCGGTCCCGCCTGGACCGGCTGGACCGGTCCCGCCTGGACCGGCTATACCGGTCCCGCCTGGACCGGTCCAGTGGACCGGTCTAGCAAACATCCATATTGTAATATTTTTTAAATTGAAGGTTCACTAACTCTCTATAAATAACCACTACTTTGTATTTCCAATTGGCTCAAATAGTCAAATGAAACTCAATTCACTCGAGCAAACTCATAATAAAACAAAATCAATCATAGCTAGATAAAAACCAAATGCATATGATCCATGAGCCAATATCGAGCAATTTATAATTTGACTGAGTAAATATAGATTCAATGTTAAATTGGCTCAATCTCACCTCTTTATCATATTGGAAATCAAATTAGTATTGCATTAACAAGATGCTACAAACAATAGTAATTGCAAATAAAGGCAGTTGCACTTTGACCTATGATGCACGTACACGGACACGGCGACACGGACACGACACGACACGGACACGGGACACGGCTTTTTTTGAAAATATAGGACACGGGTACGGCGCGGACACGGCAATACATTTTTTTATAAAGTGTATATATATTAATGTAATATCATATTAAAAATGACAAACAATAATAAATGAATGACATGATAACTTTTCTAGCTTATAATATAAAATATTTAGTACAAAATGTCTAGTACAACCACAAAAATATAAACAAATAATCACTTACTACAACATCAAGCATTCAAGCTTCAACTATTAGAATTAGCTTTAGAGATTTGTTTTTGGCATTTAATATCATCATCATTGAATATCACTGCTTTCAACTCTGGTTCAACAAGAAAAAGATTTGTAATTGTGCAAAAAGAGAGGATATGAAAATACCTTCACTGCCAAAGATAAATAAAAATGAGAATATTCGATGAAGGGTATTAAATGCAAATGTTGATTTGGTGTTGTGGATAGAAAATAAGAAATTTAGTTTAAATATCGCCAAAATAAGAAATTATATTTTTTAAAAAAATTATAAAATATTTAACATACACGTGTCGGACACGCGTGTCCAATTTGTTTTTAATATTTTTTTAATTGGACACGTTTTCGGCGTGTCCGACACGTGTCGGAGGAGTGTCGGACGAGTGTCGTGTCGGACACGGTGTCGGACACTGCACGCCTCTTTGAGGAGAAGTGTCGGTGCATCATAGACTTTGACGTGTAAAATAAATAAATTTAATTGTAAGAAATTTTATTAACTGACAAACACGAACCTTGTTCCTCAATCTTTTGTAATGCAGACTCAATGGCAGCTTTCATGACATCAACATTCTTGCGTGGTGCAACTCCCTTATCATAGAAGTCCAATCTCTCTTCAACCTGCTCCCGTAGCTTTTCCCCAAAAATGGTGGAATTCACATCTGAAAAAAATTTAGGAATGTGTCAAATATGGGAAATGCAACTTAAATATATAAGCATTTAAAAAAAATAATTTCAATGAGGATTTGCTTGCCTGAAAAACAATCAATACGAGATGCAATTGAACACTTGTTTGCAAGGTAACGAGCTAATCGTCCTTTGTTACGAGCAGAAGCGCGCCCAATAAAAGAAGAATGAAAGATTAACCCATACTTTGGAGTATTTCCTTTAGTTTTTAACGCTCTAGAAGACCAAAAATGGTTAAATAGATTAGTGATCATAAGTAATACAAAAATGATAGGAAATCTAAAAAGCATTAGAGGTAGCATTTACTCTTTATGGTCAATATCCTTCACAAAATGCATATATACTACAACAATAGGAACAAACTTATAAAGGAACATGACTAAATCATGAAATACATCTAAATAATTAAGTCCAACAGATCAAATTTCATAACTGAAACATGAAAGACAACCCTTGACAATTTATTTTTTTTAATAAAGAAGCTTAAATAAACATTTTTTAACTTTTGTTCAATTGCAAAAACTATAAGAGAGAGATGGAAAAATTCAAATAGCAACCTGAATAGCGCCTTCTCAGCCCCAAGTATCTGAAGGGTCGAAGATGGGCACTTAGCTAGATTTGAGAGACTTCCAGCATGAGAAATAAGTCGTGCTCCCACAACTTCACCAATTAAAGAAGTCAAATTCGGTGCAATGTCATTCATCTTTGTAACTAGATACTCATATAACTTCTTCCTATATTCAGACAAATCCATAACCCTCTGTGCAAACTGCTGGACATTTATCAAATCAATTGGAGACAGGTCCTGCCCTGTGAATACATAAAAGTGAGCAGAATAACTCAGATGTTCTGAATAAAATAAGAGGTTTTTTAAAGTTTTCACCCATGGATGCTTTAGCAGCTTCCACAATTTCCTTCGCCTTCTCCTCATCACCAACAATATCAGCCAACTGTGGAATATGATCCTCAGACAAATTTGATTTGTCTTCCACAAACTTTGAAATTTTGGCATATAGATAGTTGTCATTGACAATTTTAACAAGTTCAGGAAAATGCCACGAATACCACTCCCTAAACAAAACAATTAGACATTTACAAAACACAAAAGGACTAAAACAATAAGATTTCAAAGCACTGCACCATCAAAGTCTAACAAACCTCACTCTCATTGAGAAAGTGTTGATATCCTTGTCAAGGGTATCAAGGAGAAAAATTGCCTGAATAACCATGTTATCCACCCTGTTGACATTGAACTTAACCTTAGCCCTGCTATAACTGTGGCCCAAACCAAGTTGAGCTTTTTCCAGGTCATTTGGCTACAAAAAAACACAAATGAGGAACTTTAAGCAGAAATTAAAAAAAACTCCAAATACAAATCAACACAAACGCCGAGCCACAATAAGAACCAACCTTTAAATCCTTGATTAACCTATCAAAGTGCAGCCGGACACCACGAAGAAGCTCTAGGACGAAATCGTTGCTCTGGCAAGGGATCTTCGCCACCTCCAAGATCTGCGACCCGACCTTTGGCTCGGCGACTCCAAGGCTGAAGTTGGACTTCTTCGCTTCCTTGCCCTTAGGAAGGTTGAGCTCTAAGAAATTCCTCAACTCATCCGTCATTATACCTGCATCATCAAACCATGAATCACGTGACCTCCAACATGAAAATATTAGCAACGGTTAAGGCTAGAGCTAAAAAAGTAAAACCTTCGGAAACGGCGTTGCACTGGTTGAGAGCATCGAGTGCGGAGGAGAAGGGATTGAAAGCTACAAGCTTGACGACCTTGCCGAATCGACTAAGGTCGATAACCGATTCGCGGATGGCATCCACGCTCAGGCCGATCTCGTCGAGGCCATGAGCGAGGAAGAGAGAGTACCCGGAGGCCGATTCGAAGAGGAGGTAGAGCACCATCGGCACACGACGTAGAGAGATACGGCGCCAACGCTCCCCTTCTCCCTGCGTGCGCTAGGGTTTTACTTGGGTTTTGCGAGTCTTTTCGGACTCTGGTTAGGTCCCTTCCTTCTTGGTTTGGTTTTCGCCTTTTCGGTGCAAATAGCGCGAACCGCATATGGGAAAGAGGAGTGTAGAGTATTTAAAATATAAATATTTTAAAAATATTAGTGTTTAATTTAAAATAAAATTATATTATAAATATTAGTAGATATTAAATTTATTTTTTTAGTTTATTTGAAAGTCTTCTCCTTCAAATACATCATATATTCATCATCATTGTTTCCGCTCACTGCCACCTCCCAACCAGAAATTTTTAGGTGCAGAGTCTGGACGTAGAGATACGTCCGGACATCTACTTAAAATATGATACGTGGACTATGTTTGGTTGCATTTTTTCTGTGCTTTACATGCGCTTTAGTTGCATTTTAGCTACGCTTTAACTGTTCTTTTATTGCACTTTGACTGTACTTTACTTGCGTTTTACATAAGCTTTGACTGCACTTGACTTAAATTTCCGCAGACGCATTAAATCCGCAGTTGGATTTAATCTAATCCTTCCAATAGGTTTGCAAGAGACAGTTTCTGAATTTAGCAGGACCCATTATAGGATTTATCATCCTGAAAAATCCTGGTTTAAGGAAATGTAGACCAACTTAATTCATTAAATCTCCTTAAATACTCAAAATCTCTCGATTTCGTGCTTGTTTCTGTCCCTGACTCCAAACTCGTGATCCATAAGGTTTGTCCAGTATTGTGCGTTAGTTTTTTTTTTTTTTTTTAATGAGTTTTGTTTATTTGTATTGTTCTTTTATTGGATTTGAGTTTATAAAAATATATAAGGATTTATTGTGTTTATTTGCTTGGTATTAAACATATTTCTTCGACTAATGCAGTTACACTTAAAGTAGTAGCTGAAGCAATGTTTGTCAAGCATTCATTGAGCTTACATATGATACATGGTCATGTTTATGATGGGGCATCCAATATGCGAGAGAAATGTAATGGTTTGAAGGCAGTTATTCTAAATGATAATTCTCATGCATTTTATGTTCACTTTTTCGTCCATCAACTCTAATTATATTTGGTATATATAGCGAAAAATCATTGACAAGTGAAACATATTTTTTAATTCGCTTCTATAATTATAAATATTTTTTAGGCTTCATGTAAGAGATCAGATACTCTTAAAGCTATTCAACATGATCAAATAATTTTATATCTTAAATTGCTTTGAATTATATATTCATTTTATTTTTTAAATACTAATCCATTTATATGAAAATTTTGCTCACCTTAAAATTTGAGGTTGATTCCGCCCTGACCATCACCTCACGCCATCGCTCTTCTTCCACCGATGTCATCGACTACAACCCAATTCCAGCAGCCAACACACTCGCCAGCTGCTCATCGTCAACCTTTGTCAAATAACATTGCCATCCGCCGATTGCCACGCATCACCACCATCATAGGTAATTGCCAGCGACCACCTACCATTATCATCGGCCGCCATCACCACGCTGTCAACCACTGAGCAGCATCATCTTTGAACTTTATATTGTATTTATTTTACTTTAAGTAAAAAAAAACATCTTTTTATTTTGCATTCTTTAAAACAATTTGAAAATATTTCAAATAAATTGCATTCATTTTATGCTATATTTCCAATTCAACCAAACAAACAACCTCTAAGCCTATTTCTCTTGTTTGAGGCATACAGAATCCACAGACCATCTAAAATGAGATAATCAAAAGGAAAATAAATTTAAGAAGAAATATATATCAAACAATACAGCTTATAGTAAAATAAATGTAAAAATAATAAAATATTAATATAATATAAATATTTAAATATAAAAGGTCCAATTTAAATATGAATATAAACTATTGAGAATAGTTGAAGGCTAATTGTATTAGAATAATAGTTCATTTAATATATAGATAGATATCTCATTATGAAGAATGTATGTCTGCCGAGACATTTGAAAGGATGAGCTAAGTATGGTTCTTTAAAAGCTCCACATAATATATGAATCAGATTATAAACTTTTTGTGTGATATTTTTATGCTAATATTGAAGTAGCTCTTACAAATAAATTTTTTTATTATAATTTCATTTAAATTTGTTATTTGTTTGCACATTAATTATAAGTTGGTTTTTTGATAAAAAAAAAAAAAAAGACTTGATTGTTTCTACTTAGGCTTCATTTGGAGCAATTTTTTTACTGTTTTCTAAAACAACTTTTCAGTACAAAAATTTTAAACAAAAAAAAAATTATAATAAAAAATTACTTTAAAAAACAGTAAAAAAATTGTCCCAAAAAATAATCTTAATATTAACATCCACTAAAGAGTTTAATGTTTCAACTAACACTTATTTTGTAATGCCTCTAACATCTCCACAGACTATATAAGATCAAATGGGGGAAAAATGCCAAAAAAAGTTTTCCAATTATTTATTAAGGTGGATGACATCTTCCTTTTTACCATGATTTCCAAACAAGAAGTGCCGGAGGAGTCGATACCTTCAAAGTTTAGAAGTCTACAGCTATAGGGGTGTCAATTTCAGGTCACGGATCTGGTTCGGGTCGAATCCGGAAATGACCCGGATTCAAACGGGTCGACCCTAACCCGATCCGGGTAGGTAAACGTGTCGGATATCCAAACTGGACCCGACCAGGCGGGTTGCCGGGTTGACCCGACCCGACACATGTTGACCTGAAAAGGGTGTGCGAGTGGCTGCTCTGGCGAGCGCGAGCGAGCGCGCAGGCAAGCTTCAGCTGGAGTGCGAGGCAGCGCGAACTAGCGCGCAGGCGAGCGCCAGTGGGCACGCGGGTGAGTGCAAGAGGGCTGCGGGCGTGGGCGAGCGGGCGAACGCGTGGGCGGCAGCGGGCGAGCGCTGGTGCTTCGCGGGCAGACGGGGCAGCGTCGCGGCAGGCGGGGCAGCGTCGCGGGCAATTGATTTTAAACGGGTTCGCAGGTTGACCCAACGGGTTGACCCGGCTACCCGTCGGGTCAACCCAAACCCGACCTATTTTTCAAACGGGTCAATTTCTGGAACCCGAACCCGACCCGTTTTGAAATCGGGTCGGGTCAAACCCAAAATTTTCTAGTTGGGTTTTCGTGTCATGTCAAATATTGACACCCCTAGCTATAATAATTTATGAGATACCTATTGATCTAATTGAACAATATTTGAAAGTTTTGGAAGATGCAATGACATTATGCACTATATCATAAGTGCTTATGACAACACTTGTCTAATTTTACTTTAACTTATTGTTTTAATTTGTTTCCAACATTCGGTTAAGTTGTTAAAATTTAGTATTTTGAAGCCAATTGGAAGTTGGGAAGTAGCTCAATTAATAAAACCTACTTGCATTGTGATTGAAATATGATTTATCCTCCTTTATTCTATGAATAAACCCTCATCCTCATTATCAATACAACGAGTAACAAAAGTTCAAGTTCTCTCTTTTTTCATACTACCCCAAACCCTAAATCTAACCTAATGTTTTCTCTCAAGTCCATAAGAAACACTCAGTATATCATCACTCTCTCTCACCTAAGCCACAACAAATTTCCATATCTTCGATCTCACACAAGTTAATGATCAACCAATACTTCCACCTATTTTTTAACATTCTTATTTTTTAGTTTTGGATGCAAACTTTAACACATGCAAGTTTAAGTAGTCCTATAAACTCCAAAATCACAGCCACAAAGTCATAAATGAAAGTCACCCTCAGCCCCTACTTCCACCATTTTGAAAGGACAAAGAACTTGGGAAGCTAAGAATTGCATGAACACTCAATCGCAAAATGAACTGGCGAGTATGATTTCGCCCTTAAAAGATCATAAAATAAAATGCGGAAATGAAGGAAAATTAAATATACCAATTATCCAACCCTTCTTATCCCAAATTTCTAATATCCAATACGAATATATTCTTGTTGACTTTCTCTTGGAATTTAGCTACTACAAATAGATGACATTGCACTTCCATATTAGAAATTAAGCACATATCAGCTTGTGTAAATTCATTTTCTATTGTTAGATCCGGAAAATTGTTTGGTATAATAAATATTAAATCTTCATGAAAACTATTTGGCAACTTAATTCAAGATTTAAGGCGTTGGTTCATTTTAAAATTAAAATTAATATATTTTGAATTTAATTTGCATGGTTGCTTGATAATTAGTACTATAATAAATAATTTGATAATTAACAATTAAATATTTAATTTTAATTTAGCTAACTTCTAATTCTATTACTAATTATCCAATTTAATGAAAATTATATAACTAATAACTAATTATCTAATTATAATCATAACTTCTAATTATATTAAACTAATTTAATGATAATTATCCAACTAATAAATTACCAATATTAATTAAACTAGTGTAATGATAGTTCGACCACTAATTATTAATTTATAACCTATGGTTTGACTTCCACTCTTTTCCTCATCACCATTTCTTGGTGATGTATGTGCTTCACACGACAGAAGCTCTCTTGCTGCTTCGTCTACTCAAGGCGGAGCCGTACACGAATGGAGTGAAGAAAAACATGAGAACATACTTCTTCACCTTATCAACTTGTCGAATGCCGACGTAGCCCCATGAGCCACTACCCAATGTCTTGCCTACTCGCGAATTTTTAAATCCGACTCTCGATGGGATTTAGATTTAAGTGGATTTACACATATTTACATAGTAAATCCGTAAATCTCAAATTTACACAGGCGCCGGATTTACAAGCCCTCCGAAAACTACTTAGGTGGATTTACATTAAATCTTGTTTAAATCTAATGACAAATCCAATACCAAACAGCCCCTTACTCCGCTAAGCAAATTGCCACAACAAACGATTAGGTTGAAAAGGATTAAAAAAAAATTGCCAGAGTCAAAACGTAACAATAATCTTAGTGGTGCTAAACAACTTTTAGATTTATATTGACATTAATGCTGCCCTTAAATATCATATGAAACACTAATTTCATAGCAAATCAAAAAGTTAAACTTTTTTTTTTTACATAATAAGCATCAGAAAATTCTGACATAAATTTTTTAATTAAGAAGTTGCATCAACAGTAAAATAATGCACCACATACGGTCTTCAATGTCTACCAAGCAAATTGTCACAGCTACAATACATTGCACCTCATCATCATCAACAGCAAGCTTTCAACATATTGAGATCCAGTAATTGAGAGCACAAAAACTTAATCCAATACAGAATGCAAGAAAGGGCATTGGGATGCAATAACGCTAAAAAAAATTTGCAACTTAGTGCAAAAAATAAATAATCAACTGAACAATATAAGGTTTCTTTTTGGCCCGTGGAGTTTTTACAGTACATGGCCAACTAGGATTATAATGACTAGAACCATAGCGCATCTATTGTAAGCTAATTCAGTTCTACAAGTTCCTAAGGTATTAAAAGATAAACTAACATTGCAGAATAAACAATAATCATCTTAGAAGTCCACAAGGAGAATTAATATATATATTAGACTAATAAGGAACTCCATTGGAGCTATGGAACATGGAACAGACAAAGCCTGGCCTTAATTTAACAAAATTCGATCCTGATTATGACTCTGCTACAATACCACTGATTCTGGAAGCAATCTTGGCAGTTCTGTAATCATCTCTAAGTTGAACAAATCTGCAAATTAAGAGATGATTTCTTAAGCTATTCGTTCAATTTGGAAAGCAAATTTATGTAGTGAGGTCGTACCTTAATCCATCTTTTTGTATGCCAGGGGTTCCTTCAAACAAGGAAGCAAGGCTTTCAGGAGCAACAATAAACACATTAGCCATGCTGGAGCAAAAGAAAGAAGTTTGTTAGAAGTTGTCAACAGCAGCACTAACTGCAACAATGATGAAAATCATAATAATAAAATAAATTAAAGCAAAGGTCGGTTGTGATGCATACATGCCCAACAGTTCAAATTTTTCATCAACGCTTGGTGCATTGAAACGCCTGACGAAGTCCCCGTATTCTGTTATGTCTCTCTTCAGGCGTAAACCACCACTGCAGGTAATTTATTATAGAATAAAACCTTTTTAACTAAACATTTCACGATAAAACGGCACAAAATTAATACTAAGGCTTCATTTGGGACAGCTTTCTTGTTGCTTCTTAAAGCGGCTTTTTAGTTCAAAAATTAAATTTTTTGAACTAGAAAGCTGCTTTAAGAAGCAGTAAGAAAGCCGTCCAAAATGAAGCCTAAATCTCCTAGCTAATGGGTCCTCCCCATAATTGAGAGAAGCACAAAAAAGTAATTATTTTTCCTTTTGATTTGACAAGCACTGTATTATAAAAACGCATCTGCTCCAGAAATTAAAAAAAAAAATGCTGTTCTTTCTCCCCAAAATTCATGTTTAGCAACGAAGAACATAAATCAAGCAGAATTCAGTTAGCGTCATAGATGTCCTAAAATGTCATCCATCGCATCTTTCATAGAAATTCTGTATAAAATTTCAAGTAATTTAGAAAAAAAAAGCAATTTAAAGCAATGCTGCCCCAACAACGATCAGGACTAAGGCTTCATTTGAGATGACTTTCTTACTGCTTCTTAAAACAACTTTCTAGTAAAAATGATTTACGAAGCAGTAAGAAAGCCGTCCCAAACGAAGCCTAACACCTACCAAATTTAAAAAGTTCAGAAGTACATTAGCTGTACAGAAATGTAGATCTTTAAGAGCAAAACATGGATAGCATAACACGTATGAAATATTACCTTGGGTTGAAGGTGAACTTCTGCCAATGAAATAACAACCCTCTATGCAAGCGATCCCCCTGAAGTAAAGCATTCCGTCTTCAGTTCAAAAACTTAAAACCAAACTAACTTACGAACTATTACCACCAAAGCAAAGATGTGTTTCCAATAATTCTCAAACGAATATTGTACAGAACGGATGAAAGAAATGATGGCAGGAAATCACTCGTATCCCAGTCAAAGCTGGATCATGCATAGTATATGCTTGTAACAATTAAAAAAGGTTGTATGAAACCGCAATTGCGTGCATGCAATGTCTATAGTATACTAATGATGACTGCATGGCCTTGACGTTGAGATTATGCTCCATCAGTGAATCAATAGCACCTAACCTCAATACTGAGACATCTCAGACCCTCCTAAGACAGGAAATAATTGAATACCGGAAATGATTGCAATGCCTAATATTGACTTGAGACATAAATGTATTTATTTGTTTCATTATTGAAGTATCAATCCATTTTTAGAAAGCATTGCACCCTTCCAATGTTATCCCCATAATTTTTATATTGCTAGATGGATAAACACCAAATCCTAAAAGCTCTATTCCACCAGATGTGGAAAAGATTTCCAACATATGTTAGCTACATCTAGCAATAAAGCTGTCAAAATGCAAGATGTTTTTTTTTTTTTTATTTTTTTTTTTTCCGGCAGGAACTAAGTGCCTGGTAGTTACAAAAAACAGGATAATGCAGCACTGGACGTCGAGTATGTGTTAGACCGGTTCAGCCAGTTCATATGGGACTGACTCACGTATAATAAAGGCAGAGGAGTTCCGCCTCCCTAGTGATTCCGCCATCCGCGTGGGGTCCAAAAGACAGCAGGTAAGATGGAATTAATGAGGATTGTGAGGGAAAATTCAAAGGAGGGGCTAATTAGAGATTTTCTTTATGATTGTATGCTTTAAGTATGATGTTCTCCTAGGGTTAGGGTATCGAGGATTTTTCTAAATTGATTTGTTCTTCTTTGATTTGGGCTCTAGCGGCATCAAAAGATTTGAAAGAGCCTGATCCTCCTCTCCAATTGAGGATCCATAGTATCTTGTGATTTTTCTTCTCTATTTCATCAATTGCAAAGAATCTTTCTCTGTTATTTCCCTTAAATTAGTCTTGGAGATTGTTTTTGGGGTGCTGAAATTTAATTTCAGCCAAGGGATTGATTTCTGCAGTGTTTCATATAATAGAGGCGGAGTTCTGCCTCCTAGTAATTACGCAATCCGCATAGGGTCCAAAAGGCATCAATTAAGAGGGAATTAATGAGGATTGGAATGGAAAATTCAAAGGAGGGCCTAATTAGAGATTTCCTTTATAATTGTATGATTTAAGTAGGATGTTCTCCTAGGGTTAAGATATCGAAATTTTTTCTTAATTGAGTTGTTCTTCTATGAATTGGGCTCTAGCGACGTCTAGAGATTTGCGAGAGTCAGATCCTCCTCTCTAATTAAGGATCCATTGTATCTTATTGTTTTTCTTCCCTATTTCATCAATTGCAAAGAGTTCTCTCAGTTATTTCCCTTAAATTTGTCTTCGAGATTGTTTTTGGGGTGTTGAAATTCAATTTCAACCAAGGGGGAATTGATTTCTGCAGTGTTTCCCATCAGTTTGTTCTTTCATCAAGCAATCTCAAGATCAATTGCAACAGTATAATGATACAATTTCAAAGAACTGTGGACTTACGAGCTCAGTCAGAAAAGATTGTTTGTTGAGACCTTCTAAAGCAGAGAATGCAACCTCTAAAGCTCGAGATAGGTAGCCAACAACTCTGAAGCCAAAAGGGGAAAATAAAAGGGCTAATATTAGCATTTCAAATAACATATAAGATAAACATACCTCATGCATGCATTTGTGGGTCGATGATCAGGAAGATTTCCATCATCAGGTGAACGATAATCAATTGTCTTTTGCTCAGTGGAAAGTAGCCTCTCCACCTGCGTAGGAATTGGGATAAAACATACAGCAAAGAAGCAAGGAAGTTTTTTTTAAATGTAAAAGCTAGGTAGTAATACCTTTCCTATTAGAGAAGAACAAAAACATTAATACAAATTAATAACTTAAGCGTTAGAGATAACTCAGGAAAAAATAAACCTGGTACAGAAGTTGATGTGAATCCAGGAATCGAATCTTATGAAATTAATAGAAGTTCTATAAAGTAAAGATCATACATCCTCTAGCTTTACTAAATTGACAATTCAATGGAAATCTTAGAAGTTAACCACGCTTTAGGCAAGAAAATTCAGCAAAGTTGCAAGCTCAATAAAATAACGACTTCAATATAGTAATGCAAATGATTAAATCAACTAGAATCCCAAGGTTAACAAAGCGATTGTCTCACCTTGAGGCCGCTCTCATTTACCTACCCTTAAGCTTGTTGGGAGAAGAAGAACCACGCGATAGATGCGATCACTCCTAGGGCGAAGGTGCCGTAGATCCATAGGGAGGAAGAGGTTGGCGCGGGTCGTGGAGGTGTTGCGATGCGACGTCCTTCAACGATCCAAGTGTAAACTGAAAAATGGTCATCGACGGTCTCTATGAGAGTGGGTACGATCCGGGCCAAATACTCCTCGACGGTATCGTCGAACTCGAATCCGACGTCAAAGAAAGGAGACCGGAGGATGTCCACTCGGCCGTGGTCGTCGTATTAAAATCCGAAGTTCCATTCGGGAACCTCCATGCATCCTTGAAGGAGTAGGAAGGTGGTCGCCGCAAGCACGTCTCCAAGAAGGAGAGGAGGGGGCGGCGGGTAGGAGTTAGGGTGAAGAGGCCGGCGGGTGGTATGGGGTTGAGGAGGAGCGGGTGCAGGAAACAAGTCCAAAACTGAAAGAAATTTCAGATTTGGAGAAGTTTAGGAGGGGAAATTCGAATTCTCAAGTGGGCGCAATTAATTCCTTAATGGGAATTAATGGGGGAGAGAGGGGGAAGAGGCCGGCGGTGGGAAGAGAGAGGGGGAAGGGTTAAACTGAAATTATTTCAGTTTTAATCCAATTATGAGGGAAAATCAATCACTCCTAATTTGAATTTCAAATTAGAATCATGAGATTTAATGGGGCAATCAAGGAGGAGCATGATTGGGGGGAGGCCGGCGGCATGCTCAAGGAGAGAGGGGAATTATGAGGAGAGAGGGGGCGATTTTTAAACTTGGGTGATAACGTGGATAAGTATTTGAAAACTCCACTATTAAAATAAATTGAAATTGATTCAATCATGCAAACTTTCCTAATTTGGAATTCCAAATTTGGAAAGAATTCAAAATTTGAATCTTCAATTTCAAATTCTCATGCGATGATGGAGTGGAGTTGGCCGGAAGAAGGGAGGGGCGGCGGGAGGTGGTCGGGTGGGCCGGTTGGGGTGGCCGGCGGCAAGGGCAAGACCAAAGGAAAATTTGATGAGCTCTAGAGGAGGAGGAAGATTTAAGCAAACAAAACAAATCATAAACAAGAAAGATAACTAGAGAACTCACTAAGAGATCTCAAAGGGAAGCACTCACCAAGAGAACCTCATGCACTCACAAAGAGAACAAAGCTTGGAAAATTTTCATTCAATCAATAATAATCCAAAATACAAAATCTAGCCTTTATATAAGCTCCACAACATACGGAAAATAAAAGACTACAATACCCTTGGGCAAAACAAACACTACTTCCCTCATATGGGTACAAACGGAAAAGACAAAATATAAATGACATGAATACAATAAGACATCAAAAATAAAGACTCTGAATCAAGGCCGTCGATCGACGTCTCCGGCGATGGTACACATGTCGGAATCTGATGCCCTCATCATTCTCCCCGGGTGGGAGGAAGCTCGACCCTGTCGAGCGAGGGTCCTGAGAACTCTCGTACAGCTCCAAGTTGTCGGGATCCAGTCTCTGTATCTCCTCACGATCTAGCCACGTGTCCTCCGTCTCCGGCTTTCCTCTCCAACGCACTAAGTATCTTTGGCGACCGCCGTTCCTGGTGGAAATGATCTCATCACTGAGTATGGTTTCAATCTTCTCCGTATTAGGTAATGGGGAAATTTTGGGGAGTGGGGGGAGGCTGGGGATCTCACAAGGTATGGACTCACAAGGCTCCAGATGTAGTGGATTTTCAGGGTTAAAATCAGGTCCATCAAAGGCTACTAGATCCTCTATGTTAAACGTGGGATTCATGTTGAAACCTTCGGGAAGGTCCAAGACATAGGCAATACTGTTTATTTTTGAAGTTATTTTAAAGGGCCCTGCGCTCTTAGCATGAAGTTTCTTAAAGGCCCCTGGAGGGAACCGCTCCGGACGAATCCGAACCAAGACATAGTCTCCAACTTTGAACTCCTTGAAGCGTCTCTTAAGATCAGCATTAAGTTTGTACTTCTCATTACTTTGCAAGATTCTTTTATTAATTTCTTGATGCAATTCCTGGATATGTGATGCAAATGCAGATGCAGACTCTTACACCCTAAGCCTAGGACTCATGGGGAGTAAATCTATTGGCTGCCTAGGTTGGTACCCATAAACAATCTCAGCGGGGCTCATACCGGTGGTTCGATTGACGGAGTTATTGTAGGCAAATTCGGCAATGGGTAGTTTGGAATCCCAATCCCTAATGTTGTCTCCAACTAAAGTTCTTAGAAGGTTCCCGAGGCTCCTATTAACAACTTCTGTTTGGCCGTCCGTTTGGGGGTGAAAGGCGGTGGAGAATTTTAGCTTAGTCCCCATCTTAATCCAAAGAGTCTTCCAGAAATAGCTTGTAAATTTGACATCTCGATCCGACACAATTGTCTTAGGGAGTCCATGGAGTCGGAAAATCTCATCAAAGTAAAGTTTGGCAATCCTAGAGGCGTCAAAAGTTTTGGCGCAAGGGAGGAAGTGGGCCATTTTAGAGAAACGATCTACTACGACACAGATGGAATCGTGCTTCTTAAAGGTTTTGGGTAGACCTAGGACAAAATCCATACTAACGTCTTGCCAAGGGTAGTTGGGGACAGGGAGTGGCATGTAGAGGCATGTGTTTTGTTTTCTCTGTTTAGCTAATTGGCAGGTATGACAACGTTTGATTAGCCTAGTGACATCGCGCTTAAGGCTGGGCCAAAAGAATCTACACTCGACGGCTGCGATAGTCTTGGCTTGTCCAAAATGTCCAGCTAAACCTCCTGCGTGTAGCTCCCACACAAGAAATTCACGGAGAGAGGTGTTGGGGATACACAACTTCTGAGACTTGAATAAGTAACCACCCTCTAGCAAGAAATCATCTACGGATGGCTTATCCCCTGCCACAAGTAACGCATATATATCTTTAAAGTCAGTACACTCCTGATAGTCGTCCTTGATGCGTTCGAATCCAACAACTTCTGTTCTCATTTCTCTAGTGACCATTATCCTACGGCTTAAAGCATCGGCCGCTTTATTCTCAGTTCCGGCTTTATGTCTGATAGTGTACGAATATTCCTGTAAGAACTCAACCCAACGACCATGACGGGCATTTAACTTCTTTTGGGAGTTGATGTATCTCAAAGCCTCATGATCTGAAAAGATTACAAACTCCTGGGGCAGCAGGTAGTGCCTCCAATACCTAAGGGACTGGATGATTGCGTAAAATTCCTTATTGTAGGTAGAGTACCTTTGTCGTATGTCATTGAGTTTCTCGCTGAAGTATGCTACCGGATGTCCTTCCTGTGACAAGACTCCTATTCCGATCCCTGATGCGTCACAGGTTACTTCGAACACTTTAGAAAAATCTGGGAGACGCATAACAGGAGCTTCTACCATTCTCTTCTTAATATCCTCAAACGCTCTAGTAGCGGCAGTCGTCCAATGAAATTCCCCTTTCTTAAGACAATCAGTTATGGGGGCTACAATGGTGCTGAAATTCCGAATAAACCTCCGATAGAAAGTAGCCAATCCATGAAAACTCATGACATCCCGGATATTCTTAGGTTCTGGCCACTCATTTATAGCTCGCACCTTGTCGGGATCTGCAGATATCCCTTGAGTTGAAATAATGAATCCAAGAAAGGTCACACTATCGGTGAGGAATTTACACTTAGCAGGGTTGGCGAACAGTTGTTCTTTCCTCAAAACTTCACAGACTTGAGTTATATGATTGAGATGTTGATCCACCGAAGTGCTGTAGATTAATATGTCATCAAAGTATACTACTACGAACTTTCCTAAGAAAGGTCTAAGAACTTGAGTCATAACTCTCATAAAGGTACTAGGGGCGTTGCTCAGTCCAAACGGCATAACAGTCCATTCATAAAGTCCATCTTTAGTTTTGAATGTCGTCTTCCATTCATCTCCGGGACGGATCCTAATTTGATGATACCCACTCTTAAGATCTATCTTAGAGAAGAGAGTGGCTCCAGTCATCATGTCCAGCATGTCATCTAGCCGAGAAATGGGAAATCTATACTTGACAGTAATCTTGTTGATAGCGCGGCTATCAACACACATTCGCCACGATCCATCCTTTTTGGGAGTTAAAAGAGCAGGAACAGCGCAAGGACTAAGGCTCTCCTTAATGAATCCTCGTTGTAAGAGTTCATCGACTTGTTTCTTAAGCTCAGAGTGTTCAGTCGGGTTCATACGGTAGTGAGGAAGGTTGGGTAGGGATGCTCCTGGCACCAAGTCTATCGCGTGCTGTATGTCCCGCAGGGGTGGCAGCTGGTTAGGCAAATCTTCTGGGAAAACATCCGCAAAGTTTTCAATAAGAGGTTTAACGGCATCGGGGATAGGTTCTTTCTGGTCTTCATCTACTTCTCTAGCCACGAGGGCGTACATGGGTGCTCCTTGGGTGATCTCAGTTTCCACCTCCTTCGCAGTCAGTAAGTGGAGGCCTTTACTTTGCTTGGCTGAGACAGGCTTAGCTTCAGTTTTTGGAGGTTTAGGTTGAGAGGGCATTAACTTGATCTTCTTTCCATTATGTTCGAACACGCAGGTGTTCGTCCTCCCATAAATATGGACATCGTTGTCAAATAACCAAGGACGACCAAGGATAATTTGACCTACATCCATGGTTAGAACATCGTACCAAATCTTGTCTTGATATCTCACAAATTCTATCGGAATAAGGCTTCGATCCTTAATTTCTATGATAGTCGAATTGATCCAAGAAACCTTATACGGATTTGGGTGCGGGGTCACCTTAAGATTGAGCTTGGAGACCATGGCTGACGAGACTGCGTTGATACAACTTCCACTATCTATGATAACCTTGCAGCTCTTTTCTCCGATCTTAATGAAGGTATGAAAAATTGAGGTTCGACGCCAATCATCACTTAGCTTAGGTTGGGCTAAAGCACACCTAACAACTTGCAAGGTAACGGGTTCTTCTTCAATAAAAGAGTCTTCTTCCTCATCCACTTGTTGAACCAAATCAATCTCAGGTTCTTCTTCCTCTTCGTCCACCTCTTCAATTATGGTGACTTTGTAAGGGCTAGAACATTGCGAAGCAATGTGTCCGTACCCTTGACACCTATAGCACTTGGTTCCAGAATTGGGCTTGGGAGCGTCACGCTCGGGAGCTTTACCTTTGAGGTCCGTACGAGGTGGGGCCGAACTAGCAGGGGTTCGGTTTGCAGTTGATCCCGAGGGTCGGGTTTGAGATTGTCCAGACGAGGTTCTATACGAGTTCGAGCGAGAGTCGAAGTGCCTAGTCTGGGAGTGGGTTCTAGAATCTTCGAGGTCGAGAACTATGCTACAGGCTGCCTCTAAAGAGTCTACACCTCGAGCAAAGAGTTCCGTACGCAGGTCTTCCCTAAGGCCAGCTCTAAACATAGAAAGGATTTGAGTTGGGGTGGCGGACTCTTCGCCATTGCAACGGATCAGGAAGTCGTCAAAGGCCGAGATATAATCTTTAACGGGCTTGCTCCCCTGCGTTAATCTATTCCATTTATCAAGGAGCTTCGGGTAGTACGAAGGAGGGAGATATTTTCTCTTAAGTTCCTGTTTCATCGTCCTCCAGTCCATGATCGGGTGTTCGCCTCGAGCCTCGCGCATATTCTCTAAATTGGTCCAATACAAATTGGTTCGACCAATGAGCTTCATTTATGCGAACCTAACTTTCCTAGCCTCAGAGATGTTGTACCACTTGAAATAACTATCCATTGACTTCAGCCAATCTAGGAAAATTTGAGGGTCAAGGGTTCCGTCATAGGTCGGAGCGTCGATCCTAATGTTCTTCAGTAGTTGAGTGTCGTTGTCTCTCCAAGTGTTGTCTTCCCTTATGGGCTCTTGAGGTGGCCTAGGGTTGCGTTGGTAATGGTCGGGAAAACGTCCGGGGTTTCGATGGGGTTCGTGATCGGGTCGGTTGTCTTCACCATACGGTGAGTGAGGTCTTGATGGCGTATAAATTGCAGGATTCCCGTTACGCTCGATGTTATCTAGTCGGTCACTCGTGTGACGCCTAAAGTCAGCTAGATCGGTTTGGGTGTTGCGAATTTGTTGAGTAACGGTCCCTAATTGGCCCAAGATGAGGTCTAGGGTGGCTTGGAGATGCTGCGGATCCATGGGATTAACTGAGGGTTGAAAAGGGTAGGTTTGGGATGGGGGACAGCAATGTATAGCTGCTGGAAACAGCTCTTACAGCCACCAAACAGCCACTGGAATGTCAATGGCAGCAACCTACAACACAAGCCTAAGTTGTCTAAGTGTTTGGGTGGTGTTGGGTGAGTGGACAGCAGCAGGTTAAAGGTTTAGGGTCACCTAAACAGCCACTAAACAGTGTAGGAAAACTCTGGACAGCAGGGATTTTAAGTGTAGCAAGTGACTTAGGTGAAGCGGTGGGTGGTAAGTGACCAAACTAACACTTGGATAACTTAAGCATGTATGTTAACCATGAAAATATGATGCTGGAACTTACTGGACAGCAGATATAAGCAGTAAATAAAATGTTTTTGACAAGGTTATGCATGTATAAGATTAATGGCAAGCTAAAATGGACTTCCTAGGATGCATCTAACATGAGCAAAGCATGCTAGCCATGCTCTGATACCAAATATGATGTGAATCCAGGAATCGAATCTTATGAAATTAATAGAAGTTCTATAAAGTAAAGATCATACATCCTCTAGCTTTACTAAATTGACGATTCAATGGAAATCTTAGAAGTTAACCACGCTTTAGGCAAGAAAATTCAGCAAAGTTGCAAGCTCAATAAAATAACGACTTCAATATAGTAATGCAAATGATTAAATCAACTAGAATCCCAAGGTTAACAAAGCGATTGTCTCACCTTGAGGCCGCTCTCATTTACCTACCCTTAAGCTTGTTGGGAGAAGAAGAACCACGCGATAGATGCGATCACTCCTAGGGCGAAGGTGCCGTAGATCCGTAGGGAGGAAGAGGTTGGCGTGGGTCGTGGAGGTGTTGCGATGCGACGTCCTTCAACGATCCAAGTGTAAACTGAAAAATGGTCGTCGACGGTCTCTATGAGAGTGGGTACGATCCGGGCCAAATACTCCTCGACGGTATCGTCGAAGTCGAATCCGACGTCAAAGAAAGGAGACCGGAGGATGTCCACTCGGCTGTGGTCGTCGTATTCAAATCCGAAGTTCCATTCGGGAACCTCCATGCATCCTTGAAGGAGTAGGAAGGTGGCCGCCGCAAGCACGTCTCCAAGGAGGAGAGGAGGGGGCGGCGGGTAGGAGTTAGGGTGAAGAGGCCGGCGGGTGGTATGGGGTTGAGGAGGAGCGGGTGCAGGAAACAAGTCCAAAACTGAAAGAAATTTCAGATTTGGAGAAGTTTAGGAGGGTAAATTCGAATTCTCAAGTGGGCGCAATTAATTCCTTAATGGGAATTAATGGGGGAGAGAGGGGGAAGAGGCCGGCGGTGGGAAGAGAGAGGGGGAAGGGTTAAACTGAAATTATTTCAGTTTTAATCCAATTAGGAGGGAAAATCAATCACTCCTAATTTGAATTTCAAAATTAGAATCATGAGATTTAATGGGGCAATCAAGGAGGAGCATGATTGGGGGGAGGCCGGCGGCATGCTCAAGGAGAGAGGGGAATTATGAGGAGAGAGGGGGCGGTTTCTAAACTTGGGTGATGACGTGGATAAGTATTTGAAAACTCAACTATTAAAATAAATTGAAATTGATTCAATCATGCAAACTTTCCTAATTTGGAATTCCAAATTTGGAAAGAATTCAAAATTTGAATCTTCAATTTCAAATTCTCATGCGATGATGGAGTGGAGTTGGCCGGAAGAAGGGAGGGGCGGCGGGAGGTGGTCGGGTGGGCCGGTTGGGGTGGCTGGCAGTTGGGGAAGATCTTAGAGCCGGCGGCAAGGGCAAGACCAAAGGAAAATTTGATGAGCTCTAGAGGAGGAGGAAGATTTAAGCAAACAAAACAAATCATAAACAAGAAAGATAACTAGAGAACTCACTAAGAGATCTCAAAGGGAAGCACTCACCAAGAGAACCTCATGCACTCACAAAGAGAACAAAGCTTGGAAAATTTTCATTCAATCAATAATAATCCAAAATACAAAATCTAGCATTTATATAGGCTCCACAACATACGGAAAATAAAAGACTACAATGCCCTTGGGCAAAACAAACACTACTTCCCTCATAGGGGTACAAAAAAGAAAAGACAAAATATAAATGACATGAATACAATAAGACATCAAAAATAAAGACTCTGAATCAAGGCCGTCGATCGACGTCTCCGGCGATGGTACACATGTCGGAATCTGATGCCCTCATCAGAAGTGAAAAACTCAAGAAACTAGAAATTAATTTAAAAGCTGAAAACAGAAAATCAAACAACAAAATTCTGTTGATAGACAACATCCTAACATCAGCAACCACATCACGATTTTCCAGGCTCATTCTTATTCCCACATCAAATCCTTCAAAATCTTTGTAATTACTACTCATGTACCTGATTTTTCCTTGATCCAGAAAAATACCTTGTTGATGATATCAAACTAATGGGCTTTTTCAACTCTAGAACTGTCATTAAAAGTTCAGATAGTTCTTTCATCCCAAATCACTCGAGCCACCAAAAGGATTAGCATGCTATCAAAATCTTTATCTCATCTTTATCCCGAATAGCAGTCAAAACATTGTTATTAACCTCATTCTGCAGATTCAGTAAAAGGGTATCTCCAACTGAAAAACTCATTTTTACTTCAAAATACAATAACAGCCACATCAAACAGTAACTCATCTTCAACCGAACTCTATTTCTTAAAACCACAACAACATCAAGCCTTTATCCCACTACGTGCGGTCGGCTACATGAATCCTTTTTCTCCATTGTGTCCAGTTAAGAGTCAAATTTTCATTTAGATCTAATAAAGAAAGATCATTTCTAATATTTTCTAACCAAGTCTTTTTAGGTCGACCTCTACCTTTCTTAATATAGATTAAATCTAAAACATCTACTCTCTTAACCAGGTCATCGGAAGGCCACCGTTTATGTGACCAAACCATCTAAGGCGACTCTCTCTAATCTTATCCGCCATTAGAGCTACTCCAACCTTTTCATGTATTTGCTCATTTCGTATCATGTCTCTAAGAGTAAAGCCACTCATCCACCTGAGCATCCTCATCTCTGCAACACTTAACTTAATATTATGCTTCTCTTTTAAAGGCCAACATTCTACGCCACAAAGCATTGCATGTCTAACCACCATCTTATAGAATTTTCCATTAAGTTTGAGTGGTACTTTTCTATTACACCAAGCCCGATGCATTCCTCCACTCCATCCATCCAAATCGAATTCTACTAATAATATCCTCATCTATTTCACCATCACTCTGAACAATAGACCCAAGATATCTAAAACGTGTACTCTTATTAATGATTTGATTGCCCAAAGTCACAATCTCTCACTAGATCTATTATTACTAAAATTACACTTCATATATTCAGTTGTAGATCTACTCAAACAAAAACCTTAAGACTCTAATGTTGACCTCCATAATTCAAGTTTACCTTCATCTCCCTCTCGTCTTATCAACAAGAAGAAACTTGGTGAGGCCAATATTGGTGTTGCACAGTTCATGCCACGAAAATGCAGCTGAAATTCGAGTTCGGGTGGAACTGGTGGCGGACGGCAAACAATTGTTTTGCTTTCAATCGGAGATGGCCTAATACCCCAATTAATTCCAACCAGCTCGTTTGGAGTGCATGTAAGATGGTTTTCAAAGAACTCAACAACAGAGCTTTCAATAGCATCAGTATCAGATGATGTGCAGCTCGGCTGCGCTTAATATGTTGAATGCCAAAGAATAGTTAACAAAGCAAAGCCCAAACAGTAAGGAAAAGGCAACTACAGCTGGATGATGCTCAGGCACTGATGTTCAATGAAAAGAATAGCTTTCAGTAATTAGGTTAAATAAAATCACAGGCTCATCATTGTTTAGATTGATATTATTCTTATATAAGAACAAGACGAGTGCCTATATCACTGGAGCTATGTAATTTTTTTCGGGAAGAGTTCCCAAGGTACACACCTCAGCCATTACAGTGTCAATACACTGTAGGAGCCCCTTGCGCACAGCAACTTCAACATTGGATATAGCTGTCCCCATCTCCTCACAGGAAGACGCATGAGCACCATCCACAGGAAGCAAGAGACGGGCAATACTATTTGAAAAATACTATAAAAAAGAAAAGTTGTTGGCGCCGAATTTATAACTAAAAAAGAAACAATGTAACATGCAAATGGTTACCTGCTGAAGTATAGCTATGCTACTAGCACACCGTTGCACAGCAATCATGAAAGATTTGAAACTGCTTTCACCAGCAGCTGCAGCCGCCTCTGCCTACATAAAATTGAACTTAAAAATTTTCTTACGAAGTTTCACTGCACAGTTCAATGCATAATGTAACTGCAACAAAGTATCAGAAAGAAACATAGAGTTGAACAGTGGATAACAACTATATTGTGATAATTACTTCAGATTTTCAAAGTGTTTCCTGAAGATTCTCACATTTACGCTAGGATATAAAACACTTCTAGAAGCTGTTAATGTATATCTCAAACATTTGTTGGACAATGGCACCTAATAGGGATGCTCTAACATGTTTTAGATCATCATCATAAATCATCACTAGCCTAATCCAAGCCCCCATTTTTCATTAATTCATTCAGGTAGAGTATTGTATAATAAGTTCAACTTTATTTTATGCAAAATTTATACCAGTTCCAATCATTTGATTTTGGTCAATCCCTTTTCCTTTCTTCTATATTCATCTTTTCTATCCATCTTACTGGTACTTTTTTTGCTCTCCATTGTACATACCAAAGCCACCAAGTTTGCTTTTGACTAGCTTATATTTAGCGGGCGCTATTTCTATGTCCCTTAATATATTCATTTATCAATCTATTGATCGTTTTCTCACACATCCACCTCTACATTCTCATTTCCATCATACTCAACTTGGTTATCAATGACTTCCTATTACCAAACTATTAGGCCGGTTCAGCCTGAACTGGCCCAGCCGGCTCAAAGGCCAGCTCTTGTTTACAAGAGGCGGACAAAAGCCGCCCCTTTGATTTTTCCACCCAAGCTACTGGGCCCCACTAGGAGCCAATTAGAGAAAGAGAGAGGGCGGCTAGGCATGAGAGAGAAATTTTTAATTAAGAGTTTGAATTAGGGAATTAATGTATTAAATAGTATGGTTTTCTAGGGTTATGGTTATGCTTTGTTTGGTGGCTAATTTCGGAGTCTTGTTCCTTGGTTTGTTGGGCTCTAGCTTTGTCTAGAGATTGGGAGAGAATGATCCTTCTCTCGAATTAAGGATCAATTGTATCTTGCTTTCGTCACTCGATTAGATCTATCCTTGATATAAAATTATTGTTTTATTGAAATTTCCCTCAGATTTTGCATTTTTTCCTGTTGTTTGTGCCTCTATTGTTAGGGAATACTTGACAACTACAAGTATTTCCAAGCACAAACATGTAGATCGATATATCGGTTCTAATAGTAATTTTAGGACATTTCCCTTTAAGTCTCCAAGATATTCTATTAGTCCATAATAATTGAGATATTTTTCAATTTTAACCACCCAATCTTAGCAAGTTATATCTCCATCTTCTATATGGTAGATCAAAAATAAGTAAATCAATCAACTAACCTTCACTTGATCTTCAGGTGAATATTGATTGATAACTATTAATTTCATACCCACTAAAATAATATATCATAAAATTAGTCATTGTTCTTCTATTTGTAAGACCCTTAAAATTTTCTCAACTATTCTAACTCTGCCGTATGTTAAACATTTCAAAAGATGTATCTAATTTTTGATAAAAAAAATGAAACAGCATGACAAAAGGCAAGCTCACTATGGTATTATAGGACAAGTCCCTAACAGCTCCAGGACACCAAAAGTTCATGAATCAAACCAGCTCCTCCATTGTATACATACGACAATGTTATAGACTTTTTCTGATCTATAATTTATCTGGTAAGCAAATATTGGTGTCAGACATTCTTTTACGGCATAAAAACGGAACTAATATATAAAGCAATTCATGCTGTATGTATTAAGATATTCCCCTCTCCACTTCCCGAGCCAGTATAAATACTATCGATTAACTTCCAAAAAACTCTCATTATTTGGATGAAATTAAGCCAGGTGAACTCCTTTAGGTGATAGGACAATTATTTTCTTGCATGGTGAATTGAAGCTCAATGATAACCCACCCTATTTGTATCCAATACATTGAATAAATGGAATTACTGTTGAATTAGGATTTCTGAATTTATGAGGTCGACATGGACAATAATGAGCAAGAGATTGTTCATACCGCAGAAGCAGCCGCTGCAGCTACCCTTCTGCTAACGCTTGCCCCAATCATAAACCTATCCCTCAATGCAGCTGCTTCATTCAAACTCTCCCTGGCCCGCTCCAGCCCATCAGTCAAATATTGGCTCACCTGCACATATACCAGCATTAAAATTATTGGAAAGATCCTCAAGACAGCCCATCCTTATTGAAAGAAGACATTAAAAAATAATACTAATAAAGAATAAAAAATTTCATACATAACTTACTTGATCCAGCAAGCAATTAAAAACAGATTTTACTGTAGCAGCAAGACTGGCGGACTGTCCAATAGAAGACCAAGATGGCATTAAAGTGCAAGAAGAGCTTGCAAAAAGAATATAAACAGTTTGCATTAGAAAAAGATTACAGTAGCAATAGAGCACATTAAGATTAATACACAGCAGTCTTACATAACCCTCATAAAAAGATGAGAAGTACATTGTACCCAAAATCAATAGGAAGATGGTACTCCATTGGAAACAAACCTAAGCAACATCCCCAAATTGTCAATATAAACTCCAGACACACTTCTAGAAGTATAATAACGATTTTTGTGTCTTGAAGGATGATAGTTATTTAGAAAGGAAGTACAAATTTCCTCATCCGTGTCTCTGAATTCTGTCCCTCTTGTTCTCCATAACATTAAGAGTTCATGCTATTTCTTGCATAAAAACAAAGTATTTGTAGATGTATCTGTAGATGCCATAGAAGAAGAAGATTATGCCACTTCAAAGAGATTGAAGTTAGAGTATTTAGCATTCACCTTTAACCTACAAGATAAAAGATAATGCCCGGGAAGTAGTGATAGACTAATAGACTTTTAACTGTTGCATACAAGATTGATTTATTTTGAGTTATTGGCAGAACTAAAAGGATATGGCTGAGGACACACTCTAAGAGGATTCAAACCTGGTAGGTCAAATTTAAGAAGGGTCACGAGGTCCAGCAGTTACATGATAACTGATTATAAGTAAGCTGATACAGAATTACACAATCGAATGAATAAGACTTGCACAATATGATTTAGAGAGTTACTCAAAAAATAAGGCAACACTAAGTAAACGGGATACTAGAGAATGGATGCCAGGAAGTATTGTATATTTAGTCGGGGAAGGATAAAGTTGAACCAATAGAAAAAACGTATGTAAGACCTAGTAAGAATAAAGATTAAGAAGGCTAGCAAAATAAGTAATTAAGGAGTTGAATTAAAGCTAATTTAGCATGATTTTCCTCAAAAGTGCATCTGAGTCAATGTTTCAAAAAATGAAAGGTGCACTAAATATGATATTATTAGAAAAAGAGAGTGTGTTAGGATTGGTCCAATTTTAGATTAACTGGTTCCAAAAAGATACCACATCGATGTCAGTTCTTATATATAGAAGTATATGATGATGTATAGATGCCCCCTAGAATAGCCCAATTTGAATAAGGAAAATAGAATTCTTGTGCAAGCCCTTTACCTTCCCTGCCTCTCTTTCTCTCCCAAGAAGCTGAAGGAGCTTCTTCTGCCTCATTCAAGATTTCATAGCAAGTGGTATCAGAGTCTCTTAGAGGCGATCTCGAGGTGGAAGAAGGTTCTTGTCCAAGAAAGAGAGGAGGTGGATGGGAGGATTCACGCTGAGTTGGGCCAGGCACAGAAAGCCAGGTGTGTGAACAAACCACATGCGCAATGCAGCACATGGGGCTGGTCGCGAGCCGACCCATGCAAACTTCGCACGAGGAAGGCGAAAGCCTGGGTCACAGGCTGGCCATGTCGCAGGAGCAGATTATGTCACAGGTTGGCCGCGTCAGAGGTTGGGCGTAGGAATGCCTAGAGCTGTGACGCGAGGCTGAGCAGGCCGAGTAGCAAGGTGGACGCGATTTCGCATGAGAACAGGCACGGAGGGCCTGGCATGCGGGAGTTCACAGGGGTAAAAGGTGAGTATGAGCAAGGCGTGCGGATCCAAACGGGGTCAAGGCATTGTTCTGGGTCGCGTCGAAAGGCACAGGCATAGTGGCTAGCGCTTAGGAGCGTGGAGGCATTGCCTGGGCGTGTGAGCACGTGGAGCGGAGGCTAGTCCTGGGTGTGGGCATGCTGAATGAGCAGTTTTGTGTGTGGGTTGGGCTTCGGCCAGAGACAGAGGCTTGGAGTTTAGGCGGCACAGGAACAAGGACCGCATACTGGTAGTTTCGAGTAGGATCAATTAAGATAGAAAATAGATAGTTCAAGCGTGAGAATAGGGATGCTGGGTCAGAAATGCGGTGTTGTGCGTAGGACCCGGACGAGACTTGGGCTCGGAGCGTCGAAGGATCGGGCCAATTAGAAGCGGAAATTGGTTGTTCTTGATTAAAGATTTGTTTAGATCTTTTTGGGGTGGATCCTTCAGATCAAATCATAAGCAAAGCAACAACAGGGTCATCAAATTTGGTGTGTCAAAGTAGTGGATCAAGAACCTCAAAGTAGATCACGCAAGAGGCAACCACGCGCAAGAGTGCGCAAGTAGGCGTCGGCCTCAGGATCGGATGGGTGGCTCATGCGAAGTCTTAGGTTGGAGCACGCAAAGGTGTCAAGGGAAGAGAGGCACTACACAACAGCACAAGGCAAGAGGATACAGATCACAGGAGGAACAGCAACGAGCACAGGTGCGCTTGGGTTAGAATGTGCGGGAGCATGAGCTGGAGTCATGGATGGGGAATGCACAATGGAGGTCGAACGCGAGCATGATTGGGCTCAGCTCGACGGATTGCTCATGGAGTTAGTACAGGAAGTCAGTCAGTTTACAGTAAGCACGTATTCTTGCGAACAGGTGATTCTTTGATCTTTGATTGTAAAATATGAACCAAAATAAAGATTGTTAGGATTGATCCAATTTTAAATTAAGTGGTTCTATAAAGACGTCAAATTAGTGCTAATTCCTATATATAAAAGTATATGATGATGTATAGATGCCCCTTGTAATAGCCCATTTTGAATAAGGAATAAAGAATTCTTGTGCAATCTCTTTCCCTTCCTTGCCTCTCTCTCTCTCTTCCAAGAAGCTCAAGGAGCTTCTTCTTCCTCATTCAAGATTTCATAACAAGCAATTTTGTTGGGATTTCTTGAAGAGGAGAGGAGACCTTAATCTTTCTTGGATTTAGAGAAAGGGAGAGAGAGGATGAGAGATCAGATTTTCAGGAGGAAAACATTCTAAAGTTCTATTCAATTTTCCCCACCAATACATCAAACTATAACATCTATATATAGGATTGACAATGGTGTGATGTGTTGTGAAACAACTTAAACCTAAAACTGAACCAATCATAACAATCTTCACCTTGATCCAGATTTTACAATAAATATCAAAGAACCACCTATTCGCAAGAATCCGCCCTTGTTGTGATCTGTCCAGCCGAGCTGAGCCCAATCCCGCTCACGCCCGGCCTCCATCGTCCATTCTGATCCACGACCCCAACTCGCACTCTCATGTGTTCTAACCCACACGCATCCACATATGTCATTGTTCCTCCTGTGATTCACGTGCCCGTGCTCTAACACTGAGCACCCTCCAGCTCACCTATTTTCCCCAGGCACTCGTGCGGGCTCCGACCTACGACTTCGCACAAACCACCTATTCAATCTCGAGCTTGGAGCCCGCTTCTCACACACTACTGCGTACGACTAACTCCTACGTGATCAGCTCCAAGGTTCTTGATCCTCCCGCCCCAAAGTAATTGACCCACTGCATTTGTCTCTGCTGCTCTGACACACCAAATCTGAAAGATCCTTCTTGTTGATATGCTCACATTCTGACCCGGAGGCTCCACCTCAAAAAGATATAAACATATCTTTAATCAAGAACAAGCAAATCTCGTTTCTAATCGGACCGCGACTCCCGCCCTTTGAGCCTGATTCTCGCCCGAGTTTCACACACAGCGCTGCATGTCTGATCGAGCATCCATGTTCTCACGACGCAATATTTTGTGTTTTGTCTTTGTTGATCCTGCTCGAAACCACCGATCTGTGGCACCTGTTCCAGCACCGCCCAAACTCCAAGCCTTTGTCCACACGCACAAAATTGCACGCTCGACACGCCCAGGCTTAGCATTCACTCCACATACTCACACGCCCAGGAAGCGCCTCTACACTCATACAAACCAGTCGTTACGCCAGTGCCTCCTGACCTCACGCCGACCTGCGCGATCGAGTCTCCCGCGAACACAACTATCGGCCCGTATGCCTAGGTAATCCACGTGCGACCACACAGCACGCGCCAATAACCACGTAACCACCCTTGTTCGAGCCTAATACGCCAGTAAGAACACACCCCGGCCAACCTCCATGCAAATTGCGAATGGCGACTCCGACCTCTCCGCCTCACACGACCGAAGTCGCGGTACACACAAACCGTGGCTCCTGACTGTATTATATTGTGCGACCCAAGCTCCCACAACCGTTGGTGCTCCCAACATCATGCACAGTCCGCACTCACACCGCACGCAGCCCGACCAAACTTTATCATTGATTTTCTTGATCCTAGAAAGTTGAAAAAATAATGTTCAAGCTTGAGGTCAAGGGAGCTATTAATAATTGATATGTTAGATTGTCCAAACTTTATCATTGATTTTCAAAGTTGATGAACCAGGGGACAACCAATAATTAAATGTGAAAGCTTATATGACATATCTAAGAAAACATAATTAGTAATAACAAAAAAGAAAAGACACAATGAAGGAAAAAGATTTAAGTAGCCAACACTACATAGTGGGATAATGTTTGATGTTGTCATTATTGTTGTTGAAAAAGAAAAGACACTGGTGAAAGTGGTGTAAGAAATTAATAAGTACACTTCATGATTTAAGACTTCACAAATGATATCATGTTCATTGCTTAAAATTAAGTATTTTATTTATTCAAATGTCAAAGAAATGTTTTTTAAGTTTATTATTGTACTAAACTAATATCTATAATAAAAATGCTCATATTAGTTCAAAGAATCAACATGCATATTATTACTTCTCTTTTATATTTGAAACTCACATCAAAATTATTTATTTGACTGAGTTTTTAGCTCATCAGATATTACGATGACTATTTTTCAGGGAAGTCAAAGAAGTAGATAGGACCATAGACATGTGACCCAACTTATGATATACCTTGATATTATAGATGGATGTATAATTTTGGGATGCAATATAAAAAAGAATGCATGTAAGATAAATTAAAGACTTCTAGTATGTATAAGTTTTCTATAAAAGTATAAGAAGTTCTATGATCTATTTTAATGATTTAAATTACGCATGTTTTCATATCAAGGAGTATGTAGGAAAAGCATCTGCCTAAATTATCCGCCCTTGTTGTGCCTCATGGTTGACTAGAGATAGAACAAAAATGGGACATGACATTATGTTGGCTAGTTTAGTGGTTTCATTAAGTCATGGAGGAATGAAACGTGACATTATGTTGGCTAGGTTAGTGGTTCCATCAAGCCATGGAAGGCAACAAAAGGAATCAGTCGATCTTTTTGAGAAATAGTAGCAAAGTCATCAAGGGAGACACAAGATGTGTCTTAAAAACCTGTCATTGTCCACCAAGCACAATCAAATAGGATAGTTTTTTTTTCGTGTGTATTATCTTTTTCATTATGACGTGTGTATTATGCTTGGGCCTTGGGTATTTTCAGCATTAAATTTCCTGTCATGTGTTATAGAAATCAACAGGTCACGTACCATTTAAGACATTTGAAAACCTTTTTTTTTTTTGTTAAAATATAATTTTTAGGTAACCATAACTTTTTACTATTTTCTTCTTTCAATTCCCCACAGCGTGAGGCCTCCGATTGATTTTAAGAAAGTATTACAACAAATAGGCATTTCAGTTATTTTTCTGGAAACAACATTTAGCAAGGCAACCTAAGAAAATAACCATTCGCTTTTGGAGTTATAGGCACCCGGACATAGGACTTTCAGGCGATAGCAAAAGCTTCTCAGCTTTACTTTACTGACAATAACAACGAAGTGACACAAAGTCTTAAAGTGAAAGGACGGGAAGAAAAAGAAAGTATAGTTATTCAAAGAAACCATATAGACAAGAATGCATGCCAAAATCCGCTATTAATACAACTTAAAGTGAAAGAAAGGAAACCAGAGATGTTACGATGTACAACGAGAGGGGGGGGGGGGGGGGTCATCTGAATTTCGAATTTTCAAATTAATTCGAAAAGGGAGAGAAGAGATCGGCCAAAGAGAGGGAAAGGGGATAGGGTGTCCAGGTGCAATGAACGTGAAATTTGAATTGATTTCGAATTAATTTCTGATTTATCCTATCCTTGATTGAAGTAAGACTTTCAAAAATTAAGCTAAATGATTAGGAAATAATTTGAAATTTCAAATTCGTTTGAATTTGAATTCGAAAACTTACTAAAATTAGAACAACTTAATTTAGGAATGAATAAATTTTAGAAGGAAAGGGATTTGATTGAGAGCATTAATTGAGGGGAATTAATTAATATGTGAGGGAAAAGGGGGCGGCCAAAGGAGGAGGGGGAGAGATGTCCACATATGATGTATGTGGCCCAAGGCATTAAATGAGATTTGATATTAAATCTGAAATTGATTTCAGATTTAGAGGAACTAGAGGAAGGCTTCCAAAAATAGATTTGTTAATTCGGAAAGGATTTGAAATTCAAATATCTTTGAATTCAAATTATGAACTTTCCAGGTTAACAATAGATTAATTTAGGAAGGTAATAAAGAGGCTATTTTGAATTCAAAATTAAGCTAAATGATTTAGGAAAGAATTTGAATTTTGAAATTCATTTGAATTTGAATTTTCAAATTCGTTTGAATTTGAATTCGAAAACTTACCAAAATTAAAACAACTAAATTTAGAAAAGAATAAATTTTAGAGGGAAAGGGATTTGATTGAGAGCATTAATTGATGGGAATTAATTAATATGTGAGGGAAAAGGGGGCCAGCCAAAGGAGGGGGAGAGATGTCCACATACGATGTATGTGAACCAAAGCATTAAATGAGATTTCGAATTTTCGAATTTTGAATTTTCAAATTAATTGGAAAAGGGAGAGAAGGGGTCGGCCAAAGAGAGAGTGAAAGGAGATAGAATGTCCAGGTTCAATGAATGTGAAATTTGAATTGATTCCCAATTAATTTTTATTTACCCAATCCTTGACTGAAGGAAGGCTTTCCAAAATTAAGCTAAATGATTTAGGAAAGAATTTGAATTTTCAAATTCATTTGAATTTGAATTCGAAAACTTACCAAAATTAAAACAACTTAATTTAGAAAAGAATAAATTTTAGAGGGAAAGGGATTTGATTGAGAGCATTAATTGATGGGAATTAATTAATATGCGAGGGAAAAGGGGGCCAGCCAAAGGAGGGGGAGAGATGTCCACATACGATGTATTTGGACCAAAGCATTAAATGAGATTTGATATTAAATCTGAAATTGATTTCATATTTAGAGGAATTAGGGGAAGGGCTTCCAAAAATAGATTTATTAATTCGGAAAGGATTTGAAGTTCAAATATCTTTGAATTCAGGTTAGGAACTTTCCAAGTTAACAATAGATTAATTTAGGAATCTAATAAAGTAGTTATTTTGAATTCAAAATTTGTAGAGGGAAGAGGCTAGAGGTGAGGTGGTCGGCCGACTATGGAGGTGGAGGGGTTGATGTTTGATCCCAAAAGAAAAGTTAACAAAAATCAAACAAAATAAAACAAAAATGGATGGTGAATGGTGAAGACTAGAGATGAGATGATGGAGAACAAAGAAAAAATAAAATAAAAATAATACAAACCACGAGCTCGGACTCTTCCTGTGGCTGGTGGGTACTACGTTGCCCTCCCCGAGGGACTTTAATCCACGAGCCCGGATCCATCCTGCGGCTGGTGGAAACAAGATTGTCCTCCCATAGGACTTTTCCTATCTAGAACTCACACAGAGATCAAAACGAAGGCTCCAATTCTATTTTTTATCAATAATCCATCATTACATTACACAAGCAAGGGCCTCTATATATAGGCCTAAGAAACTAAAATAAGACATATATGCCCCTGGGCATACATAGGACAACCCTCTTAAGTGAGGGTAAAAATGAAAAATTCATAATAAAAATAAAAATTACAGATAAAATTTAAGATAACATGGGACGATGACGGTCATCGATCTTTAGCTCCTACTCGGATAGGCATGGACGGTTGGATGTCCGCATCATTCTCCCGAGGTGGAAAAGAGATCGACTTCGTCGAGTTTGCATCCCGAGTGAGTAACCATGCTATGATACCAAACTGATGTAGAACGAAGGGGAGGTCATGTGAATTTCAAATTTTCAAAATTTCAAATTAATTGGAAAATGGAGAGAAGGGATCGACCAAAGAGAGGGAAAGGGGATAGGTGGTCCAGGTTCAATGAATGTGGAATTTGAATTAATTCCCAGTTAATTTCTGATTTACGCAAGCTTGATTGAAGGCTTTCCAAAATTAAGCTAAATGATTTACCAAAATTAGAACAACTTAATTTAGGAAAGAATAAATATAAGAGGGAAAGGGATTTGATTGAGAGCATTAATTGAGGGGAATAAATTAATATGTAAGGGTTGCGACCAAAGGAGGAGGGGGAGAGATGTCCACATACGATGTATGTGGCCCAAGGCATTAAATGAGATTTGATATTAAATCTGAAATTGATTTTAGATTTAGAGGAATTAGGGGAAGGCTTCCAAAAATAGATTTGTTAATTCGGAAAGGATTTGAAATTCAAATATCTTTAAATTCAAATTAGGAACTTTCCAAGTTAACAATAGATTAATTTAAGAAGGTAATAACGAGGCTATTTTGAATTCAAAATTCAAAATTTGTAGAGGGAAGAGGCTAGGGGTGAGGTGGTCGGCCGACTATGGAGGTGGAGGGTTGATGTTTGATCCCAAAAGAAAAGTTAACCAAAATTAAAAGAAATAAAACAAAAATGGATTGTGAATGGTGGAGACTAGAGATGAGAGAACGGAGAACAAAGAAAAAATAAAATAAAAACGATACAAACCACAAGCCCGGAATCTTCCTGCGGCTGGTGGGTACTATGTTGCCCTCCCCGATAGACTTCAATCCACGAGCCTGAATCCATCCTGCGGCTGGTGGAAACGATATTGTCCTCCCATAGGACTTTTCCTATCCAGAACTCACACAAAGATCAAGACAAAGGCTCCAATTCTTTTTTTTATTAATAATCCATCATTACATTACACAAACAAGGACCTCTATATATAGGCCTAAGAAACTAAAACAAGACACATATGTCCCTAGGGCTTACATAGGACGACCCTCTTAAGTGAGGGTAAAAATAAAAAATTCATAATAAAAATAAAAATTACATATAAAATTTAAGATAACGTGGGACAATGACGGTCGTCGATCTTCAACTCCTCCTCGGATAGATATGGACGGTTGGATGTCCGCATCATATTAAGGCAAGGATGAGAATCTTTTTTAAGATCGAGATACTAGAGGTGTAAGAGGCACCAGAAGTTAATTTGTTAGCTTTAAGGGATTTTTGCCAAGATACAGCAGGGGTGAAAATACATTAAAGATATCATACCTTTATGGTGAAAGGGTAGCCTATCAAATCAAATTAACAAATGAAGATTTGCAGATCGCCATATCATAAAACAATCCAATTTTTCATCTCTCAGCATTCTAATGTGATCACAAATTATGCAAATGAAAGCTTTATGTAGTTAATATGATAGAAACTTGGTTAAGACTACTAAACATATGGTTCACCAATTAGGATTTACCAATTCATTGTATTTATGAGTATCAAACTAGCCTACTACGCATTTTGGTGCTGAAAAATGGTTATACTCACCACAAACTCATTGTTCAAATGAAATCCTTGTCACTTAAACGATATTTCTGCTTTCATTAGGTGAAACCACATTCATTTTGTTCAGAAATTTCCATTGAACCCTATCTCAGATAGTATTTTAAAAGCTAGCAATAAATTAAAAAAATGCAAACGGTTCCTCTCATAAAAAATGATATTACACGAAAATAAAAGAATGAACACAAACAGCATAAGTTATCAAAGCAAAAGAATGAAACTTCAAACAATTAAACACTACTAAGAATATAAACAAAGGCATAAAAACCAGTTAATTCACTCCCTCTTTGATCAAATTTCCCAAGTAATAAACAAATCAGACATTATCAAATAAATGCAATGCTTTAAAAAAAAAAATTGCATGCCTTCTTCCATCACTCACAATAGGCAGTTTTAATAGCCTTGTAGATGAGAAATGTCATCACTAAGCAATTTACTGGCCTTGAGGATGAGACAATGTGGTTGAGGGGAGAAATTCATGAGATGAACTAACTTAATCTTATCTTCCATTGCATTATGCTGAAAACTAAATAAACTTGGTTCCCAGATTTAATTAAGCTTACCTAATTTTTCAATAAAAAAACCTTCAAAGTGAAAAAAATGATAATGCACCACATACCTGTGAGGAAAATAAAGAGCATCTAGATACTGCCTCCTCATTCCAGCGGACAAACTCGGTTACTATAGTAACAGATATTTGTTGATGAGCAGATGCATTGGAGCCTGACTTTGAGCGTGAGACAGTTCCAGCTGCTTCAGATTGCTGCTGGGCTTCAGCACGCAACTCTTCCACCTGTAAGATTTAGTCATAAATTTGCTTGTTGCTGCTAATTAACAATCTGATAGTAGATGAAATCAAATCAAAAAGATTTTGAGTAAGGATATAAATAACCTTCGCTTGATAAAGTTGTCTGAGAGATGCCTGCTCATGTTCCGGGTAATCATCTTTATGAGCAGAAAATAGAGACTCTGTAAGACCTGGACAGCAAAAAAATTGTTGGTGAGGCATTTAGAGACGCATTTTGATGGGGACATCGATACGAGATTTCGACGTGTCTATCAAAGGCGACACCGGAGATCGATGGCCACGATGGAGAGTCTTTACTTTTAATGCATTTTATGTATTAGTCATTATTATTTCTTCAGTTTTCCGTTTTTCCCCTTAGGGGTAGTTGGTCACTATTGTAGCCCAAGGGGCATTGTTGTCTTTTGTTTATTTGTCATTGTGAGGCCTATATATATGGTCGTTCTCTTATGTATTGGTTAATGAATATTTGAATTAAAATTTTGTTATTGTTGGCTTCTTCTTCTTCATCTTGTGTGTGCACTAGAGAGGAGAGAGAGCCCAAGGTAAGGGCAAGCGCAATACCCACCAGTCATTGGAAAAGTCCGTGACTCGAGGCCTATCTCCCTCATCCCCGTTCTTCTTTTCCTCCCTCACCCGCTGACCTAGCTTCCCCAAAGCCGCCGGCCACATATCCATCCCCTCATCTCCACATCATTTCACCCTCTAGTTTCCCCATCTCAAAGACCACCACCATCAAAACCTACCTCAACCCGAAGGCGGCATCTCCTCCCTCCTTTGGACCGCCGGCCACACTCATGATCCAAGCCATTATGACGATTCAAAACGTCATAATGACTCCTTAATTTGGGTTTGCAATAAAGGGAGAATCTAGCAATTTTGAATTCAAAATTTGAAATTCAAATTTGAGATTCAAAACTTTCCATATTTGCAAAAGTCTAAATAAAGAAAGTTTTTGAATTGAATCCAATCAAATTTCATGACATGTGGAATTATTATTTTTTATCCTATGTGGCATCAACACGATTGGAAAGTACATAACCAATCCCTAATCTCCCTCCTCCCCTCTCTCCAGGCCGCCAGCCCTACCAAGGGGGAATCCCCTTTAATGTTATTTTAATGCATTCAATTCCCTTGATTCAAAATCCAAATTCAAATTAACTTCCCTCCAAATTTACTCAAATCTGAAATTAACTTCATATTTTGATTAAATCTCTTCAACACTCCACCCTAACCTATTTCCCCAAACCCTAGCCGCCTCCCTCATCTCTACCGCCCACCCTCTCCTCTTTCTTCTCCCCACCTTGGCTGGCCCTCTCTTTGTTCCCCCTTGGGAAGTTTGAAGCCAAGAGAAGAAGAAGACGACGCCCTCCCACCTCCACTTCAATGATGCATGGCCGATCCTGAAGTTGATAGCGGATTCGTACTCGACATCTACGGAGACATCCACATCGTTCGATCTCCATTCTTCGACGTCGGGTTTGGCTTTGAGAATACCGTCGAGGATTACTTGAATCGAATTCCCTACCCTTGTGGAGATCGTCGACTACCAATTCTCGGACTACGATTGGACCATCAACGGTCATCCACCCGTGCCCTCTCCACCACCGTCGACCTTTCCGTGGATCAAGACCATTGGCGTTGCGACCGTCCTCGTGGCATCGTTAGGTGTGCTGAAAACCTTCCTCCGCTAAGCCATACTTTGAGTGTGAGTGAGCATGGTAACTCATAGTGAATTTTCTAAATATTAACCGTGGGATTGTATTACTACACATTTATTTTTATTGTGATAATTTCATATTTATCTTCAGTTGTTCCAAACTTCAAGTCTTGTAATTGCTTATCATAATAATTTTGACAATTGAAAGCTCTTGAATCTCGCCTTACGAAACTTTAATCTTCAAGTGGCAAACTTTGTAATTCTTTTAAAATTTCCCGTGCAATTTTTTATTGTTTCACATCATACTTGGTATCAGAGCATGGTAGGCATGCATGACATGTTTGAAAAACATCCAAGGGTTTAATCTTTCGTTATAGTTTAATTTTTCCATGCATATCATCGCATATCTAATTTTATTCACTGTTTTTCACTGCTGTCTTTGCATTTCCTGCACGCATCTAGTTGAGTTAGGTCATACTAACTAGTGTCTTAGTGCGGCCCTTTTGTCCGTAACGTTTCTAAGTGTTTAGAAAAACTACACCTTGAAGTTAAACTGCTGTCCTCAATGTTCCAGCAACTGTTAAACATCGTCTAGTGAACCTAAAGTCACTGTTTAGGTGCTGTCCGCACCTTAGGACCCTTCCTAAACCCTGAGACAACTTAGACCTTTGCTGGACTTTGCTGTCCTCGTCATTCCAGCAGTATTTGGAGACTTTTGGAACATAATTTTAGAATGTCTAGGTGCTGCCTTTCAGCCTTTAACCATTCTTAGTGTCCCCTAGCACCCAACCATGGATCCGGAACACATTCAAGCAACTTTAGACCTAATTGTAGGCCAATTGGGAACAGTTACACAGCAAATTAGGGATACCCAAACGAATTTAGCTGAGTTTGGACGCCAAACGGGTGATAGACTAGACAACATCGAAAGGATAGGAAACCCGGCCATCTACACCCCCTCTAGACCCTACTCTCCTTATGGTGAAGATAACCGAACTGATTACGATCCTCCTAGAGACCACTACCGACCCAATCACGAACCGGGAGGACATGACGCACCTTGCAGAGACAACGATACCCAACTTCTTAAGAATATTAATATAGATGCCCCGACGTTTGATGGTACATTAGAACCCCAAGTTTTTCTTGATTGGCTCAAAGGAATGGATAGCTATTTCAAGTGGTACAACATTTCGAAAGAGAAGAAGGTCCGATTTGTTGAGATGAAGTTGATTGGTAGAGCCAATCAGTACTGGACTAACATAGAACAGATGCGATAAACCCGAGGAGAATACCCTGTAATTGACTGGGGAACGATGAAGCAAGAGTTGAAGCGGAAATATCTCCCCCATTCATACTATCCTAGACTTTTGGATCGTTGGAATAGGTTAACCCAAGGTAGCAAGCCCGTTAAGAAATACATATCGGCCTTTGATGACTTCATGATTCGTTGTAACGGGGAAGAGACCACCACTCCTGCTCAACTTCTGTCAATGTTTAGAGCTGGGCCAAGGGAAGATCTTAGAAATGAACTTTTTGCCAGAGGAGTGAATACTTTTGAAGCTTCCTGCAGTCTTGTACTAGACTTAGAAGAATCTAGGAGCCATGCCTCTAGGACCCAAGACTCTCGTTCTAACCCGTTCAAATCCTCCTCTAGCCAACCTTACAACAAACCCACTGGACTCTCGAATAGTCGGCCTTCCCCTGGCCAAGCCAAACCTCGACCGGACTATAAAGGCAAAACACCAGAACAGGAAACCCCCAAAACCTCTGCCGGCACTAAGTGTTTTAGATGCCATGGGTATGGACACATTGCCTCTCAATGTTCCAGCCCGTTTAAGGTCACAATAATTGAAGAAGTCACCGAAGAAGAGGATGAACTGGACACCGAACTAGTTCATCATATTGATGACGACGATGAGTTTTTCAACGATGAAGATACTGCTATGATCCACTGCCTCCAAAAGATGGATCACTTGGATCTACAAGTCGTTAGGTGTGTCTTCTCACAGCCTAAACCAAGCGATGAGTGGCGAAGGACTTCAATCTTCTACACTTTCACTAAGATGGGGGATAAAAATTACAAAGTCATAATAGACAGTGGAAGCTGCATTAACGCCGTGTCAACTGCAATGATTTATAACCTTCATTTGAGAACCACACTACACCCGAACCCCTACAAAGTCTCTTGGATCAACTCAGCCACCTTGGAGGTGAAAGATAGGAGTCTCGTTCCTATTGAATTCATCGGATATAAAGAGAAAATCTGGTGTGATGTGTTGACTATGGATGTAGGTCAGATAATCCTTGGTCGCCCCTGGCTATTCGATAACGATGTACACATCTATGGCCGATCAAACACCTGTGTGTTTGAACATGAGGGCAAGAAAATTAAGCTCCTACCCACTCAGCCTAAGTCTACCAAAGAGGAAGTCAAACCCAACTCCCTTAAACCCAACACGGGCCTGAACTTATTAACTGCTAAAGACTTAGGTACGGAACTAGAGTCACGAGCCCCTCTTTACGCGTTAGCAGCTCGGAAAGTGAGTGTCACCCAAGAAGATCCTATCCCTAAGGAAGTAAGACCACTCCTGGAAGCTTTTTCTGATGTCTTCCCAGAAGACCTGCCCCAACAACTGCCACCTTTAAGGGATATTCAACACGCTAGTGACCTAGTGCCTGGAGCTTCGTTGCCAAATCTGCCCCATTACCGGATGAACCCTACTGAGCATGGAGAGCTCAAGAAGCAAGTGGATGAGTTGTTACAACGCGTATTCATCAAAGAAAGTCTCAGCCCGTGTGTTGTTCCCGCCCTTCTTACCCCTAAGAAGGATGGGTCGTGGAGAATGTGTGTTGATAGCCGTGCTATCAACAAAATCACGGTCAAGTACCGTTTCCCAATCCCTCGATTAAATGACATGCTAAACATGATGACGGGAGCCACACTTTTCTCTAAGATTGATCTTAAAAGTGGCTATCATAAAATTAGGATCCGCCCGGGAGATGAATGAAAGACCGCGTTCAAAATCAAAGATGGGTTATATGAGTGGACTGTGATGCCTTTTGGCTTAAGCAACACTCCAAGCACATTCATGAGAGTAATGACACAAATCCTCAAACCTTTCCTAGGGAAGTTCGTAGTGGTTTACTTTGATGATATTCTGATTTATAGTAACTCAGTGGATCAACACTTGAACCATTTAAGGCAAGTCTGCGAAGTACTGAGGAAAGACCAAATGTTTGTCAATCCCAAGAAGTGCACGTTCCTAACCGATCACGTAATTTTTCTGGGATTCATTATATCCTCCCAAGGCATATCTGCTGACCCCGAAAAAGTGCGAGCAATCAATGAATGGCCTGAACCTAAGAACATTAGAGATGTTAGAAGTTTTCACGGACTGGCCACGTTCTATAGGAAATTTATCAGGAATTTTAGCACTATAGTGGGTCCAATAACTGAAGAAAGGAGAATTTCACTAGACGATATCTGCCACTTAGGCTTTTGAGGAAATAAAGAGAAAAATGGTTGAAGCACCAGTCATGCGACTGCCGGATTTCTCTAAAATTTTTGAAGTAACTTGATGCATCTGGCATAGGCATAGGAGGAGTATTATCCTAAGAAGGGCACCAAGTTGCCTACTTTAGTAAAAAGTTAAATGACATTAGGCAACGATACTCTACCTATGATAAAGAATTTTACGCCGTCATTCCGTCCCTCGGATATTAGAGACATTACCTACTTCCCAAGAATTTGTCATCTTTTCGGATCATGAAGCGTTAAGATTTATTAACTCTCAAAAGAAACTTAATGCCCGACACGGGAGGTGGGTTAAATTCCTGCAAGAGTGCACATATACCATTAGACATAAAGCAGGATCTGAAAACAAGGCTGCTGATGCCCTAAGCCGTTGAATGATGATTACTAGGGTGATGAATATTGACGTGATAGGTTTCGAGCGGCTTAAGGAAGACTATTTAGACAGCCCTGACTTTAAAGAACACTATTCTACGTTAACAACTGGAAATGAAAGGATTATTGATGATTTCATGTTGGAAGATGGATATCTGTTTAAATCTCAAAAACTCTGTATTCCCAAAAAGTTACTACGCGAATTTCTCGTTTGGGAATTACATGCTGGCAGTTTAGTAGGTCACTTTGGTCAAACCAAGACCATCGCTGCTGTAGAACATTGATTTTATTGGCCTAGCCTTAAGAGGGACGTTAGCAGATTAGTGAAGCGGTGTCACACCTGCCAATTAGCTAAACAGAGAAAGCAAAACACCGGCCTTTACACACCCCTCCATGTACCCAACCAACCTTGGCAAGATGTTAGCATGGATTTCGTTCTATGACTACCCAAAACCCTCAGGAAGCATGATTTGATATGTGTAGTGGTAGGTCGGTTTACTAAGATGACCCATTTTCTTCCGTGCTCCAAAACTTTTGATGCCTCTAGAATCGCCAAGCTGTACTTTGACGAAATTGTGAGACTCCACGGATTTCCTAAAACCATTGTGTCAGACCGGGATGTGAAATTTACTAGTTACTTTTGGAAGACTTTATGACACAAGATGGGAACCAAACTACAATTCTCTACCGCTTTTCACCCCCAAACAGATGGTCAAACCTAAGTAGTGAACAGGAGTTTAGGAAATCTTTTAAGGACCTTGGTAGGAGAAAATATACGGGACTGGGACTCTAAGCTACCTATAGCTGAATTTGCTAACAACAACTCTGTGAACCGAACTACGGGTCTAAGTCCTGCTGAAGTTGTGTACGGATACCTACCCAAACAACCCGTTGATCTGATCCCCATGAGTCCTATGCATCTCCATTTGCATCTCATCTTCAAGAATTGCAAAAAGAAATAAATAAAAGAATTCAACAAAGCAATGCTCACTATAATATTGATGCTGATCGTAAGAAAAGACTTAAAGAATTTGAAGTTGGACATTTTGTTATGGTACGGATTCGTCCGGAGCGGTTTCCCCAAGGAGCCGTTAAAAAGTTACATGCTAGAAGTTCGGGCCCCTTTAAGATAATCTCGAAAGTAAACAGTAATGCTTATGTGTTAGACCTTCCTGAAAGCTTTAATATGAATCCTACGTTTAATGTTGAAGATTTAGTAGCTTTTGAGGGACCCGAGTTTAACCCTGCTAATCCACTTCATAATAAGCCTTGTGAGAACCCACCTAGTGAGATCCCCAGTCTACCTCCACTCCCCAATTTACCCCACTTACCCATTGCGGAGAAGGTTGAAGCTATACTTGAAGATGAAATCATTTCCACGAAGGAAGGTGGACGCCAAAGGTACTTGGTTCCCTGGAAAGGGAAGCCGGTGATAGAGGACACATGGATCGACCGAGATGAGCTACAGAGACTAGATCCAGATTTGCTAGAGCTATACGAGAGCGACCGCAGTACTCACTCGACGGGGTCAAGTTTTCTCCCACCCGGGGAGAATGATGGGGACATCGATACGAGATTTCGACGCATCTATCAGAGGCGACACCGGAGATCGATGGCCACGATGGAGAGTCTTTACTTTTGACGCATTTTATGTATTAGTCATTATTTCTTCAGTTTTATGTTTTTTCCCTTATGGGTAGTTGGTCACTATTGTAGCCCGAGAGGCATTGTTGTCTTTTGTTTATCTGTCATTGTGAGGTCTATATATATGGCTATTCTCTTATGTAATTGTTAATGAATATTTGAATGAAAATTTTGTTGTTGTTGGCTTCTTCTTCTTCATCTTGTGTGTGCACTAGAGAGAAGAGAGAGAGCCCAAGATAAGGGCAAGCGCAATACCCACCAGTCAATGGAAGAGTCTGTGACTCGTGGCCTATCTCCCTCATCCCCGTTCTTCTTTTCCTCCCTCACCCGCCGACCTAGCTTTCCCCAAAGCCGCCGGCCACATATCCATCCCCTCATCTCCACATCATTTCACCCTCTAGTTTCCCCATCTCAAAGACCACCACCATCAAAACCTACCTCAACCCAAAGGTAGCATCTCCACCCTCCTTTGGACCGCCGGCCACACTCATGATCCAAACCATTATGACGATTCAAAACGTCATAATGACTCCTTAATTTGGGTTTGCAAAAAAAGGAGAATCTAGCAATTTTGAATTCAAATTTTGAAATTCAAATTTGAGATTCAAAACTTTCCATATTTGCAAAAGTCTAAATAAGGAAAGTTTTTGAATTGAATCCAATCCAAATTTCATGACATGTGGAATTATTATTTTTCATCCTATGTGGCATCAACACGATTGGAAAGTACATAACCAATCCCTAATCTCCCTCCTCCCCTCTCTACATGCCGCCGGCCCTACTAATGGGGAATCCCCTTTGCTATTTTAATGCATTCAATTCCCTTGATTCAAAATTCAAATTAACTTCCCTCCAAATTTACTCAAATCTGAAATTAACTTCAGATTTTGATTAAATCTCTTCAACACTCCACCCTAACCTATTTCCCCAAACCCTAGCTGCCTCCCTCATCTCTACCGCCGACCCTCTCCTCTTTCCCCTCCCCACCTTGGCCGGCCCTCTCTTTGATCCCCCCTGGGAAGCTTGAAGCCGAGAGAAGAAGAAGACGACGCCCTCCCACCTCCACTTCAATGACGCATGGCCGATCCTGAAGTTGATAGCGGATTCGTACTCGATGTCTACGGAGACATCCACATCGTTCGATCTCCATTCTTCGACGTCGGGTTTGGCTTTGAGAATACCGTCGAGGATTACTTGAATCGAATCCTCCCTACCCTTGTTGAGATCGTCGACTACCAATTCTCGGACTACGATTGGACCATCAACGGTCATCCACCCGAGCCCTCTCCACCACCGTCAACCTTTCCGTGGATCAAGACCATTGGTGTTGCGACCATCCTCGTGGCATCGTTAGGTGTGCTGAAAACCTTCCTCCGCTAAGCCATACTTTGAGTGTGAGTGAGCATGGTAACACAGTGAATTTTCTAAATATTAACCGTGGGATTGTATTACCACACATTTGTTTTTTATTGTGATAATTTCAGATTTATCTTCAGTTGTTCCAAACTTCAAATCTTGTAATTGCTTATCATAATAATTTTGACAATTGAAAGCTCTTGAATCTCGCCTTACGAAACTTTAATCTTCAAGTAGCAAACTTTGTAATTCTTTTAAAATTTCCCGTGCAATTCTTGATTGTTTCACATCACATTTGCACGCAATAACTAAAAAGAAGATGAGTATCTGAGACATAAATTTTTAGAGCAGGTTAGGCCCTAATTCCACAGGATCATCCATTCCCAAAAATTGAAAGCATAATTTTTCTTTAGTAAAATAAAAGCAAGGACCAATCCCTAAAAGCAGTAGAGATGGAATCCAATCTAATTTAATCTAGCCAAAAGTCATTGAGGACCGCATTTGCATGCAGGTCAGGCATCTGGTGGCAAGAATAAGCAGGCATTCAAAGGACTGGTGAGGGAGTGATAACAAGGAGGGGTTCATATCTCAATGTATATAATGCTGTGGTTATGGCATTTGAAGGCTGGGAAATTGTTGGGTGGGTCACATATACTTATGGATGACTTGCCTTCTTATACAAGAATAAATGCATGTAAATAGAGTAAGGCAACAATTATTTTAGAAGGAACGATTCAGTTCTTGCACATCTTTCACCCTCCATAAAATTTAAATGGCTAAGATTTGAAGTAGCTAAAAGTTATATTTAAGCACGTTCAAATCATAGCCATTCAAATTTGTTGGAGGGTGGAAAATGTGCAAGGGAAGCATCCGTCTAAAAGATAACTCTAGCTACTTACATTATTAATAGGATTGTTAAAATGGGTTGACGGATCGAGTTCGGATCTAACCAAAAAATTGACCTGCACAAATAAGATCAACTTGAATCCAACCCATTTAATAAATGATTTAAAAACACCAACATAAACCCGATCTGCTAGCAACCCGAACAATTTGAACTCAACCCATTAACCCATTTTAGTTTAAATTTTTTTAAATAACTTAGTAACTATAAATTTAGCATATTTGATCAAAAAATAAGAAGATTATACCTACAAGTATAAAAATTAAGTAAAACAAATATGAAACAAATCATTTTCGGGGCAAAAATAGTTTCGCAAGTCAACTCGAACCCGATACATTTATTAAACCAATCAACCCGAACTCGTACCGTTTATTAAATGGGTCAACCCAAACCGGATTTTTCAGGAGAAGTTCGAATCAAGTTGACGTGTTGGATCATTTTTTGACACCCCTAATTATTAATAACTTTTATTAACTTCAAATCTTATTCATTCAATTTTTTTATGAAAGATAAAAGATGTGTAAGAAGTAACTCCATCCTTATATATATGTATATAAGGTGCTTGTCAATTAGGATGGAGTCAAACCAAATTGAGTTGCCCTTTTCAGACTATACCAACTGTGCAGAGACCCCGCCAACTCAGGAAAAGATGGGGTTATATACAGTCTTACTCTTGCTTTGCAAAGAGGCTGTTTTCATGATTCAGACCATATGACTTCTTAAGCACAGTGGATCCAGTATAATCATAGCCCTAAACCCGCACTAGGGAGAAATTGTTTCAGTGTTTTCAGATCAAGAGACAGCCAAAAAAAATATAAGAATACATCTAATATAAATAAAAGTGTTTCATGTATACAATCAAAATTAAAATAATGTATAATATAGATATATAATTAAAGTTATCTATTCATGCCACGTCTCTAACAATCAAGTCTAGTTTACTCATTCAAGTTTATCCCTATGCAATTGGGATTGTGCAAGACAGGTTTCTACAGAGATAAAAAAAATAACTGAGAAAAACCTCTCAATGTACAACATTGGGAACCAAAACAAAACACTACACAATGGAAGAAATGCCCGATAAATTAAGTTATATTCAAAGAAGGAAAGGGCTTATAAAATTGATTCCAAATGGTTAGTCTAAGCTTAATGATCACAAGTTGCTAAAAATTTGTGAATTTATGTATGCACGAACCATGACAGCATGTGCACTCTTATAGTACAGTATTAATTGTAATCGTATCTCACCCATAATTCTTATGAAATTGTGGGCTCCGAAAATTCATGCCCTAATCTCTACTATGATAGAGAGTTCGAGTGTTTCTAGGTCAATTTTTTTTAAGGCTAATTAGATTATAGATAAAACACTAGCAAAATATTTCGCCCTCATTTCACAAAAACTTTATAATCTAGTTCCAAATGTCTCATAAGCCCAAACTGTTATAGTTAATTAACTATCTCAACGATTATAAAGAATTTTCAATTAAGATTAACCTTTAGATTGATTCTAATTGTTTAGTGTATAATAGCAGCAATTTGATCTAAAATTTCTAGTTAACCATCTAACATTTAAAGCAGATGGTTTGAGAAAAATGACAAACTCAATCAAGACCGAGTTGTCATAGTCCCTAGTCTACTCAGTCATAGGAGATAGTCGACCAATCTAACTGAAAGATCCTTATCGGGAACCATAGCTTCTCCTAAAAGAAGCTTCTAGACTTAGGGTGGATATTTGTCTAAAGGGATAAATTGAAGTTGACATTAGTTAACAGAGAGATTTCTGTCATATAAAGTGCATCGTATGATTCATTATTCAATAATTTTTATCAATTCGGGAACTTACATGTTTTGAGCCTGACAATAATTTAATAGTATCCTTTTGCGAAAAAATATATTATTAAAGATCCCCGATCATAACTGTTTACATATGATACCATTTGGTGGCAAAACTATCACTTAATGAACATATGCCACATTTTTACCGGCAAGAGAGAGTTTAGGAATGAATTGTAATAAGATGCTTGACAAGACATTTAATCTTTCTAAGTAGAAATTATTCTCAAATTTATTACCCTCGACATGTTGTCATGGTCTCTGGTCTACTTGGATAGAGGAGGTAGTCGACTAACGGAATGATCCTTCTCAGCAACCATTGGTTACATCGTCCAAAGGTACCTTATAGACCTGGGATAGATGTTTATCTAAGGTGGTAAATTTAAGTCAACCTTAGCTAACACAAGGTTTCATATTTTATCAAGCGCACTCTATAATTCATCACTCAATGGGCATTTAACCATTAGTGAACACACAGACTTAGGTCGTGACTGTAATATAGTTGTGCCATTTTATGACAAAACTACCCAGTTAGTGGGCACATGACATGTCCCTGCTAGTGATAAATCGATTGATAATGAATTGTAGTAATATATTCCACAAGACACCTACTCTTTATGAGATTAAGTTATTCTTTAATTCATCATCCTCGTCAAACCATTGACAAAGTGTATATGGGTTTTTGTTTTTAAGTTTCTTGTGACGAATTTTATTTTAAGAGTTTAAATTCTTAGTAGGATTTGAGTTTAGGTTTTGACGGGGTGACTTTTAGAATTTTGAGGGTATTTTCAAAATTAAAATAGCTATTGTTAGAGTATTTGAGCACTTTTAGCAAATCCACGAAGCATTTTCAAATCTCACATTTAGGAGCTTGATGTATAGATCGGAGCACATACGGAACTTGGATAAAATTCTGATGTGGACCTACTCATCCAAGCAATCGGGAAGTTTCATTGTTTACATATTTGGTGCATTTCTTGGAAAGATTAATTTGTAGTTTGAAAGAAATGATATTGATTTACACCTCCCACAATTCCAATTTCCAAATTTTGAAATTGCTATTGAGTTTAAGAATTCGTTAAGAGTAAGCCCTTATGTAATTTGGGGCATGTTACATACAAAAGAATAGAACTAGATAGAGTAAGAGCTTGTTGAGCTCAAAAAAGGGTGGATGTTATGATCCCTTTACCAAACTAAAATATTTTAGTATGTTTCATTTATCTTAATTTCATCTCTCCTTGATGTGTTTCTTAAATATTCTTTCCATTAAAAAATATAATACTTAGACACTAGACTTGGTACTTTGCACTTCAGTCTTGCTGATAAGTCTCTTTTTACTCTATTTCTAAATGAATAAACTCCAGGTTAATCCAACTCTTAAGTAAATAATCACCAACTTGATCTAACATATCATTCTTGTAATGTGTGCTCGTGTAATGTGTAACATGTTGGAACGCTTGGAAAATCATACTAGATGAAATAGTATACTTGGCTGTAATTATCCAATTAAAAGTAAAACACACATGAGTCAAATAAGCACATATGGTCAACATTCTTTTCTCTTCTTCTATCCCTTGTGCCTTTTCTTTTTTTAAGTGCTAGTACATGCAAGCATAAGTCCAATTGAGGTTGTGCGCATTAGGTGAAACATAAGTGATGCCCATAATGAGTGATTTAATATCATTTGAAACTGAAACGCACAATTATGTTTCATATAAGTTATGTACTACAAAATCACATAGTTAAGTGTCGCTTGCTCTTTTGTAACATCAATTAGATACTCGATTGGTACTAGATGAGCATAAATAAACATATGTGATTCTATGCTAGCTACATTTGAAGTATGAAAATTAATAATGGTGCCTTTACTTCTCTTTCTCTCATCGATGATACCATTAGTTAGTGATTGCCTTACCCATAGCAAGGTCCTTTTATTAAAAAATAGATTGAGAATATGTCATTTAGTACATTAACCAACAATCATTTCGAATGATAAACATTTTCAGTTGGTTAAAATATTAAATTAGATGTGTATGATTTTACTTTTTAAATTAATTATGAAGGGGTCCTTTGTCATTTAAAATTTTGACAGCCTCCCTACATCCCACCCCCATGTAGAAAATGCCAGGTAGGCACTTGACTTTGTTCATTCCGGCCGGATAACAAAAACGACGATGTAAGGTCTTCGCATAATTAATTTTTCCTAGCCGGATCAAAGATATGAAGACGCAAACCTTCATATGTTCTCTTTATTTATCTCCAGGCCGACTCAAAGATACAACCAAATGCAAGTCTTCGATGCCTGTTGTTTAAGCAAATAAGATAGAATTTTATACATTTTAGTGTAAAAATATTGATAACGACAGCAACGGGTAGGGCTAGAGTTGCAGATGTGGTCATGTGCAAATGACATCGGATGTTGATGGCTTGGATCGAGTTGATGGACTGGGATTTGTGCACTTGATCGGGTTGCGATCAACTAACTGGGTGACTTCGACTAGAGGGAATCGAGAAGGAGAAGGATCGAGCTGGTTGTGTACGTGAAGATCGGGCGAGAGGGAACAAGCGAGCGTCTGGGATCGAGCGGGATGAAGACGGGTCGGGTCTGAGGCGCAAGCACAAGCAGAGGAGTCGAACAGGGCTTCTTCGTCTGGGTTCCTACGGTGCGAACTAAGTCATATTCTTGTTGCATACTATTTGTGTTATAGATTGGGTTCCTGCATACTATTTGTGCTTGTTGGCAAGCTACCAAGTCCTATTCTTGCTCACTAGCGAACTATCGAATTCCCTATAAGTTTTCTTTGTGTTCAATTTCACTTGTAAAGCAACAAACATATCATGATATGTAGAATGCTCAATTTTGGTCTTATCTTGCAATTTTTGTACTCCTTTTTTTTCAGTTTTCATTCATTCACTTTTTGGTCACTTTTATTCCTAGAAGTTCATATAAACTTTGTTATTTACAAGTTCATTTAGGAAAATTTTCATCCCATCGTCTCCCCAGTGTAGAGGGAATCTACTAGAGTATTAGGCCTTCCCAAAACACTTAAGAAACAAAAGCATAGTCAATGTCTAGGACATCATAGCCCCTTTATACCCAGCACACTTAAGAAAATGTGCATGTCTTTAGATCCTACGCGAAAATGCATACAACTGGGTTTGCTCGCCCCATTAGAATAGTACATATGAGTAATTATTTGAAAGTTCTTTCGACACATTGGAAAAATGAGCATGGGTTTAAATTTTATAGATTTTTTTGCATTTTTACCTCACATATGAGGCAATTAATGACAACATGAGGTGACAAGATCGCAACAATGAGATCAAACAAAATACAAAATTTTCCTTCTCTCTTTTCTTTTGGACCTTACTTTTTTTCACTTATTTTTAAAGGAAAACTTTCCTTTTGAGAGAGAGAGTGTGAGAGAGAGAAAGAGTAGAGAAAGGTAGATAGAGAGAATAGAAAGTGATATAAAAGGATAATGAAAGTTTGAGATAATGTGATGAAAAAGGCAGGTTGGCTAGGTGAAGGTTGGTAGCAATTGGTCGACAACTTGAATTTGAAGAAATGGAGGAAAGGATTGCATATCAAGAGAAGGTAGATGGTGCAGCTTGTTGATTTGGACGAAGTGAAGAATTGATGGGATGGTTGAGTGAGTTTGCCAGCAAGGTTTAGGATAAGCTACAAGGTTGGGAGCTTGTCAGCAGGTTTGTTGTCGGCAATAATGATAGCTGGAGTTCAACGGAAAATGGATATTAAGCTTGTTGGATGGTTAGGTTGGCATTGGAGATCTATAGCATTTGGAGGGAAGACATTGCGGTTTTGGGGTGAGGAAGAGATGCCTTTCGAGGTTGTTAGTTGTGGTCAACAAAGAGTCGGAGATGATGGGTCACCAGTCAATGCGGGGAAGAGACAACTGGGGTCGACATTGTAGAGCAAGATGCAATGGGTATGTGATAGTTGATAGGTTTGAACATATTCAACTCGAATATGCAGGCATTACAAACTCTTTTTCTTCTTTATACATAGTCAATCTTGTCAAAACCTTCTCCAACGAGCTTTGATTGTGGCCTTCTCACTACCCTACCGTCAAAAGAAAGGGTTTCAGGATGTCGGGTAGGAGTGAAAGAGAAGAGGCGCGAGGTGTGTGTACCTGCACAAGCAAGAGCTAACGTGCAAGAGAGAGAGAGAGAAAGAATGTTTACAATACTAATTTGCAGGCTGGGCACAAGTTAGACTATGGGGCAAGGCTAAGCAGATACGTGCATCTAAGTTAGATAGGGAGATTTGAGGGCCTCAAGTGCTATTTTGAGAGGAGAGTGATTGGGAAAAGGTAGCTTACAGGTTGTATGAATTTTGAAGAGGGAAGGAGTGGGAGTGCTTGTAGTTTGTTGTGGTGAAGCGTCAGTGCAAGGAGAAAAAGGGGTTTTTGGGTTATTGTGGGCTAGGAAAGAGAGAGATTGTGCGAATACTAGATCAAGAAAGAGAGGGGGGGTTGGAATGGGGTGCAAAAGGTTATTTTGATTTTTTTAATTTTAAATAATTGTTATTATATGTAAAATAAATTTATATACATATAAATGGAGATTTTGATGTAGAACGAAAACGGCTTTGCTAGAGAGAGGACCGCCTCTCCAAAATCTGAAGGAAATTCGGACTTCTTTGCCCAAAACTTGAAAAGAATCTTAGATTTTCTCTTGGGAAGAAAGAGGTTTCAAGATCCACACCTCTTCTCTTAAATTCTGAAAACAGCCTCAGATTTCCACCAAAAATTAAAAAAAAAAAAAAAAAAAACTGAGAGGAAATTCTCAGATTTTTCTCTTGAGAAAATAGGGGTAGGGGAAGGAAGAGTTTGGTTGAAAACTTAAGGGAGGATTTAAGGCTGATTGGGAAGACGGCAACCCAAGGTGAAGCCTTGGGAAAATTCGGCCTGCTGTGTGGGTGGAGTTTGGAGAGGATTTAATGGAAGAGAATTAATGTGAGAGGCTTGGGAAAATTCGACCAGCAACAGCATATTTGCTCTTCAAATCTTCCCAAAAATGAGCACCATCCCGTGGACAGATTTTGGGAATTTTCAGAAAAGGAAGGCGATAAACTGGGAGGGAAATATGGAAATATTTCCTAATGTTTATTCTCATATTTTGGAAACCAATTAAAGGGGTTGGCTTTAAACGTTTCAGCTAACAAGAGGTGGAGTTATTTCTAAACAGAGACATTAGGAATTAGGAAGAGTTTCCTAATCCAAGCCAAAAAGTGATGGACGACAGCAGTAATGAGGTTGTGAGGGGCATTGAATGTGGTGTTTTAATGCTCTTAGATTTGAAATTTAAAATTCAATTGAATTTAGAATTCAAATGAATTTAAATTAAGAGTTATGAAAGTGAGGCAATAAATCAGATTTTGAATTTAATTTCAAATTGATTTCAATTAAGCAATTTTCAAAAATAGATGAACTAAATTAGGAAAGAATTTGAAATTTGAATTTGAATAATTTCAAATTCAAATCAATCCCTAAATTAACCCAACCAAATTAGGAAATCCAAACGGGGTGGAGAGGAAGGTTCGGCCGACGGCTAATGGGGTGGAGCCGGCGGCATGGGTTCGGGTATGGGGGGATTTCGGGTGGAGGTGAAAATCCGGCGGCCAAACGGAGATGGGGAGGAGGAAAGATGACAAGATGAATACGACTATGGGGAGCAGTAAAAGAAACAAAACAAAAACAAAGATAAAACGAAAGATAGAAGACAAGAACCGCGAGCCTCGGACTCTTCCGAAGACTGACGGGTGATCCGTTGCCCTTCTCCAAGGGACTTCAAATCACGAGCTCGTACCCATCCTGCGGCTGGTAAAAACTTCGATTCCTTCCCATAGGAATCTCACTCTCGTTCTCTCTCAAGAACACAAGTGTGGAACACAAAATTTTCATATCAATTAACCATCCTCTTACAATAGCTTAAGGCCCTTATTTATAGGCCCCAATATGAGGAAAATCGAAATTACAAAATTGCCCCTTGGGCCACAACACTCAAATAAACTATCCTAGGGGTAAAACAGGAAATACATTAATTTAGAACTAAAATTCATAAAAATAAATCATAATTCAAAGTTTAAATGATAGCCGTCAAATTATGACGCCTCCTGTGATAGATGCGCCAAATCTTCGTACCGATGTCCGCATTAGATTTTTTATCATAATGAAATTCTATTTAATAAATCAATATATAACATTAAATTTAAAACTTAAGCATTTATCAAATCTCATTTGCGAACTCTCACCATTCACGGATTTTATTTTTTACATGTCACCTCGCGTGTAGATGAACTTTCCACATTTTTCTCTCGTGTGGCGGCCTGGGCAATATGGGTGTCCTAGGGTATTTTCGACATTCCAGACATGACACTCAGCCCATTTCATGAAATGACCACCAGTTCAATAATTTTTAAGAATGTCACATACGTTTGTTGTCAGTTTTCGTAGTACAACAATTTGGTGCCATGAGAGATCTTTTCTATATATTGTTTACATTCCAGGCACATCAACGCAGTCAATTTTTGAAACAAATGATGGTTGGCTAATTTTAACTATGTTTGAGGTGTTTCAAAATGGAACCCCGTAACAGTGCATCTGTTATCCACCATTTTCATCGCCATTGAACTTATTGATCAAAGGATTGATACGAAGGTCAATAGAGACTAGTTAAAAACCCCTTTCCATAATGCTACAAACTCTAAATTACTTCAAACCTATCATTCCCTGGTTATTTATAATGAATGAGAAATCTATGAAATGACTGTCATGGAGCATAAAGATGGTCTCACTTCAGAAAGCAACAAAAGTTTATCTCTACCTTCAACATCTAAATCTCCACAACCAACAGCTCGTAAATCTTTAGCCAGTTCCTGTGTCTTCTCGTATGTAACTGCAAGAATTCTCAAATACTGCAAAGTGAATTCAAAATCACATATGTTACCATCAAAAGAACCCCAAGCGATGATATTACACTCGGAAATACAAATAAACAACATAATAGCTTACAATTAGCAGACCACCGTGTTCAACCGGAGGTAAGTTTACAAGGGATGGCTTTATTAATAACTTATCAAGGATGGCTGTCACACGCTGCTCCAAAACACGCTGCACACAAAGATAATATGTTATTACATGGAATGCTACATTTGTGAATTGCAAGTTTTTTTACATGAACATTCACAATCTTCAGGAAAAAAAATCCCTTTTAAGTTACCTGCACAAGAATTGACATGACATCATTAGCAGAGGGGAACACAGCTTGTATAGTTGCTGACTCTTTGCGAACAGTCTCTGCAAGAAAATTATAGCAGGCTAGGTCACATATAACTAATTACTAATCACATTTAAACTTGATTCAAAGAAACTCTTCTAACCTGTGATTTCTTTGTAAAGTGTAGAAAGGCCACGTGCAATGTTGCTTGGGCCTGCTTGCAAACCTTGATCACCAAGAACCATTTTTGTGTCTGTGTTCATGACTTCCACATCAATAAACATTGGCCGAGATGCAACATAATGTTGCATGGCACTGGTGCCCCTGTTAAACTGCAATCAGTAAAAAAAAAAGGGGGGGAATTTTTAAATGGTAGTCTACCAAGAAAATTTGAACCTATTGCTAACCCACAGACTTAAGTTTTACTTCTCGCATCATTTTTTGAGATATTTGACATTGCTGTTAAGACTTCCCATGAAGAATTTGGCACTAAATAGCATGACTTTAGAAAGGTTGTTAAGTTATTTTGATTGGAATAACTGATGCTACGCCTAATTAGATAATACATAAATTAAATGGTAAAGGTCCGCAAAAAACTCTCGGTCGAACATCTCGTAGAATAAATGACAAGATTCATATATATATATATATATATATATATATAGTATATAAAGTTCCCTCCCCATGAAAAGGCCACCCACTCCAACAAAAACTCTACTTGGAATTCCACAAAATTTTATGAGAAGAATAAGTTATTTTAAGTCCATGTCAATTCGGAATACAATTCATATGTATTACATTTTAGTTTTTGTTTCCTAGTACATTTCCAGTATAAAAGCATGCCTATAATGCCAGCTCCTATATGAACCTTGTTCGTTCTCTGGTGTTCTAAGTAGTCAGTTAGCTACTACTAACTGATCATTGGACCGACGCCACGTGACTTGATCTCAAACTCCAAATTATGAATGTCGCGCATCTTCCTCAGCTATGTCGATGGGATTTGGAATTAGGCTGCGGCTTAGTATAATAATATATAAGGAAAATTAATTTATAATAAATGATAATTTAATAAATTTAAAGATAAATTATAATTTTAAATTTATAATAAGTTAAAATAAATTGTGGCTCAATTAGCACTTTGCACCAAGCACTATTGCTCAAATATGACGCAACTAGCATACACAATTTTAACTATTGCATCGAGTCAAGCCATGAGCCTTGGCGCGTACCATTTTGCAGTATTGACATGTATGGGATCCACTAAATAACGATTATGACCAAGACCTAATCAAGTGGTTTCGCTATCAAATGGTATCATTAATTTATAGTCACAAATAACGCCTAAACATTCTCTAATAGCCCCAAATCCCCTAATTGGTGAATTATATAGTGCACTTAATAAGGCAAAAGGCTCCCTTTTACTTAAGATTGAATTAAAATTATCCTCTTAAACAAACATCCACATCAAGCCTATTAGATTTCTTTGGGTAACACAACCTATGACTGCTGACAATGATCCTTTAGTCAAATTGGGTCGACTACCTCTACTGACTAAATAGACTAGAAATCATAACAACACGGGACGAAGAGATCAACAGATCTTGATCGACTTCATCTTCATTCCCCTACCATTCACTTTAAGATAAAGGTGGTTTTTTTAATCCTAAAACCAAAATTGTTGCTGCTATATGTTAAATTCTTAGTGCATATTAACCAAACTTAATCAAAAGTTTTCTTTTATCACTGGGAGGAATAATTAATTATAAGGACGTATCCAATCTAATTGCAAATCCTCACAAAATAAGAGCAAAATCACTTATTAGTGTCTTATATACAATCTAATATGTCTTCTAAATATTTAAAACAAAATATAACTCTCTCATAAGAGCCAAGGACGAGTTTTCAAAGCAAACATTAGTTCCTAGTTTTTGTTTTCTAGTTTATTTCAAGTGTAAAATATATGCCTATGATGATTCCTATATAAAAAGGATATATGCTCTAATATTTTGAGAAGTCTATTAGGCCTAAATCAATACAACATAATTTCAACATGGCATAATTAGGGCTGCAAATGAACCAAACGCTCGATAAGATGTTTCTGGCTCGACTCGATAAGAGCTTGTTTATGTCTGTTTGATAAGCTAAACGAACAAACTTGAACACTTTTGATAAATACTCGATCGCTAAATAAACGAGCTTGAACAGCTTGTCATTCGGTTCGTTTATATTCACAAACAGTATCGTTTAAAGCTCATGAACATGCTCTTTAAGAAGTTCGATTAGGATTCGTGTTAGACTTCGTTTAAATCTATATTAGAGCTCGATTATGTCTTATTTAATTAAAAATAAGATTATACCTCATAAGTTGATTAAATATCACCTTATTTAACTCATTTTTAAAAACTAGTATAAAAAATCCCTTTTTTTATTTCCCGTCCCGCTCGCCTCTCCCCTTCATTTTCATTTTTTACTTTCCCGCCCGCCTGGTCTATAAACCAAAAAAAAATAGTGGGACATTTAGTCCCAGATCGCATGGATTAGTTTAATTTTGCTCCATAAAAGAAAAGACATGCTGAAGAACAATTACTGTATAGTGGGCACTGGGCAGTGGGCAGCGGGCGCAGATGGATTGGATGTTGGTACTTGTGATTTTAAGTATTTATTTTGTGCTAAAAGAGCCAAACGACCGGCTTGTTAAATAAGGCCCTGGACAAGTTACGAGCTCGATAAGCCTAAATAATCGAGCTCAAACTCGAACACGAGCCGAGATTGAGCATGGGCTTTTTAAATGAGCCCGAGCTCGAACAGAGGGTAAAAAAGCTCGATTCTTATCGAACCGAGCTCGAACAAGGTTCTGGTAAACGAGCTTGAGCTTGAACATCTTGAAACTTGGTTCGACTCGGTTCATTGGCAGCCCTACGCATAATGAATTCCAATCAACATATGAAGTTCAAAATCATCAACATAATATGAAGTGCAAACAGCTACCCACTTTTATCCCTATTTTTCACTAGTTACTATTGCATTTTCACAATGTTCTTGCTGGCCTGATGATATCCACTATTGAAGATATATAATTTCCCTTGTTGTAACTATGTTTCCTCTTGTTGATGTCACTATCACATTGTTCCGACTTTCTTTTCCACTATCGAAACCTACCAACTTAATGGAGGTAAAAGAAGAAAACTCAGCATATACATGGAGCGATCCACACTCAAAATTGATCTAAAAAACACTTAATTGATCACAGATAATTTTATTCATTCTATATCAATACAAATAATAAAAATAATCATAATTACATATCATTCATCCCTATTAGAGAAAATAAGTTACATAGATAAGGCCTGAATTTAAAATCAAACATAATCTAGTCTAGAACTCAAGTTAATTGCATCTAAAATTCAAACATAAACTTATCCAAAGTAGATAATTCAACCTAGCAAAATAAATAATAGGAAAATTAGCCATAATTAAATATGATTCTGCAACTAAAATTAGTTTTTTAAAACTATTTCATAGCCAATTTCAACTTCTTTTAATTAGGCTAGGTAAATTTGAACTTTTCTAAGCTAAAACAGTTGATTTGTACAGAATTAATTCACCTACTCAACAAAAACTCATCCCTTCAATAGTTTAGTGGAGGCCATGGTAGAGGGAGTGGCATCTTTGGATCATTTAATGGAAGAAGCGTTCATACAATGCAGAAAACAACAACAAGAAGTCGAATGGACAAAAAAAGATTTGGAGGTTTATGTCATGGGTGGCTACAAACTTCATACACTCATAAGATCAATACAATACATAACAAGAGTATATTAGATGACAAAGCTGACAAATAACAACACAATTTCAATCTTTGGAAGGTGTAATGAAGCAAATTATAATCATCCAAAGCAGTATACATCTGCAGATATAATGTTAAATGAATTGAAGCAGAATCCTCAATTGAATTTGAAGGGGGCATTGTCCCTCATTGAACAGCATTTTCAAGCTAAATAGGAATCTCACGTGCTGATAAATAGTTAGTTCCCTCAGGTTTAGTTCATCATTAGAAACACATAACCATCATCAAAAAAGAGAATGGGTCAAAATGTTGTGTCGGGTACAACTGAAGAAGGATATGAAATGGGATTTTTTTATAGGATTTGACATGGGAACCAGGCGAAAGTCGCACAAATCGAAGATGCGAGATTTGTTGGACAAGATCTTTAGACTCTCATATCAAAATTAGAGGGGGAGGAAAAAAACTCAAAATTACTTGCCATCAATCCCTATTTTACTGAAATAGGGTTACATATATAAGGTCTGACCTATAAATAAAATCTATTCATATCTTCAAATTAAAACCTAAACTTATTTAAAGTAGATAATTCAACCCAATAAAATTAAAAAAAATTTGAAAATACGACCATAAGTAAATTTGGTTCCATAAAAGAGTTAGAAATTGGTTTGGTTCAACTCCTTTATGACCCAAATTGACTCAATTTGATTGGATTATGTAAATTTAAATTTTTTGGGCTAAAATCGTTGAATCTACTGATTTAATTGGATGAAGAATAAAAAGAAAATGAAAACTTTGCACAAATGGTTTGGAGCGATCTGCGTGCTAAACTTGGATCTAAATACACTAAGTTAGTCACAAATACTGTTATTCAATCAATATAAATATTAAATATTATTATAATAATTAAAACCAATAATCAAATCTATGTTTATAGATATAAGATTATATAAATATGCTTGAATTTTAAAAAATTTATTCATATCTTAAAATCAAAACAATCTTTATCTAAAATTCAAACATAAACTTTTCCAAAGTAGACAATTCAACATAATAAAGAACTTAATTAAATTAGGGGTGTCAATATTTGACATGACCCAAAAATTCTGGGTTAGGGTCAACCCGTTTCGCAAACGGGTCGGTTCGGGTTATAAAATTTGACTTGTTTGAAAAAACGGGTCGGGTTCAGGTCAACCCGCTAACCCGAAATTGACCCGGACTGGCCCATTTGCAAAAATAAAACAAAAATTCTCGCAATCTCTTGTACCCGTTTGCCAATTTTTTTTAAAAGGTTCTTCTTGCAATAAAAAGCTATTCATTTATGATTTGATTTCAACAATATCAAGATTACGCCTGGCAGAGGCAATATCAAGACTACGCCTGGTCCCGCTGCCTCTGGAATAGTGAATAATTAATATGAAGTTGCATGCCTACAGGCGTTTAAAAGAGTTATGGCCGCACGATGTCTGTACACCTGCATGTATGCAGTTGAATAGTGAATATGATGCCGTCGTCCCCCTCACCAAATGTCACTGCCGCTGGACCGAACGCCGCCGCCTTTGGACCGAACAATGTCTCCTCGTCAAACGTCTTCGCCCTCTCCAAACGCCGGCCTCGGAACCAAACGTCACGCTGCCCTTGCCAAACGCCACTACCCTCGCTAAACGCCGCCACCCTTGCCAACGGCCAACCTGGCCCTCAACTGCCATGAGCCAGCAGGTCCTTCGGCACCGCCTCACCTCGCCTGCCATCGCACTCACCCATTTTTTGAATCAAACGGATCCTCGGGTCGGGTCGGGTCAACCCGGTAACCCGAGCGGGTCGAGTCCGGGTTGAAATATCTGACCCGTTTGCAAAAACGGGTCTTGTTCGGGTTGACCCGTTTAAACTCGGGTCAACTCGGGTTCGACTCAAACCCGACCCGTCGACCCGTTTTGACACCCCTAAATAAAATATGATTATGAAGAGAGCTGAAAATTGGTATGGCTTTGCTCCTTTATGCCCAATTCAACTACTTTTGGTAAACCTATGTAAATTTGAAGTTTTTATTGGTAAAACGATTGCTTTCTATTGCATCACAACTACTGCTACAATCTCAAGTGTAGCTTTGCAACTAATTACTACCCACTATTGATGCCTCAATGTCCCGCTATTGAAGCCTTCCAATTGTTCCGCCTCTATTTATGTCACTATTCATGCACTGCCCCCCTTAGCATCCTAGAGCCACTCAGATCCATATTGCCTCCTTGCAACCTCTATGTATTGTAGTAAATAATTTCCTATTTCCCAATGGTACCTAAGCAATTCAAGAATTGAAACTTATGAAAGAATTTCAATTGCTTGAATTAAAAAAGATATATTTAAACCTATTATTTTTAGTAGATTTTGACAGATCCCAAAAAGTTTCTCATTTTTGGTCCTTTGTACACTAAAATAAGAATCCTAAGGAATGTAAAAATTATCAGGAATTGAATATTAAAATACAATTCCAATTTCCCCCTCTTATATGTGTGGATTGGGTGTGTACTCTTTAAGTGCTTCACAATTGTCAACAATTAGTTTCGGAGGGAGACTCCTTATATCAAAATAGAATCGGGTTCATCCATTTGGGGTAATTTATATCCTTATAGTGATTGGTTTTGCATATGCAATCTAAATTTTGTCAAGATTTGTGCCCTTTCTTTTCTTTTCTTTTTAAATCATGAACTTAGTTATTGACGGAATTTTATGTTTGTCGTTATTTTCTCATTAAATTTTGCAATTTTTGTGATTGTTAAATTATATTTTGTAATGTTTGTCATCCTTATTAAAAGCCGCAAAATTCTCACTAAAACTTTTAGTAGTCTATCAATAATGAATTTTATTTGTAAATTTCATCCTAGGTGGCATTAAAAATCCTATATCCTTAACCGTTGTATATCAGTAGTCCTATTAACCTAAAACTATATGAAGCAAATAATAAATCCAAAGGCACGTATAGTCAATGCCAAACAACTGACACACTGAACTAAATGGTCAACGTTCCTTATCCATCCCTGCACATACCTAAGACACATTTTGGAGGCAAATGAGATATATCCCATGCCAGTTTAATGCAATAAATCCAGAATACACCTTGCTCTCCCTTTCACTTTTATTCTCTACATCATCATACTCTCAAATTTTGCAACTAAGTTTTGTAATTAACATAGCTATCAGGCATGACTATTTTATCATATTAATATCCACATCTCGACACAAGTGCCATTAATTTTTATGATCAAAGACCATATTCCAGCTTTATCTTGCACTACTTTTCCTCAATTTGGCATATGGGGTCTCCATGTTAAGCCATGTAGAGATATCATTCCAATCTACATTATTCGTTGGCAAAAGTCTACATAAACTTACACTGAAGATATCAATACTTGAAGTATATTTTGAGAAAAATATGGTATGAAATAGGATGACTGAGAAGATCATAGATGTTTCTTAAAGACTACCACGCCATTGACAGCAAGATCTTGTTCCATTGCTTCTAAAAATAAATTAGCAATATGCTATAGTTAAAGCCAAAAGGACAATAGATACATATAAAATGTGATAAAGCATGATAGGATCAAATGTCAAATTCAACTTTACAGATATGTTAATATTGAAGATCTTTCCCAAAAATAAAAATAAAAACTGCACCATATTTATTTCAAAAAACTGGTTATTAATATATTTAAAGCTGAGATAAAATCTGTAGGATTCGTCCATGCATCCTTCAATTATTTGTTCTATTATTTAACCTAATTTAACCCAAAATTACCATATTAAATAGAGAAGCCTACTTGGGATAGAATTTTTGCACATTCTGCCATAGTTGATAATTCTCTCCTCTGTGAAGCTGCATCAAACCGTGACAACAACCTATTCTCCAATTCTGCAGAAAACAAATTTACAACAAAAGTCCTTGAGAAAACTCAGGATAAAAACTAACTGCAACAAACTGATAGGAAGCAACTCAGACGTACAGACCATTACAATAGTCCTGAAGATTTGCAACAGCTACTTCTAAACCTCTGCTTGCATTTGTAGCTCCTACAGTAGATGGCACATTAATACCATGCCTACCAACATCGTCTTCAGCGAATGATCCTATACATAATCAAGTCAATTTAGCCTCTCAGAGAAGGGTCAATACAAAGCAGTATTTCCTTCAAATAAATCTCAAAATGTATGAAATAAAAATTGTTTTATCCCAATATCAAAGAAAAATATGTCAAATTAGCAACATTAAAATAAACAGATAGACTACTTAAAAAAGTATTGTCAACGCAAATTGCAGTCCTTGATGGTGGATGCAAGAGATTGTACGGACTCGTGCAAATATAAAGTAGTTGATTATAGTGGTAACAATCAAAATATATATACATATACTGAATGACCAAGCAGCTCGACCCAAGCATCTCAGTGGCATTGTTGCATTTTTTGCAGCCTTGAAGTCAGGTTGCATCATTGCAGCCACAAGTGTGGATCGCTCCACTTTAGCATTGAAAAACTAAGGAGATAACACTGCCATCACTTTCAACAATAAGTCATTCTCAATTCGTCTAATTTCCCCCTCTTATTCTTACTAATTAACAATTAATTAATTTAATAGTGATAGCTATTGGACAACTAGACTGAAATTTAGTTAACAATTAAATTTTTGTAACTTACTAGTCCATAAATGACTAAGTTAGGGACCATTTGGTTGTTTATATGTGAAAAATGCATTGTAGAAAAGTGAATAAATCTACTAGATTCTACGTCTGGTTGGATGCAATTAGAAAGCAACATAGATTTTAAGCTCCTCAAACCCCTCAATGTAATGATCAAGTGTTCACATACAAAATCTGGGGAAATAGTTATTTTGTAAACATGTTTTGTATCTACAACCAACCAAATAAGCCCATGTATTGGGTTGATTTAACTTCAATAATTATCAGAATTTGGCTTTTAAATGAATAACTCCAAATTAAGGATTTCTCCCCAAACAATTAACTAAGGTTTGCTGGCATTAAACTCATGAATATGGGAAGAAAGACAGAATTGGGATACAGTTCCAGAATTTTATGCATTTGGGAAAATTTTAATAAATTCATAGACGCCCATCTGGAAAAGTTTATGTGCAAATGCATGGATAACTAGGGCCTTTTTTATATTGTTTGGACCGGTTCTAAAGTGGTAGCAAATAAGTGGATCTCAGAGGAAATTTGGAGCCAAGCACTATATCTCAAAGCTAGGGCGAGTTCATCTTGAGCGATATTGATAATTCCAATTCATGACCAACTCAAGGTCATCTAAAAATCAAAATTAACTCCAGTAAAAGTAAAATAACTAATTTTTGAGTAAAATTGATTCCACCACAAGTTTTCACTAACCCAACAGGAGGCAGGAGTGGCAACTGATGTAATGACAGGTATAACTTATATTCTAAGGCAACTAGAAAGGTTTTATTTGACTATGGGCAAAAGTTCATTGGTTTCTTAATAAAAAACTAATTTATCATTTATTATATCATTCGATTCATTTATGGTCACTAAGTGTGTTAAATGAACCAAAACTAAATTTTCCGGGTCGGGTTCGGGTCGGATCATAAATTGACATTCCTATGAGTCACCATGACTCATCTCTTTCAAAATCGAGTTCCCAAAAAATATTGAGAAGTTATTCTAACCTCTACATATCTAATTAATAAAATAAAATCAAGAATGATTGATTTCCATGAACTATCTACTGAACTTTTTTTAACAAATAATTTTTAATGAAAACTTTCTCTAAATATTTTTAATTGTGTCATATGTTCATATACACAAACAGCATTGTGTAAGTTTGATTCTTGAGCACTTTAGTGTGTCTTTTTTAAATTCTCATTCATTCAAGGATGGTATAAATGTTATCATCTAACTACAGCAATCTTTCACTTAAAAATATCATTTTTGATGAAAAACAAAGTTTATTTATTCGAACTTCTTTTCAAGGGAGAGCAACCAAATAGAAGATAAGTTTGATGAACTTAATATATTCTCTGTTTACATCTTAGCTACAAAAAAGCAAGAATAATATATTACTCCTATCACTAAACCTCTTAAACTCTATACAAGGAGGACAAAGCCTACCCTAAGTCTATGGCAAGCCAAAGGTTTAGTACTGTTGTCAGTAAATTCTCATAACAATGACCAAACACTTATCTCATATTCTCATATTTACAGCATAATCCACCACTTTTTTTCAATTTTTTTTCTTTTGCACATAAAGCATTCCTTATAAACATTAGCTTAGATGCCATAAAATTCCACAAATTCTATTTGAGGTATTATAAAATAAGAATTAGAAGTATGTCAAGACAGAGGAGATGATTGTTTTGAAATAAAATCAGACTTGGAGATTGTTGTGCTATCAAAACTCAAAAGTGAAAAAACATATAGGATGCAAATGTGTTTTTCTTGTTAAATATAAAGCAGATGAAAGTTTGGAACAGCATAAAGTAAGGTTAATTGTACAATGATATACTCAATTCTATAAAGTAAACTACCAAAAAGCATTTGCTCCTATTGCTAAAATGCAAAATTTGCGTCGTAATTTTTCTAGTTGATAACCTTGGATGGTTTTATGCAATAATATGATGTGGAAAATATTTTTTACGTGGGAATGCTGAGAAAGAAGTTTGTACAGATTGTCTACTAAAATTCAACATCTCTTTCATAGAAAATAAGATATGCAGATTGAAAATTACACCATATTATTTTAAACAACCCCAAGGTTTGACAGATTTATAAAGGTAAGTGTGGAAAACTGCTGATCAACACAGCCGCTAAGCATTGTATAATCTTGTTCCAACATAAGTATCCAGCAGGAGCTCTGACTGTAGCAACTTGTGGAAGGAATAAGAAGTACAGCAGAACTAAAGGTGATGTAGAACGGGGAGGAGGCTATGCTAGGGAGAGGATCTCCTCTCCGAAAATCTGACAGCAAGTTCTGATTTCACTAAGACCCTGAGAGGAATTCTCAGATTTTCTCTTGAGAGATGTAGAGAAAATTTGGGGAGAAGTCAAGCCTTATTGGAGAAGAGAAGGCTGAGAGTAAACGCCAAGCTACAGGTTCTGCACAAGAGATTTTGTCTGGAGCAGTTATGAGAGAGGAGGAGGGCGGTGGGGGTAAGAGAGGCGGTGGGGGATTAATTCCAGAAAAGGGGGCGTGCATTAACTGAGCCGGAATTAAGGAGGTGGAATTTAAGAGAAAGACAGGGAATTAATTCCAAAAGGGGAAGCAGGATTTGAAAAGGGGATTACGGCAGTGGGGGCCTTGAGATTTTCGGCCAAGGTGGGAGTTACAGAAATTGTAATTATTTCCAAATAAGAATTATGTGCTTTGGAAATAAATCAAACTGTCCAATATTGAGAATAAAACTAATGGAAGCAATTAAAAGGATATTCCAGGATTTGGGTGTGAGGAACAAAACTTGTTACGGGAAGTGAAATTGTTTCCGACAGTGATAATTAGCTTAGGGAAATAAATCTTAATTAATGCCAAGGTGGAGGTGAGGTGGGCCGGCGGCATCCAAAGGGTAATATGAGTTTAATGCACTCAATTGTGGTTACTTAATTTGGGATTAGGATTTATGAAATAAACAAATAAATCCTAATTCAAATAAAATTGATTTAGTAACTTTCCAGAAATAGAATGATAAATTATGGAAGAATTCAAATTTCAAATTAGTTGAATTTGAAATTTTGAAACTCTTCCCAAAATTAATAGCATGTAATCAAATCCCTTAATGCAGCGTTAAAGGAGAGGGGACCACCAAGGGAGGCCGGCGGCATGGTGAGGGGAAGGGGTTTTGGGGAGAGTGTAATGAGAGTATTCAATGCTTCATAATTTGGTTTAATGAGTTAGGAAAGTAATGAAATAAATCCAATTTGAATTTTAAAATTCAAATTGATTTAAATTAAATACTTTCCTAAAATAGGCGAACTAATTTAAGAAATAAAATTTGAATTTCAAATTTAGATAATTTGAATTTCAAATTAAGTCCAAATGTCATTCACCCAAATTAGGAAACTCAAGAAGGAAGAGGGGTGGGTGAAGCCGGCGGCTAGGGAACCATGGCCGGCGGTTGGGAGACTCTTCTGGTGAGGTGGCCGGCGACTTATGGTGGAAATGAAAACGATGATGGTGGACGGAGGTAGAGGAAGAAGATAAACGACTAGAAACAACAAGAAGGCATAAAAACAAGAGATAAAACGAAAGATAGAAGATAAAAACCGCGAGCCTTGGACTCTTCCGAAAACTGACAGGTGATGCTTTTGCCCTTCTCCAATGGACTTCAAGTCACGAGCCCGGACCCATTCTACGGCTGGTGAAAACTCTGATTCCTTCCCATAGGAATCTCACTATCGTCCTCTCAAAAGAACACAAGTGTGAACACAAATTTTTAATATCAATCATCCATCCACATTACAATAGCTTAAGGCCCTATATATATGACACAACATAAGAAAACTCAAAATACAAAATTGCCCCTTGGGCCACAACACTCACATAACCCAATCTAGGGGTAAAACAGGAAATACATCAAATAAAAACTAAAATTCAGAAAAAAAACTCATAATTGAAGATTTAAATTATAGCCATCGATTTATGACGCCTCCTGTGATAGATGCGCCAAATCTTCGTACCGATGTCCGCATCAAAAGGTCACTAAGCATAGAAGAATTTCATCATTTGGAACAAAGCCAATTATAACATATTGCACTGGAACTGTATGAGTGATAAACATCTAATTGTTTTGAAAATTATGATCTATAATTTACAATAAAAATGACCGCATAACATAACAGTATAACACTACAACAAATATGAGTATATGACTGCAAACTTAAGGTCGATGGCTATGCAAATTTTAAGAAAAAGTCTTGTTGAATACTGGTTTCTATAATTGAACAAAAGCAAATAAATAATAACCATGGCTGAGAGCCTCAGACTGACTCTTGAGAATGGTATTGAATATTACAAGAATATTTGACCTCTAATAGGACCTTCAAGTTTTATGACCCAAAGAACTTTACAATAACAACAACATCAAGCCTTTATCCTAGTATCCCACTATATGGGGTCGGCTACATGAATCTTTTTTCTCCATTGTGTCATGTTAAGAGTAAAATTCTCATTTAAATCTAATAAAGAAAAGTCATTTCTAATATTTTCTAACCAAGTATTTTTAGGTCTACCTCTACTTTTCTTAACAAAAGTCAAATCTAATACATCAACTTTCCTAATCGGGTCATCGGAAGGCCTCCATTTTATGTGACCAAACCATCTAAGGCGACTCTCTCTAATCTTATCTTCCACTGGAGCTACTCCAACCTTTTCACGTATATGCTCATTTCGTATCATGTTTCTAAGAGTAAGACCACTCATCCACCTGAGCATACTCATCTCTGCAACATTTAACTTAATATTATGCGTCCCTTTTAATGGCCAACATTTTGCACCATAAAACATTGCAGGACTTACCATCTTATAGAATTTTCCCTTAAGTTTGAGGGAGACTTTTCTATCACACAACAAGCCCGTTGCATTCCTCCACTTCAACCATCCAACTTGAATTCTACTAATAATATCTCCATCTATTTCACCATCACTCTGAATAATAGACCCAATATATCTAAAAGGTATATTCTTATTAATGATTTGATCGCCCAAAATCACAATTCCCCTACTAGACTTGTCATTACTAAAATTACACTCCATATATTCAATTTTAGCTCTACTCAAACCAAAGCCTTAGACTCTAATGTTGACCTTCATAATTCAAGTTTACCTTTAAATCCCTCTCTAGTCTTATCAACAAGAAGAATATCATAAGCAAAAAGCATACACCAAAGTACAACCTCTTGCAAATGTCTAGTGAGAACATCCATGACTAAAGCAAAAAAAAATATGGGCTTAAGGTTGATCCTTGATGTAATCCAATTGAAATAGGAAAATACTTGGTCAAATCATCTTGTGTTTGTACAGAAGTAACATCTCCTACATACATATCATTGATGACTTGAATATAAACATTATTAACCCCTTTCTTTTCTAGAACTCTCCATAGCACTTCTCTTGGAACTTTATCATATGCTTTCTCTGAATCAATAAATAACATCTGTAGATCCTCCTTATTCTCTCTATACAAAAGATATGCTTAGAGTATCAAAGAGAAAAGCTCATAATAGTAAAAATAGTTTGTGGTGGAGTCAAAATGTGCAAGAAAATATAAAAAAAATAATAAGATTTATTATAAAAATTGATTTAAATGTAAAAATTCTAATAATTGGAAAAGATATAAAGAGGCTCGTACAAACTCTAAGAAAGCAATATACGATGCAAAGATTTTAATTTTTAATGATTTATATAATAGATTAGATACTAAAGAGGGTGAAATATATATGTATAAATTAGTCAAACAAAGATATATGAGTAATAAGGATTTAGTTCAAGTGAAGTGTATTAAGGATGAAGATCAAAAAATATATTTATTATAAGAGGATATTCAATAAAAACGGATAAGATATTTTGCTAAACTTTTCAATAAAGATTGAGAGTGCAATTGATTTTAGTGGCCTTAGCACCCTAAATGAAAATAAAGATTTTTATTGTTATCTGCGTATCAGTAAAACCGAAGTTAAAGAGGCTTTAAAGAAAATAAAGCGTGGAAAAGATGTTGGACCTTATTATTGATGCAATAAAAATACAAATACAACACATACTAATATTGCAAGCTAAAAACAACTTTCTATCTTAAAACATTGACAAACATAAAATAATATAACCATGCTATTTTTAAATTAAAAACACAACTTAATGACACCCGACAACTTAAAATAAAAACAACTTATCAAAGATTTGAGAAGAAAGATACAAGTGGAATGGAAATCATGGAGAGAAGAATAAATAGAAGATTGAGATGAAATAGAAGAAGTAAGGTAGAGAAAGATAGCTCGCAAGCTAAATAACCCTCATGTTATAGTGTCCAAATATCATCGCCATTCAAGATCCAAAACTCCAGCAGCAAATCAGCCCTATTTATAGGAAAAAAATGTCCAAATGCCCACATAAATGTACCACCCCAGATAGCCAATAGAAGCCAATTCTTGAGAAGATAAAACATTACTCTAGGAAACAACAAGGAGGGATGGGGAACGGCCAACAGCAGGAAGCCAAGCCCAGGGAAACCAGCAATAGGTATTCCTAGCATAGGAGAAACCGAAATCTTCCTGGAGAACTCCAACATCCATCCGAAATTTGCTTGAAAAACCAACAGCCAACAAAGGGAATCTAACTATTGCCTAGGGAACACGCTACAAGCCATCATGAAAATATATGAGCCAAGCCCATTAAGAAAAAAACAACCCAAAGATTAAATACTCATATAGCCAACTTGGAAGCAAGAAAACATAAAAAAAATCTAGCTTCGTCTGCATCAATTATATTCCATTAGAGGTGTGAAAATGCATAGGAGAAGAAGGAATTTCTTGGCTTACTGAACTTTTTAATATTATTTTGAAAACTAAAAACAAATGAGTGAAGAATGTGTGTTGAATCCTACTTTTAAGAATAAAGGTGATGCACAAGATTATGCGAATTATAGAGGAATTTAGTTAATGTGTCATACTTTAAAACTATGGGAGAGAGTTATGAAGCATAGGTTGTGGCGTGATACTAATGTTTCTCAAAATCAATTTGGATTCATGTCAGGTAGGTCTACTATGGAATGAACTTAACCATAAATGGAATTTAATAAATGTTGAATTGGGTTTTTCGGGACAGTTGAAGAAGATCTTAAACTATTTCAAAATAGCATTGTTCAAGACTAGTGAATAAAAAGATGATTTGATAGATACTACCCAACAGTTTGTGAGTGCTGGGAATTTTAAATATAAAACATCACAACAAAATTAATCAATCTATTATAGATGCTGCAGAATTGTTGTTTTCAGAACAGCTTAAGGGTCCTGAGAGTATTAAAAAATAAATAAGCTAGTATTGAAAAAAGTAAAACAGGGAACTAACGCAATTTTTGAGCAACTGAAGCTGCCTCAGCAACACGACTATCATCAGAAAACAGAGGTGAAAGTTCCATCAGGTCACCAGGGCTGCTATTGAACTCCATCAGATACTGCAAGATTATGTAAAGCATAGGATGACTATTTAAAAAGAAAATATAGATAAAAACTAACAGCATCCAGAAGAGATCAATAAGTCACCTTTATAAGATCTATCGTTTGACTGGCTGTTTCACGCTGGGAATCTGCAGTCTGAAAATTAAGAAATCTAAACTTTTGTGTTTCTTAACAAGTAGTAGCGATCAGATATTGTACTAATGAATCATGGAAAAGAAACCATGAAACAATAACAATGGCTATATAAAACCAACTTTCATAGAGCCAATTTACCTGGAGATGGTCTCCAATTTTTGCAGCAGTCTGCCCAACACTAGAAATTCTAGAATCCAATCTAGCAAAGCTATCAAACAAACCATCGACGCCTTTTTCTAGCTGTGTAAGAAACAAACGAAAACAACTCAACTTACGAAGCAAACCTAATATGGCATTTGATGGATCTATGGCACAGAATAAAACCCATAAATGCATGTGCACAAGAATTTACAAGGATGGAAATCTATGTGTATATCATGCCAGACTCAACCATGCACAAATAAAACCAAAAATATTAACCAAGAATGACAAGGAATCATGCTTCATCATTGCATACTCATCTTTCTATCAAAATAAGCAGATTACTGCTTCAAATACAAGACTTTCTTAGTCTTAGATTAGAGAAGCACTAAACTTCCTGGGCATACAGAAAGAATTTAGCATCTTCCACTGGCAAATGCGATCTTTTTACCATAAACTTGCACTTGCAAAACAGGTAATCTTTTCAGAATTTTGACATGTGAAGTTGTGAACAGAAATAGAAGCACAATCAAATGCAACATAAGGATTATTTTTGGTATACTCAAACATGAGAGGGCACCGAAGGCTAATAATAAACATGCATAATAAGCTCACTTGCAGCATCTGCTGTTGCAACAACAGCTTGTCATGGCATGAGCCATGAACTCGAACGAATAACAAAGGTGCATATTTCAAAAAGAGATGCCTGAGATCTTGGATCGATTAGATCAACGGGCCTTGTTTTTTTCCTTACATTAGCACATAACGCTTCTGTGATATAAACAGCAACAAACTCGTATTATGTGGAGACTAAAAAGGAGCATAATAAGAGGCTCAAAAAAGCACATAATCAGAGATCAGCTGCCTAAACACTATAGTGAAAGCGGTAAAATGCTGAAATTCACTGAAAGAGCAGAGAATCAAAGTATGCAGTTTTCTTTTCTTCTAATTTTTTGAGAAGCCAAAACAAAAACAAAGCTGACCTCTGAGAGAGTCTTCCGGTGCTTGGAATCTTGGATGGCCACCTCCTGCTTCAAATTCTGAAGCCTGCCATCAATCTTCAAGATAAAGGAGATGCAGGCAAGCATAAGCAAATGCTAGATAACCAGTAAATTTTCACAAATCATAGAAGTAAAGATCAATCAATATTGTCCGAAATTTCCAGTTCTTGCTGGGTACCTGTCGTTTAAGATCAACAAGCTCCTTGAAAGAATCCCTAAACAAAGCGCGAAGTGCGTCAACTTCCGGAAAAAGAGGTTCTTGATCCAATTTCACGGTGTCGGACGGCACCCTCATGTGGCCATTGGGCAGGCCATCATGCCCGGTTGCGCCGTCAATTAAATCCGCATCCTCGTCTTGGAAAGACGGTAGTAGCTCGTTCACCAAGTTTCCAAACAATGCATCGAATGAGAAATCACCCTGAACAGACCAAAAGACGGAAATCAGCCAGAAGCAGGATTTGACGGCAAAAAAAAACAAGCGCAATTAGAAATTACCTTAAAATCCTCAATAGTAAGAATGTGAGGAAGGGATGTAGTAGAGCCGGCCCTCGAAGTAACCATGACTGATTAATGCAGAGCTGAAATTTCCTCCCAAAGTTATTTTACAGATCAGATGCCCTTCGTGGACTAAGCCCTTCAACTGTTAGCGAGAATCAGTTTGAACTGACTAGGGTTTTAGAACAGGATCTCTCGTGGAGAGCGGTAGACGAAGAAATGGCCGCGAGAGATGAAAGCGACGAGATGGAGCGCTGCCGCAGCTGTGCAGAACCCTCGATCGGGTGCAGACGACGCGTTTGGCTGTTCTGGATGAACTAACCAAAAGTCGATGTCCAACCATGTCGTACAGCTGTCTCGTTTCAAAAAAACTAGTGGGTTTGGCTTCATTGGAACATAAGACAATGACATTAGAATTTTATTTTAGATGACAATTAATTTATGTGATAAAAATATTACATTTTTTTGGAAAAATTATTTATAATTTTGAAATAATGAATAATAAATAATAAATATATAATTTGAATATATTCAAGCAAAAATTATCATATTTGAAGCATGAATGATTTTATTGCATTGAACATTGACCAACTACAGTTCAACTTGTTCAATAGAATATGAGATATAATTATCTGTTAATTTTTATATATCATCAAAAATTCATCTTAATCAGACATGAATCTTCAGACAAAATTGAGTTGAAAGCTTTTAAAATTAAATTTGAGACCATCCAAACTTTAATTTCAACAAACTTATAGTCGAATTAAACGTCTTGAAAAGATGAACCCAACGACATTAAAATCAATCAAATCCTAGCTCAAATGAGCCCAAATCAAGGGTCCAAAGTATATTTGGAGGATTGTACGTATAAATTGGAATATCAAACAAATTATGACCGCCAGTCCGCCATCCACTGTTGGACTTCCGCTTGTTTGCCGGCCATCTTTGGAGTTCTTCCTGACCATCGCCAGACTTATACCAAACCACCAACTATCAAAGGAATTTGATGGACTCTTGCCCGGCTATCGATCATCATCAATTATGACCTCTCCGACCAACATGGCCGACTACAATCCTTTTGACCACCGTCGCCCATCGACTACTGTCCTTCTGACCATCATTGCCCAACTAAGGTCATACTGACCTTCGTCGCCTGATTACAGTCCTTCGGACCTCTGTCATCCAACTATGGTCCTTCTGACCTACATCGTTTGCAAACTATGATCCTACCACCCAAACGAATATATCAACATTGATTCTTCCAACTTCCAGCATATAATGCACTCTGTATGATGTATATTTGTTACATCGAGCCAAGAACTTCCTTCTAAGGAAGAGCCTCATTTGTAATTAATTGCAAACATTAGTGTATTCATTCAAACTGGGTCAGACCCTGTGGTTTTTCTCTTATTCAGGGGTTTCCACGTAAAAAATTACGCTCTCTTGTAATTGATGAACCCATCTTTTCTACATGTTTGTGTGCTGGATTTTCGTATAAAGCTTGGACACTAAACTTTATCTCTCTACAGCCGTGAACATTCTAGGACGCTACAAATGTGAAGTGGAAGCTTTAAACTTAGGCTTCATATAGTTTTCTTACTATTTCTTAAAGCAGTTATTTAGCATAAAATATTTAAAGATGAGAAAATATAGTGGTAAAAAATTATCTCGAATGTTGCTCTTTAAAGCAGCTGTCTACTAGAATTTTTTCAACAAACTTATAGTCGAATTGAACGTCTTGAAAAGATGAACCTAACGACATTAAAATCAATCAAATCCTAGCTCAAATGAGCCCAAATCAAGGGTCCAAAGTATATTTGGAGGATTGTACGTATAAATTGGAATATCAAACAAATTATGACCGCCAGTCCGCCATCCACTGTTGGACTTCCGCTTGTTTGCCGGCCATCTTTGGAGTTCTTCCTGACCATTGCCAGACTTATACCAAACCACCAACTATCAAAGGAATTTGATGGACTCTTGCCCGGCTATCGATCATCATCAATTATGACCTCTCCGACCAACATGGCCGACTACAATCCTTTTGACCACCGTCGCCCATCGACTACTGTCCTTCTGACCATCATTGCCCAACTAAGGTCATACTGACCTTCGTCGCCTGATTACAGTCCTTCGGACCTCTGTCATCCAACTATGGTCCTTCTGACCTACATCGTTTGCAAACTATGATCCTACCACCCAAACGAACATATCAACATTGATTCTTCCAACTTCCAGCATATAATGCACTCTGTATGATGTATATTTGTTACATCGAGCCAAGAACTTCCTTCTAAGGAAGAGCCTCATTTGTAATTAATTGCAAACATTAGTGTATTCATTCAAACTGGGTCAGACCCTGTGGTTTTTCTCTTATTCAGGGGTTTCCACGTAAAAAATTACGCTCTCTTGTAATTGATGAACCCATCTTTTCTACATGTTTGTGTGCTGGATTTTCGTATAAAGCTTGGACACTAAACTTTATCTCTCTACAGCCGTGAACATTCTAGGACGCTACAAATGTGAAGTGGAAGCTTTGAACTTAGGCTTCATATAGTTTTCTTACTATTTCTTAAAGCAGTTATTTAGCATAAAATATTTAAAGATGAGAAAATATAGTGGTAAAAAATTATCTCGAATGTTGCTCTTTAAAACAGCTGTCTACTAGAATTTTTTCAACAAACTTATAGTCGAATTGAACGTCTTGAAAAGATGAACCTAACGACATTAAAATCAATCAAATCCTAGCTCAAATGAGCCCAAATCAAGGGTCCAAAGTATATTTGGAGGATTGTACGTATAAATTGGAATATCAAACAAATTATGACCGCCAGTCCGCCATCCACTGTTGGACTTCCGCTTGTTTGCCGGCCATCTTTGGAGTTCTTCCTGACCATCGCCAGACTTATACCAAACCACCAACTATCAAAGGAATTTGATGGACTCTTGCCCGGCTATCGATCATCCTCAATTATGACCTCTCCGACCAACATGGCCGACTACAATCCTTTTGACCACCGTCGCCCATCGACTACTGTCCTTCTGACCATCATTGCCCAACTAAGGTCATACTGACCTTCGTCGCCTGATTACAGTCCTTCGGACCTCTGTCATCCAACTATGGTCCTTCTGACCTACATCGTTTGCAAACTATGATCCTACCACCCAAACGAACATATCAACATTGATTCTTCCAACTTCCAGCATATAATGCACTCTGTATGATGTATATTTGTTACATCGAGCCAAGAACTTCCTTCTAAGGAAGAGCCTCATTTGTAATTAATTGCAAACATTAGTGTATTCATTCAAACTGGGTCAGACCCTGTGGTTTTTCTCTTATTCAGGGGTTTCCACGTAAAAAATTACGCTCTCTTGTAATTGATGAACCCATCTTTTCTACATGTTTGTGTGCTGGATTTTCGTATAAAGCTTGGACACTAAACTTTATCTCTCTACAGCCGTGAACATTCTAGGACGCTACAAATGTGAAGTGGAAGCTTTGAACTTAGGCTTCATATAGTTTTCTTACTATTTCTTAAAGCAGTTATTTAGCATAAAATATTTAAAGATGAGAAAATATAGTGGTAAAAAATTATCTCGAATGTTGCTCTTTAAAACAGCTGTCTACTAGAATTTTTTCAACAAACTTATAGTCGAATTGAACGTCTTGAAAAGATGAACCTAACGACATTAAAATCAATCAAATCCTAGCTCAAATGAGCCCAAATCAAGGGTCCAAAGTATATTTGGAGGATTGTACGTATAAATTGGAATATCAAACAAATTATGACCGCCAGTCCGCCATCCACTGTTGGACTTCCGCTTGTTTGCCGGCCATCTTTGGAGTTCTTCCTGACCATCGCCAGACTTATACCAAACCACCAACTATCAAAGGAATTTGATGGACTCTTGCCCGGCTATCGATCATCATCAATTATGACCTCTCCGACCAACATGGCCGACTACAATCCTTTTGACCACCGTCGCCCATCGACTACTGTCCTTCTGACCATCATTGCCCAACTAAGGTCATACTGACCTTCGTCGCCTGATTACAGTCCTTCGGACCTCTGTCATCCAACTATGGTCCTTCTGACCTACATCGTTTGCAAACTATGATCCTACCACCCAAACGAACATATCAACATTGATTCTTCCAACTTCCAGCATATAATGCACTCTGTATGATGTATATTTGTTACATCGAGCCAAGAACTTCCTTCTAAGGAAGAGCCTCATTTGTAATTAATTGCAAACATTAGTGTATTCATTCAAACTGGGTCAGACCCTGTGGTTTTTCTCTTATTCAGGGGTTTCCACGTAAAAAATTACGCTCTCTTGTAATTGATGAACCCATCTTTTCTACATGTTTGTGTGCTGGATTTTCGTATAAAGCTTGGACACTAAACTTTATCTCTCTACAGCCGTGAACATTCTAGGACGCTACAAATGTGAAGTGGAAGCTTTGAACTTAGGCTTCATATAGTTTTCTTACTATTTCTTAAAGCAGTTATTTAGCATAAAATATTTAAAGATGAGAAAATATAGTGGTAAAAAATTATCTCGAATGTTGCTCTTTAAAACAGCTGTCTACTAGAATTTTTTCAACAAACTTATAGTCGAATTGAACGTCTTGAAAAGATGAACCTAACGACATTAAAATCAATCAAATCCTAGCTCAAATGAGCCCAAATCAAGGGTCCAAAGTATATTTGGAGGATTGTACGTATAAATTGGAATATCAAACAAATTATGACCGCCAGTCCGCCATCCACTGTTGGACTTCCGCTTGTTTGCCGGCCATCTTTGGAGTTCTTCCTGACCATCGCCAGACTTATACCAAACCACCAACTATCAAAGGAATTTGATGGACTCTTGCCCGGCTATCGATCATCATTAATTATGACCTCTCCGACCAACATGGCCGACTACAATCCTTTTGACCACCGTCGCCCATCGACTACTGTCCTTCTGACCATCATTGCCCAACTAAGGTCATACTGACCTTCGTCGCCTGATTACAGTCCTTCGGACCTCTGTCATCCAACTATGGTCCTTCTGACCTACATCGTTTGCAAACTATGATCCTACCACCCAAACGAACATATCAACATTGATTCTTCCAACTTCCAGCATATAATGCACTCTGTATGATGTATATTTGTTACATCGAGCCAAGAACTTCCTTCTAAGGAAGAGCCTCATTTGTAATTAATTGCAAACATTAGTGTATTCATTCAAACTGGGTCAGACCCTGTGGTTTTTCTCTTATTCAGGGGTTTCCACGTAAAAAATTACGCTCTCTTGTAATTGATGAACCCATCTTTTCTACATGTTTGTGTGCTGGATTTTCGTATAAAGCTTGGACACTAAACTTTATCTCTCTACAGCCGTGAACATTCTAGGACGCTACAAATGTGAAGTGGAAGCTTTGAACTTAGGCTTCATATAGTTTTCTTACTATTTCTTAAAGCAGTTATTTAGCATAAAATATTTAAAGATGAGAAAATATAGTGGTAAAAAATTATCTCGAATGTTGCTCTTTAAAACAGCTGTCTACTAGAATTTTTTTTTTTAAACAACGAAAAAATTTGCAAACAAACCTAAATTTTGATTAGATTGAAGTGCTTATAATGGCTAATAATCGCAACAAATAGTTAAATAACCTCGCAAAAGTACTTACAACAGCCAATCCTTTAGTTGACATGTGAATGACCTCCAGTTACTCTTATGATTGAATTTCAGTTTAATTTACTCTTTTTTTTTCTTTTGCTTTTCCATTATACTGTTCTTATATGTTATCACACAGTTTCATTAGAAACACATACGAGAAAAAAATAAAAAAAAGAAAGAATACCAATAGCTCTTCACAAAATGACTTAGCAAATCATAATCACCATCAAGCTAAAATTACTCACTAATATAACTAATCTAAATGAAAAATTAGAGTAAATATAGCATAATAATTGATACGTTATCAAAAAATTATCTTGATCGGATACGAATCTCGATGTAAAATCAAATTGGAAACTTCCAAAGTTAAAATGGGGACCATCTGAACTCCGATTTCAGCAAACTTATAATCGAACTGAGCGTCTCGATAATACAAACCCAACGGCACCAAATCCAACCCAATCTGAGCCCAAACGGGTCCATATCAAGGGATAGAAGCTATTTGAATGTTTGAACCACAATTTGGATTACCAAACGGTTTCCAAACATAACGTGCTTATAGTCGAATCGAGTGGATCGACAAGACGAATCCAACGAGATCAAGATAACCAAAATCCAACATCACTAAAACATTCAAATGTCCATTAAACAGTCCATGATCAAGGGATTGATTCAACAGCAGCCGTCCACACAACCACTCCATTTATTGGTCATGCCACTCTAGAAATCTATAAATAGACCCATTATTTCTCTTGAAAAGGAGACCGAAGTAAGAAGAGAAGAAGAAAGAAGAGAATGAAGAGAACGAAGAAGCTCCTCCTTGACCACCGTCTGAGTTCACCGGACCACCACCTGAGGCCCTCACCTTTGTCGGACCACCACCTGAGGCCCTCGCCTTCGCCAGAACATCACTTGGGGCCCTCGCCTTCGTTGGACCACCACTTGAGACCATCGCCTTCGCAAGATCATCACCTGAGACCCTCGCCTTCGTCGGACCACCGCCTAAGACTCTCACCTTTGCTAGACCACCACCTAAGGGTCTGAACTCCGTCAGACCAATACTTGAGGCCCTAAACTCCATCGAATCATCAACTGATACCAGAATTTCGCCAAGTCACTATCGGACTACTAACTGACGTCCCAACTTCCAAGTGATGTCAAATTTAATACTAGACTTCAACCATACGGTTGACATTTATAATCTGATCGCCCTTTGGGAAGAGTCAGCCCACTGTACTCAACTCAAATTCTAGTTAAATCTTTTCAATTGGGCTAGGCCTAGTGGTTTTTCCCCTTTTCAGGGTTTTCCACGTAAAAAATCTTGTGTTCACTGTGTGTGAGTTGGATATCCGTGCAATGTTAAGATATAAAATTACAACTCTATCGCCGCGTATATTCTAGCCCGCAATAATAATATATAATGAAAATTTACATAATAGGAAATAAATGTTTTTTCTACATTGTTTGTAAGGACTTGCTGCTGTAATACTGTCGTGGAACTACAATTGCGCATAGAAACATAGACAAATTAGGAGTTTTTGTTGGCATTATTTGTTTGACTTTTTTTCAAACAATAATCATTAGTTCTCCCCATAGAAAAAAGAAAAATAAGGGCAACTTCTCTTGCTATATTTACTTGAACTCCTAATACTGTTTTTCATTATAATTTTTTCTCCTTTTTTTTCTTCTTTCAAGAATGTGATCTGAATGCTTCAGACATACCACAAAAGGCAATTTTTTTTCCTCAAATACCGTTCAAGCAATCAAACTGAGGCCTCATTTTTTTGAGAATAATTACATGTCCGATTAAAATAGGAAAAAACTGTTACTGTTTTATGTTTATTCAGACGTTTTTTTTAAATCATTTTCCTAAAACTTCGTATATCTGTCGATCTGAAATGAGATAAATTAAAACTTATTCCTTTTTAATACCTAAGTTCCAAAACAAAAAAAAGTCGACTTTGCCCTCACCACGTTCGCACGTCCCCGAGCAACCTTTAAGCTTCGTTTGGGACGGCTTTTTTATTGCTTTCTAAAAAGGAGTTTTAGTACAATTTTTTTTTATTTTTACATTAAAACTCCATTTTAGAAAACAGTAAAAAAGCCTTCCCAAACGAAGCCTTACGTGCACCTCAACAAATTTTTCTTCGCAATTTCCTCATTCCCTCCATCAATTGCTGCTCTCTCGTTCCAACTTCAACCCTGCTCCATTGCAAGATTTCCGATCATCGAATGCTTCTATTCTCAACAGCGAGGAGGTACGTCTCAGCGAATCAACCAAACAACTACAGTTTTTTCAAATAATTTTTTTTAAAACTCAGTTTTTTCGATAACAGTTTTTTACCAACTTATAGAAAAAAGAGTGCAGTAACCAAACGAGGCCCGACGATAATGACAAGCTGTGGATAATTTTCTTGCAGAAGAATACTAAAAACTTGCTCAGGTGTTAGTGTAAATCATAACGCACGCATAAGTAAAGAATTACAGATAAATAATTACACCATATAGAAAGTTCTTTTCATTTTTCCCAACAAGTAAAGTGCAGTGTGCACTCTACTTTCAGTCCAAAAAAAAAAAAGATCCGTTAGACTCAGCTGTACAACAACGATTCTCAAAGTGTAGACAAAATTTTAAATATACACAGCAACATCTTCCAGATACCCACAAAATGCCAACAGGGAAAGCACTCATCTCTGCAGGATTCCATTGATTTTAAGCACACTGTACATCAATTTTCAATGCAGCTGGTGATGCCAAATCTGAAGAAACTCAGCTGACATCAAAGAATTCCAGGCGAGCACAACTTTATTCATCTGTGCTCATGGCTTCGAGGCCTGGTTCTCTCAGTCGTTTCCGAGCTGAAATCATCTAAAATGCTCATTTTTATGTTATCAATAGTGTTCTATTGTGTTGCCAGATTGTAATCCCATGGCTTCCTGAGCTATGGCTTCATCAATGGCGCGAGTGTGGTCAGAAGAGTTCACAGTGACTGATCCTGAGGCAGAAGAAGGTGATGGCTCAAGGTTTCTGTTGACATTTTTCTTTGCTCTCTTTGGTCTGGATGGCTTCTCCTCCAAAGCCAGGGGATTGGCTTCATCTGCCTCCAGAGGTGAATTTGCAAGGGTGGAAGACTCCTGAGGATTCTGAGATTTTGCAGAGTTTTTCTTATCAGAACCTCGTTTCCTCTGTTGAAAAAATAAGGGCTTTAGAGAAAATAAATACAGGTTGACGTTTTATTGCTAAACAAAAAAAGGGTAAATACCTTTTTGTTACTGGATTTTCCACTCTGCTGCTGAGCAGATTCATCTTCTGCAACTCGCAATTCAGCTTTTTCAAGTTCTTCCAAAGATACCAATCCATCAGCATCCACTCGTATTCCTTTGTTTCCTCTCTTCTTTTTCTGCCGATCCTTAATCTGCCAAAATACTAATAAGAAACAGCAACTTTCACTTGAATCCAGCGGTTCTGATTAAAAACATAGCATGGTTCAGTTCTAATGGTATAGGCCAATTTCCAGAAGAGAGGAACCAGCATCAGCAAGAGTCATCAATTGAGTTAAGGGTCCAATTGGAGAGAAATTATTCCGTACGGAATCCGGATGGTAAAGAACCGTCCAGATGTGACTACACACAGTGTGCACACTGAGTATAATTTTGCACACAGTTTGGTTTTTGTTTTACACTGTGTACACTCACATCCGGACGGTTCTTTACCGTCCAGACTCCGCACGGAATAATTTCTCCCAATTGGAACAGTTTTTATATGATTTTATCTTTTAGCAGCTGTTATACAACTATTTGACTATAATTTTCTTAATATTTTTCACAAATGTTTTATGGTGAGAAAGAGGTTTTACATCCAGACCCATTAATGTTATAGTTGCAATAAAATAGCTATAATACCTACTGCGGTCAGTGCACTGACATGCAACTGAAATTACCACAAACGGACCCTAAAGTCAATAGTGTCAAAAGCTATTTCCTTGAATGATCAGTTACAGCATGGTCAATGTTCTGTAGATTCCTTTCTCGTTTTCCTGATATGAATAGGCAACTAAATGTACTAGTAATCAATACTCAAGAGGAGAATGAAGACAATCAACCTGTGGTGGTATTTCTCTGAGTTTCTGCTCCAACTGGGAATCATCAAGTAACAAGGAAACTACATCTTCAGGCTTCAATAGATCACCTTGAACATGGCCACCTGTCATGACCAACTGCTGTACAGTGTTCTTCTGGCTTGCTCTTTGCAAAATCTTTTCTTCAACGGTCTCTTTGCAAATCAACCGGTACACGGTTACCTTAAAAAAAGAGGAAAGACATGAATGATTCAAAAGAAAAGAAGCACACATAACAGCATATTCTACATAAACTGTTATCACACCATTCTATTTATTAATCCACAGCAGAAAATGGCAGGTGACCAAGTTCAATTTTGTATTTGCTTACCTCCTTAGTTTGACCTAAACGATGTGCCCTATCCATCGCTTGTAGATCTAAAGTTGGGTTCCAATCGCTTTCATAAAAAATGACGGTATCAGCAGCGGTCAGATTTATTCCCAACCCTCCAGCTCTTGTACTCAGCAAGAAAACAAAAATGTCATTCCTGCAACATGCAACAAAATTGTCAAATTGCAAAAAGTTCAGGGAATATATTAACTAATAATTTGAATAAGGGGCAAAAACATGCTAAGCATTCTCAAAAGATCATTAAAGAAGTGCAATTCAGACAAGGATTTGCAGACCTGCGTTGGAAGTCTCTGACCATGTCACGACGGTCCATGATGGTGGATGATCCATCAAGTCTAAAATACTTGTACTTTCTGTAATTCATATAATCCTACAGCACAATTAACAAGCCCTTAGACCATGTGATCAACTAAATCAATCATGAAAAAATTAGAGTGGAAGGATTCTAGGAACAGTTTTTATTGAAGCTTTTGAAGAGGTAATAATACCTAAACTAGAATATAGAAGCATGGGAGTCATGAGAGTAACAAGGTGAATCATCTTGCATATTGGAAATGGATTTATACTAAGCTAGAATATAGAATCATAAGAGCCATGGGAGTGATAAGCTAGTAGTATGACATGGATGACTCTTGCGTAATGCAATCCTAATCCATCAACCATCTTCAGCACACAGGCATACAAACATTACTCTAACATGAAAATGTTTACATTTTCAAATTTGAAGACCGTTGAGTATTGTATTCTAGAAGGTAACAACGTAGCAACAAGCACAAAAGAATGGAAATACCTCGAGAATATTCAACATTTTTGTCATCTGAGCGAATAGAAGCACGCGATGATTTTCAGCACGAAGGCGCTTCAGTAGTATATCCAATGTTTGAAGTTTACCAGAATCCTATGATAAAAAGAATTTTAGTTAACTGAGTTAAAAATCTTCATCTTCTCTGGAACAGAAGTATAATATTATGTTAATACACCACAGCGACATGCTACTCCACATGGTTTCAGGGAAAGAACCAGCACAACATGGCCATTACCACGAGGAAGGCTTTACATGCCAATGATGTTCTCCATTCTTCAGATAACTAGCAAATGTGGTGCAAGTGCATCACACCAAACATACACTTAAAAAAAAATACTAGAGAGGGTGTGTTTCTGTTACCGTAAGCATTTTAGCTGGGTCGAAACTCTGCATGGGAGGACTAGAACCAAAGATTCTATGTGATAGCTCAAGAACAGGTTTGAAAGAAAATTCTTTAGTGTCAATCTCTTCTATCAAGTGATGAGGATTGATGGGCCTTCTAGGGCCATTAAACTCAGATGTACGAGCAAACCCAACAAATAACCGCTTTGCCCAAGGGTGGTGCAATGCTTCGACCGTTTGATATGCAAAGTTTCTGTCAGGGCAATAAGCATTTATCTGTGAAGAGAACAAATAAGATGACAGTAAGATGTAATACACGAAGGCAACAATAGGTTGCTAGAATTTTTAAGGCACTATGATCTTCATGAAAAAGGAGACTAGTTTTCTTTTATTTCAAAGCATACCAGAGGAGCTCTTGCTCGAGGAATAAATGCATAGGATGAACGCAAGAGCCTGATGTTTGATGTTAACCTTTCCTGATGAGAAACAACTAAAGGTTCAAATGGAGCTTCTCCAGGACCTGTTGCATATCTTCTCCTGAGCAATCTAGCCTCAGAGTTTGTTGGTAACAACAGCATTCGTGTAACAGCTCTTACTTTCCCTTTCTCCAATTTATCATATTCAAGGTCATTGCCCTCCAAATTCATAAAAATGTCCAGTATGTCATCTATAAATGGTCTATCCCAACACATTACAGAAAAAAATAACCTCTCAAGTAAAGAGCACCTTGCTAGAAATGAGACCACTGAGGGAGAAAGATTTATCAGACGGGTAAAACCGAAGGTTCCAGAACTTCTTGAAGAAATATCTGTACAGTTTGAAAAAGTTGACTGGTGAATATTTTGGGCTGAAAATATATTAAAAAGCCTCTCTAGAGATTCCTTAGGTGGAAAACCAGAGACAGGAAAAGGCGTTCCAGCACTTCTAACAGATTCTCGATATAGAAGCTTTGGAACCTGAAAATATGAATTCACCAAAGAGGTCATGTAATGAAAGAAAAAGAAAGCAATAAAAGGTCAAAAGCGCACAATAAGAGATCAATTAAAGAGTTAAAAAGTACCTTGTATGATATAGGATTACAATCTCCAGAGTACCAAACGTCCTCTAATTCCCCGAAGGAAGGAGGAAGCAGAGAGTTGGGAATATCTGCGAAATGCAAGTATGAGCTACCCTCATTTCGTTCAAATAACTCTGGATGGTTGCACACCTGTCATTTAACAGGAAGCGAAAGTTTCATAAGTCAGAATCATCTGAACTCTAAAAAATAAAAAAGCAGGTTATAGGACAGAAAAGTGCAAATCGTTGAAGCTTCTCAATTTCAACTTGACACTGGACAGAAACAGCAAAAGCAATACACAATGTCATAGCCGGATTCTTAGAATGCACCAAAATACAAACATTTTGTCGAAGAAATAAAAAGTACCTTTCGTAATTGAATAACAATATTCATCAAGTTAACAATTTTTTTATCATTTAGATGCCCACGATGCCCATCTAGAAGCTCAGATAATGAAATTTTGTTCTTTATAGCCTGATAGAAAGCTTGTTGTCGTGAACTTAGTTTACAATGCACCGTAATTTCCTTCTTCAAAGTCATTTCTGATATGACGTCTTTCTTAACTCTCCGCAACATGAATGGCTTGAGGACAGCATGCTGTCAAAAAGTAAAATAAAAATTGCAGTTTCATGAAGAGTTAAATAAATGACACATCATTATCAATCTAACTCGCAAAAGAACCAGAAAATTTAGAAATAAGGCTAATTTTGTAAATAACGTATGCAATATCTTTCTAGCTTGATTTGTAGTGTCTTCTTTAAAAAGATCATAAACAACGGGCAGTTTCAGATAAGCTCCAGCAGGTTCATAATCAGGAAAACTAAAAGCATAAGATTCAAAAACTGCAACTAGTTCATTTTCTTCTTCATCAAATCTTTTCATCTTCCATTCTTTCCCTTGATATGATTGTCATTATAATCAGAACCGCCATCATCATATGCCTTGTTTCAATACATTTAGGATCTGCTTTATTAAGACTTCTCCGTTCTAATTAGTGCATGTGGTGTTAACTCCATCCTAAACAAGTATTTTCTATGCCATTTACTCATAATAACGCTATCAAAATCAACAAAAAAATAAACAATACCAGTCTGTTAAGCTGATGCTCATTTAGAGTACCTCCATGCTCTGCGTGGCTCTCAATGCTGCCAAAGTTAACAAGAGCATAAGAAAAATACAATATTTGCCACAAAAAAATAGATACAAGTAAGAAGCAATACCCCTTAGAAAACCATTCATTAAATTGCTCGTGACTATCGAACAGTGTTGGCATGATGAAATGAAGAAGGGCCCATAATTCTGCCATGTTATTTTGTATGGGGGTTCCAGTCAAAAGCAAGCGATTTCTACAGTTGAAGCTGAGCAATGTCTTCCAACGTATGCTGCACAGATGAATCAATAAAGCAGAAATGCATCAGGTAAAACAATCTCCTAAACCATGAGTAAGGTTTCGTTTGGGACAACTTTTTGCTGCTTTCAAAACGGTTTTCTAGTATAAAAATTTCTTAAATTAGAAATCTTTATACTAAAAAGTCATTTTAGAAAATAGTAAAAAAACTGTCTCAAATGAAATCTAAATCTAATCAACATAGAGCCACTTTTACCAATGACAATGATTAACCAGATTACAGACAATATTCATGTTACATATGAAAGAAACGTCAAGACAAAACACACAAAGAAATGCAGGTCAGCTAACCTATTTGAACTCTTTATGGCTTGTGCTTCATCTAAAACCATATACTGCCACTTCACTCGACGCAAATACTTCTCATCAGTCACGAGCAGCTGATAACTCGTAATCAGTATGTGAAATCCAGCTTCCCTAAGAATGAAAAAAAATAAAATTATTCAATGCGAATAAAAGATTTCAAACACAGGATTTTCTCAGGAAATTTACCAATTTGGGGAAAAAAAGAGGCATATTAACGTACCTTCTATACAGGCGCTTTGGGTTAATATTTTTCCTAAGAACCATCCTTTCAGGAAGTGCACCCCAGTATGGAAGCGTCTTTAAATCAGGACAGAAACGATTGACTTCATCAGCCCAATTATTTAGGACGGATGCAGGTGCAATAACCAAAAAAGGGCCCCATATATTTTTCTCCTGCATGGAATTAAGAAAAAGAATTATGATACACCCTAAAATCTTATGTAGGTCTTCATCTCTGTAGCTACAGTTCCACCACTGTTAGTTATGCCTGCCAATTTTTGCAGCTTCCGTTACAATTCAATTCTGCTATTTTTGGAGGTTGTCCTCACTGTTAAGTCTCTGTCATTGGAGAGATTATTTTGTACGTACACTGAACGGGAGAACCGTCCGGTTTACGCTTAGGTACTGAGCAGGTACCGAGTACTGAGTACCGCTCGGTATTAGCTTGGTACCGAATGTGGCCCATTTTCATTGGGAAATGGACTCTGCACAGAATAATTTTTCCTGTCATTGATATGCCTTCCATTCGCTTGGGAATTCCTCTATACTTATGGCCAGCCACAACACTCACTGCTTCTACGGGCAAACTACATCTGAGGGTTGTCTGTCGTTACACCTCAGTTTTTTCCAGTGCAATCATATCATCTTTTCCTGGGCTGTTACTTACTCCAACATCCGTAGCTTCATTTTTCTTCTGCGCCTTCTGCTTGGGGTATTTAAAAGTTGGATTTGATAATTCTTTGAAATTAAAGAGAATTCATCTTTTGCCAACCATATAAATTAGAATAGGAATGAGAAATATGAGGCGTTTAATTAATAACTTTGATTAAATAGAATTTCTTCTTCAAAATTTTGATCTTATGTCTACAAGTTTGATGCGTGATTTATTCGAGTATGGTATAAGTGACTAATTGACACCCAGAAGAGCCATCTACTTGAACTAGCGTGAGGTCCATATTACTTATTTTGGTAAATTCTTTCATTGACTTAATTTCTTCTGCATACCGTAATATTGGCTTCGCTAGTGCTTATGATTTTGTTTAAATTTAACACAACAGAAATTATAAATGCGGCAAATAAACTGTAATTTCTTGTTGATTTTTTGTTGTTCTAATTTCTCATTGATGCATTCGAATATATTTATCATTTTATTATCATTTGGGAGAGATTTATGGAGCTAGTTTATGTGATACTAATGTTTCTCAAAATCAATTTGGATTCATGACGGATAGCTCTACTATGGAAGCTATACATTTATTAAGAGGTTTGATGGAGAATAAGGAGGATCTACAAATGATATTTATTAATTTAGAGAAAACATATGATAAAATTTCAAGAGAAGTGATATGGAGAGATATAGAAAAAAAAAAGTGTCAAAAATGCTTATATTAAAGTCATTAGTAATATAAATGCATGAGCTGTTACTTGTGTTCAAACACAAGATGATTTGACCATGTATTTTCTTATTTTAGTTGGATTACATCAAGGATAAGCCTTAAGCCCATATCTTTTTGCTTTGATCATGTATGTTCTCACTAGACATTTGCAAGAGGTTGACCCTGGTGTATGCTTTTTGCTGATGATATTCTTCTTGTTGATAAGATTAGAGAGGGAATTGAAGGTAAACTTGAATTATGGGCGTCAACCTTAGAGTCTAAACGCTTTAGTTTGAATAGATCTAAAACTGAATATATAGAGTGTAATTTTAGTAATAATAGATCTAGTGGGAGGATTATGACTTTAGGTGATCAAGTCATTAATAAGAGTACACATTTTAAATATATTGAGTCTATTGTTCAGAGTGATGGTGAAATAGATGAGGATATTATTAGTGTCAAAATCTCAATCATCCATTGGCATTTGATCCCACGGTTAGGATGAGAATCCGTGGGAGGCTCACCTGGATCACGCCAATATCCTTCTATATTTGGGTAGCTGAATTAGGAAGGATTATATTGAGGCAATTATGTATCAATTAGAAGTTATTTATTTCTTTATTAAGACATCTTGTATAAATCTATAAATAGGGATAATTTTGTATAATAATCAGAAGGTATTTTTTATCCTTCTCCAATTATATGAATTGTAACATGGTATCAGAGCCAACGGCCTTAATTGCCGTCGAAAAACGATCTTAGATCAACGGAGGAGAAAAAGAAAAAACCGAGAGGAAAAGAAGCCGAGACGAAGCGGAGATACCGCATGAGCGAGCTCCCGTCCCTTTGCTGCCGATCGAGCGAGAAAGAGCGTGTCCGAGAAATACCGCTTGTGGGAAGTGGTCTTGCCGGAGCCTAACGGAAGACGAACCCAAAGCCTCATCCACGCTCGACACGAAGAAGTCGACCAGATCCGAATCATATTTCCATGGAAGAAAAATCGTAGATCGCCAAAGGAGAAAAAGAAAGAAGAAGAAGGGATCGGAAGACAGAACTGTGCGGCGCTTGCGATTGGAGAAGCCAGTTGTGACTCCTCATCCAGTGTCGACACGAAGAAGCCGACCGGTTGTCGAAACCGAAGGACGACACCAATGCTCCCGCTTGCAGCTGGAGAGGCGGAACCGTGCAGAACGTGGCGAGCATCCCGATCCAATAGGAAGGGAAGATCGTCGAAGGAACCTAGTCGAACAGCCACGTAGGAGATGAAGGAGTCGAAGAAGCGTCGTACCTTCCGATCCGACAGAAGGGAGAAGTCTTTGAAGGATTTGTTGAACAGCCACGAGGGAGCCGAAGAAGCACCTCTCGTGGTGAGCATCCTGTGCGGAACCGTGCGGTGCAAGTATCCCGATCCGACCCGACAGGAAGGGAGGAGCACCGAAGGAGCTGAGTCGAACAAGCAGGGAGCCCAATCAGACAGGAAGGAAGAATACGAAGGAGTCAAAGAAGCCTCCTGCGAAGCAAGAAGACTCCGAGCGAGTGGCTCCCTATGTGCAGGCCCTTGCCGAGCTTTGGATCAGCTTTGGATCGGTCTGGTCCAGTAAGGTTCAATTTAAAATTAAAAAGGCCTTTCAACTTTTATTGTAGAAGAAAAAAAATGGCCTTTATTGCCGTAACTTAAGATCAAAGGGATCTTATTTTGGAATCGCCTGGGATATACAAATCAAAGAAAGCAGAGAGAAGAAAGCGGCCTTCATTGCCGTTGGAGTCGTGTGGCCCAAACAGCTCGTGCCCTCTGTTTTGCACCAGCGGCCTTCATTGTTGTAGGACATCGAACGAGAGTCGAGTAAGTCCAAACCACGCGTGCCCTCTATTTTGTGGTTGTGGCCTTCATTGCCAAGATTTGGAGGAATATTACTCCTTCTATCGGCCTTTATTGTTGGAATACATGTTCCTATCATCGGCATTCATTGCCAGAATGTTGAGGAATACTAGTTTCCACCACCGGCCTTCATTGCCGGAATTTTGAGGATGTTCCCATCACCGACCTTCATTGCTGGAATTCCGAAGAATACAAGTTCCCACAACCGGCCTTAATTGTCGGAATTTTGAGGATAGTTTTCGATCATCGCCCTTCATTGCTGGCTTTCTTTTGTGGTTGATATCCTATCTATAACCAATGCAGCTCTACCTCTGAGCGAGTAATTGCAAGCTGGTTTCCAGCTTGAGGGGGAGTATCAAAATCTCAATCATCCATTGGCATTTGATCTCACGATTAGGATGAGAATCCGTGGGAGGCTCACCTGGATCACGCCAATATCCTACTATATTTGGGTAGCTAAATTAGGAAGGATTATATTGAAGCAATTATGTATCAATTAGAAGTTATTTATTTCTTTATTAAGACATCTTGTATAGATCTATAAATATGGATACTTTTGTATAATAATCAGAAGGTATTTTTTATCCTTCTCCAATTCTATGAATTATAACAATTAGTATAATTCAAGTTGGATGGTTGAAGTGGATGAATGCATCGGGCTTGTTGTGTGATAGAAAAGTCCCCCCCAAACTTAAGGGAAAATTCTATAAGATGGTGGTGAGACCTGCAATGCTTTATGGTGCAGAATGTGGTCCATTAAAAGATAAGCATAATAAAGTTAAATCAAGACACAAAATGAGCATATACATGAAAAGGTTGGAGTAGCTCCAGTGGAAAATAAGATTAGAGATTGCCTTAGATGGCTTGTTCACATAAAATGGGGGCCTTCCGATGACCCAATTAGGAGAGTAGATGTATTAGATTTGGCTTATCTTAAGAAAGGTAGAGGTAGATCAAAAGACTTGGTTAGAAAATATTAGAAATAGTCATTCTTTATTAGATTTGAATGAAAATTGGCTCTTAACAAGATACAATGAAGAAAAAGGATTTATGTAGCCAACCCCACAGTAGTATAAATGCATGATGTTGTTGTTGTTTACTATCGTTTGGGTTCTAATTCTCAGATTTTCTAGTTCGGACACAAATAAATCAAGCTTTTTTGTATTTAGAGGGGCCATTGGTATGTGAACCTTGGTTCATTTGCTATGTCTACATACTTTCCATCTTTCTAATTGCATTACAAAACCCCAAGCCCAAGATTTTCATGCATCAAATTGGTAATAAAGCTTATGACTACATCTATTTGTCAACTCAAAAGTATAGCATATGATGCAATTTTAATGAGATAGAAAACGTGTGAGGTTCAAGCTAACAAAAATAAAAAATATCATAATAGAAATATCATGAGGTTCAAAATCACAACCCTACATCTAATGCGAGGTACAATCTTGGGGAATTATCAAGGTAGAATGATAATTTGAAAGAAATTTTTTGACAAGTTATCATTTATTTGATTAAAAAAAAGTTATAAGTTGGTGAAACAAAAATATTAACAAATTAAAGGAAAATATCAACCATTTGGTGAATATTGGATAAGTAGCATATCAATTTTAGAGTTGTAAGCAAAAAGATTCTATTCTACTTGAATATTATGCAAGGCTTGCACGTCTGGAATTGCTTTTAGACTATTTTGTCATTACTATGCTATTCATTAAAAGTTTTAGCAATATTTTAGTAATAAAATAAGCTACAATTCACCGAAAACACAATTTAAAGCTTTATCAAGATAATTGAATATTGAGACATGTTATGAGCATTTTATTAGGGTTGTTGCACATGTATCAATGCCATAAGAAAACTCAATAAGACCTCATCTGGAGCCAATAGAAAAAGAAAATAATGCAAAAATCATGTTGATGGGGACATCAGAGCATGGAAGGTTTATCAGACGCGTAGCCATCGATCTAAAGCCACGATCGAGTCATTGTATTTTTGATTTATTTATGTTATTTTCTTATTTTCAGTGTCGTGTATTTGTTTTATGAGATTTTCAGTTGTATCCTTTTAGTGAGGGATGTTGTATGTAAGCCCCGAGGGCATTTTCGTCTTTTATTTCTTGAGTCTCATGTACTAGGCAATTTATAGCCCCTTGTTTTATTTTCTTGAGGTAATAAATGAATGAATGATTAATTAGAAGAAAAATTTCTTCCATGCATGAGTTCTTGTGAGAGCTTGAGAGTGTGATTGGAGAGAAATCCCTAAGAAAGGGACATCGGATGACCCACCAACCTTGGAGAAGGTCGAGTTCGTGATTTTCTTCTTTATCTCTTTGTCCTTCCCCTTCCACCTCCGCTATCGGACACCCTTGCATCCAAACCACCTTCATATCCAAGCCGTCGCCTCCTAATCGAGCTCCACAATTTTTTCCCCACAAGCCGCCGGCCACCTTACCCGAAATCCCCTCCTTGCTGCCGGCCCTAGCTCCATAGCCGCCGGCCATCCCCCACTCCCCTTCTCCATTGAGTTTCCTAATTGGGTTGAGGATTAATTTAAAATAATTTATGTATCACTTTACATGAAATAATTTAACTCCTCTATTTTAGGAAAGTATTTACTCTAAGTCTATTTTGAATTTTAAATTCAATTGGATTTAAAAAAAAAAAAACTTTCCTAATTCCCAAAACCTCAATTAAGAAGCCATAATTGCTCTCATTAATTGCTCCCCTCCCTCTATAGCCGTCGGCCCCCTATCATGGATTTAAATTAGGAACTGCTTCCTAATTCCCCCACCTCTTCTATTGGAAACAAATCAAAATCCTCTCATTCCCTTTTGGCCGAAATCCCCTTGCCCCTATTCAATTAATTTCCTTCCAATTAATATCCTCTCCTATTTAGAATTACTTTCCAAATCCCCACCTCCTCTCTCTACCCGCCCTCCCCCCCTCTTCCTTCTCTTTAATTATTGCCAACCCAAGGAAATTAATTAAAGGAGGGATTAAGCAATTCTCTTCACCAAAATCTGGAATTATTTTCAGGTTATATTTCTTCTCCCTCTCAGGTCCAAAGCAAAACCGTTTAAACCTTTTCTCCCTTGGCCGGCCTCCTGCCCCCACCATAATTTCTCGAGAACTTCTTTCTCGGCCGCGATCTTCAAGAGCATTAGCAGCCTTTGGAAGACTTTCGTCATCAAGCGGACAAGCATCCATGCATGGCCGATCCGGAAACTGAATACGGCCTAACCTACGACGAGGACGGTTTCATAGACATTCTCCAATCCACTTTATTTGACGTTGATACAAGGGTCGATCACATTGTTGAGGATTACATCAAGCACATTCTGGATACTTTGGTGGAAGCAATCGAAGAGCAGTTTGAAGGCGAGTGGAGGATCTCTACCGATCCTTGACAAAAGGTTATACTTTCCCCTTTCAACATACTTCTTGAGTCTAACTTTATCTTGTGTTTGATTGTAGTCACGAAGGACGATTCCTCTTGCTTCTGCTAAGCTTAGTAAACGTAGGGTTTTGAGTGTATTCATGTGCTTACTAATCTCACTGTTAGACTAGGCGTTTTTATTGAAACTACTACTCTGGCATAACGTTGTTTTCTATTTCATTTTGAAAGTTTCAAATATCTGGTTATGTGATTTAGCCTAAGCTGACGTGACCCCTTGTTCGTTTTATTTCGTTGTTCAAGCTGCTAATAGTTTCTTCACTTTTATTCTAATCAAGAGTTGTGCAAATTCTAAACCAAATCATTGCATCCTCACGTAGTCCTACATCACATGTGATTCAATATAATTGCATGGACGAAGTTACAATTCACCTATGCTCGTTTGAGGATTTTTTAAATGCAAAATAAGATTATCAGTTATATAATGAGTCTAAATTTGATGTTATTAGATTTGAATTGGCGTCTACAATAAATCATATTTCAATTAAAACCTATACACTCACAATAGTTAGAATTGGAATTTGAAAGCAATATTTGAGCATGAGAACACACATAAACTTGAACTTATATGCGAGATTCAATCAACGCCTGAATGTGAAACTGAACTTATTAAGTATAATGTAATTGATGAATCAAATGGGAAGCTTGAAAAGACAATTCGTAATGAATTATTTGTTTCCATTGTTATTATGATGAATGAAAAGTAAATTTGATTTCATGTTAGGCTCTAGGCTCCTTGGTTCCCTAATTTATAAACGGAACCTCATAGAGAAAGTTAAGTTGCATCATATTTCAAACATTTCATTAAAATGAATTCTTTAAAAGAAATTTGAAATTTAAAACTCCATCCACCCAATTAATACTATAAGTGTCTAACTCATCACAAGTCATATTTAAACAATTTGGCTTCATTTCCTTTAAAACTGTTTTCGATATTATAAGCATATCATATAATCATGGCTTATTTTCTTTTAAGTTCTTCATCATAACTTCATTTAGGAATTAAATAGAGGTATTTATTAGTACAACTTCAAACACAAAATAAAATTTTAACATTTTCCATTACTTATTTCATATCATTTCAGCCATCTGCATGATTTTCTTGATGTGCATAAGGTTATTCATTGAAAGTTTGCTACTATATATGAAAATTATAAGCTTTTTGAATACGTTAACAGAAGATGCATTGAATTTAAACCTAGTCATTAGGTCATGGTACATTAAAAGGTTATAACTAGGAACCTTTAAGAAATTAAATACAAGAAAAGCAGGGCCATCTCTTGCAGTACATTATCCTACCAATTAAAAATTAAAAATTAAAAAAAAAAACTATAGAATTAATCTAAATTCGATATGTCTAACTTGGTCTTATTTCATGAGCCCACTGCCAACTCCTTTGGTTATTATCTCTTTTCATCTCTTCTTAGTGAATCTACATCCATTCCTCTGCCACATAATTGCACTCAGCTTGTTATTGAAGATAGACTGTGCACACTGCTTAGGGTGGATTTTAGAAATATTTAGTGTAATGGCATTACAAACCTATTTGTGATAATTTATGTATCACTTAACATGAAGCACGATTTTTAAGCATTGATTTGCTTGATGAATATCAAAAGTTCAATTTATTATAGCAATATTTTTTCAAGTCGAGAATATTGATGTAAGAAAATATTTGCTTTATCATCGATTATTGTAGCTATAACTAATGGAGGTTGTTGCAAATGTTACTCCTTTATTGTTGTTATGCAATATGGTTGGATGGGAATTCTATAACTTGGGGCCACTACCACACTATCTGCATCGAGGGGCAAACTACTATGAGTTATCGAATTGTTATATATCTGGTTCTTGAAAGTGTTATTTACCATATTTTCTAGGTATTGTTACTAATTCCCACATCAACAACTTTCTTAGGCCAACATATATGAATTATGGATAAAACCTAAGTTAAACTTGATAATTATTGAAATTCAATTAGGCGTATCTTGTGCCAAGTGTATCTACCAGGACAAGTAATTTATAAATAAATGATATGAGATGTAATTGATAACTTTGATTCATTTAAATTCCTCAGTTGTTTATCTTGTCTGTGTAAGTTGGATATGTGATTCCCATTAGTATGACAAAATGAGATTACCTAATTCTGAGAAAAGTTGTCTTAAGTATTAGTTTAAGGCTTGTCATTTTTAATTGGGTAAATTCTTTCTTTGGCATAAATTTCTTCAACATAACTTATTATTGGTTGTTAATATTTCTGATTTTGTCTAAATTTTACAGAATGGGAATTTTAATTGAGGTAAATAAATTATAATACTTAATTGATTTTGTGTGGTTTGAACTTTCATTAATTTCTTCAAAACTATTTGATCAGTGCATTATTTTTTGAGTTCCAATTCTCATATTTGTTGATTTGAATCTAAAGAAGGTATGTTTTTGCATAAATAGTGGTCTCCGGTCTACAATTATTTACTTCTCTTGTGTGATTTATATACTTTGCAGCATTGTAGTTATATTTAAAAACCCTAAACTATCCAACATCATGTACCCAATCCATGGAGCTCCCACCAATGCGGGGTTTGGGAATGGTTGTTGTACACATCCTGGCCCTAGCATTTGCAGATAGGCTTCCAAGAAGGCATACCTTTGGAGCTTAACAATAGAAGAAAAACATTATATACAATCATAGGGCATGGTGCTAATGATGCATCTGAAAGAATAAAGAGTAATAAGAACTTATAAAAAACAAAAAAATTTGAATTATTGCTTTTTTTAATTTGAATTATTGATTAGTTGAACGGAAAAGCCAGTTGGTTCTTTAAATATAATCAATACAAAAACTAAAATTTCTTTTAAATAACATAAACAACAAACCTCAGCTAGATGAGCCAAAAATGCCATGGCCTGAATGGTCTTTCCTAATCCCATTTCATCAGCAAGGATGCCATTCAAACCCTTCATATATAAGAAAAGAAAAATGTCAATTAAAAAAAGCTCATATTCTACAGAATCTGGTTAGCAAGGTGACAATACTTTTTCCTGGCCCAAAAGATTACCTGCTCGTAACAATTAACAAGCCACTGCAACCCTTTTAACTGATACTCTTTAAGCGTGCCTTTAAACAGCTCTGGCGTCTGCACAGAAGATTTTATGGGCATTGTTGATCTGCAAATAATAATATACTATTTAGTTCATTCAATGTGAAATTCCACAAAGAAATCTAAGTGGCGTGGGATCATGAAGATGTGGGTTTTCATTGACTGGAATAGGTAGTGCCAAGCAAAAAATCAGTAATATATTCACCCTTTCTTCTATTTACATTCTTAGTTCTTATTTATGAACAGAGTTCTTTGATCTTACGGGTGCAGGAGATCCATGTTTGAAGATCCAGTAATTGAAGATTCATTTGCTACATCTGTAGGTTCCACAGCTTGCCTAAGCTTCAAACATTCACTATCAAAATCATTTGTTATCTTTCTTTGTTGTGAAGCAGCATGTTGTGCTGCTTTTAGAGCTTGCTTCTTGAATTCAGCTTCTTCAGGATCCTCTTCTTCTCCAGATTTAACATCTGCACTTGATGTCCTTTCTGTATCTTCACCCTCTGCCACAGGTAAAGTTTCAGTGGATTGTGAAGAAGCCTTGTTCTGCATAAAATGACTGTAGAGCTCAGTTTGTGAAAGTAGAAAGTTCAGCCTCTGCTGCTGCCTCTTTGCTTCTCGAAGTTCTTCTTCACGCTTCAGAGCTTCAGCAGCATCTCGTTCCTCTTTTTTTCTCACCTCCGCCTGCCCACACATGTTTGGTATTAAAAATCATCACAAATACCCAACTATTTTTTTAGTGTTGCTAACACCACAGGTACATCAAAGATCAAATTTGATTTCCAGTCACAGCGCTTTAAATTCAATGCAACATAATAAAGTCACTGCAGAAAATCCAACAAGTACAAATAACTAAATTTCAAGCTTATTAAGGCATTGAGATACCCAAAAATATCAAAAATCAAAGGGTGCATTTCCAAACCGTTAGATGTGATGTCCCAAATTATGATAGAAATGAACAGAACAAACTCTATAAATATATAAATAGATCATGTTTATGCACCTAGAGGAGAAGATTCTCAATAAAAAGAAATCTGATATTCATAGAAAATTCAAGAGCTCCATCCACTGTCCCTCATCTATCATATGCAGCTGACCAATAGTGACATCCACAATCGTTTGTTTCTCATCAACAACCATTGACTGATTCCATCACCCACCAAAGCCATGTCCATCACCGCTCGTCCACCACAACTGATGCTACCATCCATCACCCATCATCGAACCACATCGACAATCATCATCACTCATCCCCCGTTGTTTGCAGTCAAACAACGTCGGAGTCCTCTATCGCCCATCCACCGACACCTGTTCTCGTTGACGTCACCGTTTACCACCTACTGTCATCCATCTTCTATCACCCGACATTGACTCACATTAACAATCATTGTCATTCATTCTTATTTCTTAGTCATACATCATCAAATAACACCAATAATCACTATAACATGCTTGTCATAATATGTCTTTGGTCAACACCAACATCCGTCACCTTTCCCCCATCTACCTAACAAACACCAATACACTCTACATCATTGGCATCCCTTACAATTAAACCTTGTAATCCCACCTCCTTTAATTATGGAGACCGGTAGTTATTTATAATCTTTAACCTATAAAGTTGAATGTTTTAATTGAGTTATGCCTTCAGATTTTTTTTTTCTTTCAGAATTTTCCAAGCAATAACTCATGAGCTTTGCGGTTCATTTATATATGTGTGAGATTTTCATGCAATGCTAAGACAATAAACTCCATTTTCTACCGCTAAAAATATTCTAACATGCAATAATTTGGCATTGCCATTATGAACTAAATCAGTGCTAAGGGGCGGATCTAGTACAACCAGCAATAGACATTCGCATTAAAGCCTCAAGCAGGTTTAAAATCAAGCAACTCTTTCCCTCTACTATCCGTTAAAGCATAAAGGCAGCCCCACATCGCCAAAAGTAGTTTAAAATTTTCAAGATGGTCGTTCATATTATTGGCAAAGTTGGCTTGTGATACTTTCTAGCTTGTTGTCCCAAGGGAATATTCACTTTGATGACTGGAAATGATTGTAGTTGATGGAGAGCTTGACCAACTACCATTTCTACAAGACTTCATGCATATAGAAGAAATTATTCAATAAACATTTAAAAGAATCTCATCTCAACATACAGTCTCTCAATGGACTGCTACTTGCTGAGCAGAGGGTAGTAATGGCCTAAAGAAAAGCCAAATATTTCCCTTGATTAGAGAAACACGCAAGTTCTGTTGCATCCCAACCAAGGTATAATTGATCCCATGGGTATTTAATTTGACAACTTATACTATAATTTGAAGATATCGAGTAACACTAAGTGAAATAACCAAGGAAAGATAAGAAATTCATAATGAATTTCACTTATGGTATGTTTGGGGGTGGTTGTAGCATTTTATAAAGATTATTGTGAAGCTATTGTGAGAAAAATAACTTCTTAGAAAGTTGTTGTGGGTATTCTAGCCTGTTCTATTTTGAAAAATCGAGCGGTAACTTTCTTACAACTTCCACACATTAGTGGATTTAGTTATAAAACACAACTTAACACCACAAAAATTTCTAGAAAGCAAAAAAAAATAGCAAGAAAGCAATAGCCAAACAAAAGTGTGGTTGCAGTTTGAAAAGCATAGCAATCAAAAAATTGTCCCAAACAGACACAATCTCTCATCTAGGACTAACAATCTAACATAAGCCTATTTTTTTAAGGAGTTCCTCACAACTCTCCTCATCATAGACTAGTCTTCGAGAAAAACTAAGGGTAACGGTTCAAGGAGCTTAGTTAAACTACCAAAAAAAATCACTAAACCTTAAGAAATATCTCATGGCAAGATTGTTGGTCACTATCACAACAGGATAAAAGTACAAGGTTATCATCCCTAATACGACAACTACACTGAGATCCAACAAATTTCCCCTAATAGTGGTTGGGGAGCATTTTCTAACACGAGATAAAGTGGTAGGATATTGGAGGTCATTCGTATTTGAAAGCCACAAAGGACACCAAATGCGAGATAGACACCCCATTAAAAGCACTTTATAAGGGCATATAACCACAGAAATGCACAATGCAATAAGGGGTGGTAAAGACCACCCAACTATATCAATCGAGATTTTGAAACCTCTATATTTCAACTGGAATAAAATATTCTCTAACTCCAACAACCTGGACTTTTATCACTTCAACCAAATCAAGAGGTTTCATGGCATTTTCAAAGATATTTAAGAGGCTTTATCTCCCTTAAAGTCCTCAAAGACCCTAGTCACTCTTATACAATGATTTTGGAGTCACAAGTTATCACACCCAATGCTACAATAATATATGCATTCAACAAAATCTTTCTAGATCCTACAAGGCTACAAAAATGTTAGGAAAGTTTTGCAAAAATCGAAAGAACGTAAGAACATGGCTGAAATTTAAAATTTCAGCAAGAAAAAAACAGAAATTGTGAAAATTTTGATGGCAAAACACCAGAAAACATGATAATTAATAAAAGATGGATGAAAAAAAAAGATACAACGAATTTTCAATTCGAGAGGAAGATCTGGCTCTCCCAATCTCTAGCTTAGAGCCCAAGAAAACTAATTCAGCAAAACAAAATATAACCCTAACACTATGGAGAAAAATCTACTTAAAGCAAAACACAATCATCTAATCCCTAAACAACCCTTTACTTTGAATTTTTTCTCCCAAACCCATCCTTAATTAGTGCTTAATTTTTGTCAGGCGCCACCAAAGAGTTCCACCTCCTGCTGGGCAGAACCTTTGTTCCGCCTGATGTAAACATGAGCCGGTCTAGACCGATTCATGAGCCGGTCTAATAATACCCCCTCCCAAATCCACCTTGACCTCCAACATCTCCCGGATCAACTTCTCAATCCAATCCTTCTGGATCTGGGGGTAATTGTAAGGCCTGACACCGATGGATGATACCCCTCCTTCAACGTAATGGCGTGCTCCTGTCCCCGCAGCAATGGCAACTCTTGAGATGGCAAAAAAACCTCATTGTACTACAGCATAACCCTCTATACTGAAAGATGGACCCCCCCCCCCCCCCTCCTCCCCTTTGATCCCCTGCAAACTCTATAGCTCCACTACAAATCCTCCTCCCACCTCCTGTAAGGCCCTTAACATGGTTTTTAGAGACACCGTGGCTTTGAAGAGCCCTACATAATCACCATTCTGCTCCCTTCCACCATTAGCTCCATAGTAAGTATCATCATCATCTATCCTTCATCGTATGTCATTGATTGACGTTCAATGCCTCTTGTTATCAACCACTATGTTCATTTTCTCGTCTGTCATCACCCATTGTCGACTAATGTTGACCATTATTGTGCAGATTTTTAGTTGTTCGTCGTCGACTGGCGCAAATGTTTGATGCCACCTAACAATGCTCATCTATCATCGACTAGCCCCAACAATCATTGCCTCCCATCCACCATATCCCACCATCAACCATCATTGATGACAATTGTCTTTCACCTATGAACAAATCATTTCCACCAAAGACGACAGACACCAATAGGACTTAGTTCAGTGGAGAGGAAAATCGGAGACGGAAAACACGTGGATTGATCAGGATGAGTTACAGAGGTTGGATCCCGATCTTCTCGAGTTGTACGAGAGTTCCCGAGATACTTACTCGACGTGGTCGATCTTTCTCCCATCCGGGGAGAATGATGAGGACATCAACAGGAGATTTTGGCGTGTCTATCATCGGAGGAATCGTAGATCGAAGGCTACGATACATAGCCTTTATTTCTAATGTATTTTGTTGTATTTTATTTTCTTTATGTTCTAGTTTATTATTGTACCCCTTGGGGGATGAGTTTATGTTATAGCCCCAAAGGGCATTTGAGTCTTTTTGTGCTTTCTGTTGCTTTAGACCTATATATAGAGGTCTTTTCTATTGTACTAGGTTAATGATGATTTGAATGAAATTTCAGCTTTGTCTTCTTCCTCTTGTGTGTGCACTTGAGAAGAGAGAACCCTAGATGAGGGTGAAAGCAATACCCATCAGCCATCAGAAGGGTCCGGGGCTCACGGCTTATCTCCCCCTTCCTCTCCGTCGGCTCCTCCCCAACATCTCCCAAAACCGCCAGCTACATTTTCCCCTTTCCCCAAACCCACCGACCCTCTCTCCCCACCCCCTGTCAACGGCCCACCTCCCATCCAACCGCCGGTCCATCATCCAAACCCAACTGCCGACTACTTTCCTCCCCTCCACCACACACCGCCAGCCTCCCTCACCCGACCCAACCACCTCCTCACTCCCACCAGCCAACCACCCCTTCCACCTGAGCCCGTCGGCCTCCCATCAAGCATAGCCGCTAGCCTTGCCACCCAACCTCCTTCAATTGGCCATGAATGTTTTCCTAATTTAAACAATCCAAATTTGGGAAGATCATTTAATTCAAATTCAAGAGGATTTGAATGTCCAATTCTTTTCAACTCAACAATCCTTAAGTTAGGAAACTCCTCTAAATCAATACAAATCTGAAATTAATTTCAGATTTAAATCTCCAATCTAATTTATTGCTTGGGCCCACATGCAATCCACTTGGACCCCTCTTTCCCTCTTCTCTTGACCAGCCCCTCCTCCCCTATTTTAATTATACCCTTCATTGTTAAGAAATCTAATTAAGGGAATAATTAACCACTTCTTTATCCTTCCCTCCATCTTATTTGAATTCCAAATTCAAATTCCTTGATTAATGGAAATCTAAAATTTAATTTTAGTTCATTAATCTTAATTCCCTTCCCTCCCCATTGAATACCCAAATCTGAAATCAAGTGGAAAACCTTCCCCAAGCCAAGACCGAAACCCATAGCCCCTCCCACTAGTCTCGGCCACCCCTCTAGTTCCCTTTCCAACCACATATTGTCCCCCCCACCCTATTGGTTTCATCACTTCCGGAAGAAGACAAACACCTTTTCCTACTTTCCATCAAGCATGAATGGCGGAACCCAAGTGCTATCATGGGGTTGTGTTTGATATTCAAGGCCATCGAAGAGCAGCTACTACCGGTTCCGTGACAAATCCTACTACAATCCCTGGCTTCTACTTCTCCGAAATAAATCTTCAGTGATTTGTATTGTAAGCGTTTACTTTATTTGGTGGCATCATTATTATTGCTTTAATCTTTCTCCGCAACTTTTCTCGAGAGTGAAGAGTGAGGGAAACTCGGGATGAACTATCTAACTGTTAACTGGTGGATTAGTGTTATTCGCACATTTGTCTTTACTTTATTTTGTTATTATTTTAGGTTGCTCCGTTAATCCAATTTGTAACTGCTTGCCTAAACAAAATCCACAACTACGAAAACTAAAATCTAATCTTAGTGAAACATTAAGCTATAATTTGCAATGCTTAAACAATTTTTTATTCAAATCCGACAATTATTCACACAACAGGGATAAATAGAAAACTCAATAAAAATGCAATATTTATCCTTCCAACAAAATTAGGGCTGCTCCAATATACATTGCAAAAAATGCACGGTAACTCCATATGTGTGATGTATCCATAACTAATATTTATTGTATTTGCATGTATGATTATACATCATCATCAGCAGCACTAGGCTTATCTCAGCTATTTGGAACGATTAATTTGTGTGATTACACGCCATTGATACATAATTTTGTGCAGAATTCTGATTAAAAAAATTAATTATGATATGGGCTCAACACAGCCAGATATAAAGCCCATATGTGGTTAGATAAGGAACAATACATAAGCAAATGAAATACCCAAATTATTCCCTGAGGGTATGAGATGTTACTCTTTGCCATTTTTTTTAAAGGGTTCAAAGTTCAATTTACATGCAGTTACAAATCAGCTGTAAAATCATGGCTGGACCAAATTAATCAATCCCTAAGAGTATGAGAAGTTCCTCTGTCATCTATTTTAAAATGTTCATAGTTTAATTTTCAAGCTGTTTCAATGCTTCAACCTAATTGCTACGTGTTATGGCCTTATAAGATTCATTTTTAACAGATCATAATCTTCCTGAAGGCATTGGAGAATATGGCCCTCATCGGTAGAGAATACACTAACAATGTGCAAAATGCCCTTTGACAAGAATTATATTTCCATGTAAGATCTGCATACAATCAAACATGCATATACAGAATACAAATATATATATCCCAATCAACTGTATATCATTTTTCTTCTATGTTATTAACATTGTTGAATCTGTAACATATTGAATTCATATTTCAAATCATACCAATGATGTACACAAAAAATGACTACTGCGGTGCAAATATGAAGTAACTCATACATGCTCGCGAGACTCAAAATTTAACTTAAACTTGGCAAGCTTTTGTATTCCGCAAGAGTTACAAATACACTATCAATGATCACAACTACTTCCAAAAGAATGGACCCATATATGTTTAACAATGGATGAATAAATCAATGGACTAAAACTTAGCATTATCACAAAGTGCTGACAAAAGCAACAAAAAGAGTCAAGTAATTTATAAAAAGAAAAGTTCACCTGCTCTTTATCCACTCTCTTCCACAATATTAGCATGTCTCTGGCTAGCTTCCTAGTGCGAATTGCAGCAGTTCTCATCAACTTAAGTGACCTGCTAACTTTCAATTTTACCTAACAGAAGTAGCATGTGTTAGGCAAGTAAAAGCAACCCATCAATGAGAAAAGAAAGGAAGGGAGACTGAGATAAAGAGAATAATTAACTATTGCAAAAAGGAATGAACTGTGAAAAATAAAATTAAATCAAAGTAATGATACCTCTCTTTGGCAGGTTTCTGACCAGCGTTTGGCATCAGCTATTTGCTTACGAAACAAATTTGTTAATAACTTGTGATGTTTAGGAATATCTCGTCTAGCAATAGTAACCCACGCTTTCCCAATCTTATCCATCTCCTCTCTTTCAATCACAGAAGGATCTTTTTTCACTATTTGAGTCTTAGGCAAACTGCGTTCAATAATCTGAAGCATCTAGGAGAAAGATATCACATAAAAAAATACTAGGATAAAAAATGCATCTTGATGAGTGATAATAACTCACCTCATATGACTCTCCTCTTTCCAAAACTTTAACATAATAAAGCTGCAAGGTACCAGATTCTGACATAATTAACCGTCTAATCCTACCTGCTGCACCTTCAGGAATTGAGTGAGGATCCAAACTAACATCAACTTTGAGAGTAAAATTTTGATTTGAGTTATTTGATGAAAGAGCCTTCAATCTGGCTTGCAGTGATTCATATTGGGGTTGAGGTTCACTCAACCCTCCTTGATTTTGACTCTCCTGTCTCCTATTGGAAGCAATCATAGCTGCTAGAGACCGTAAATCCAGGGCACCTTTAAGAAAATTCTCTTCTATCTTAATTTCTGAATAACTTGGTAGCTTAAATAAAGTCAGCAGCTTATCATAAGTTGGAGGAATACGATATGCAACGCCATCCCCAATATCCAAATAAGAAAAATCCAGGGAGGAAGCAAACCTATTGCTTCCCCCATATTCCGATTCAAAATCAGCTTCATAGCATTCAGGCGACATATCCATCTCACGAAATGTCTTCTCCTCCTTTACAGAAACTAAAGGTTCATTGCTAAACTTCCCTCCTTTCAAGCCATGATTCCTTCTAGAAATAGGAACAGCCATCCGTGCGGTACCTGAAGCTGCAGAAGAATCTTTAAGCTTCACTCTCCTGTACTTCTGCACATGTTCACTAAGCATTGAACGATAATGCTCGTCAGAGATTCCAGTTCCGTAGTCATTGACTTCTTCATCATTGTTTTCAGAATTTTTCCGTTTGAAAGATTTCAAACCACCATCAGAATCAAACATCGCCTTATTTAGCCGTCTTGTTGGGTCAGAAGGCCTGTCTATCACAGCCCCATTAGCGCGATCAAACAAGGTTCCTTGTCCTGATGACCCAAACACAAATGATCAACAATACAGTCATATTAAAAAAAAAAAAAAAAAAAAAAAAAATCAGTCATGCATCACAATTTTATATTACGCAACGCATCCTTTCATAGAAATTCAAAATAAACCAATTCTCCTCAAGTTTACAACAAAAATTGGCACGTACTAAACTGAACTTAAATTCAACAGAAAATACAAAAGAACTAATTGAGATATGGCTAACAAGTATACCTACCTTGGCTGTCCTTGCTCTCATCCTGACAACTGTTGTCATAATGATTAAAATCATCATCAGGTCGTGGGAGTTGATAGTTCGTCAAAGACTGCATTGAAACCAAGAAGAAAAAATAAAATTTAAGAAAATAAGCATAAATACCTAAAATTTCAACGAACAAGGAAACTAATAAACATAAACAAGTACATTTAAACAGCACCTCCAAGAACAACATGCTCAAAACATTTGCGCCACTCTTATTACGTAGACAACCAAACTACCACCATATCAATTTATAAGGGGAAAAAAACCCGTTTAACTGCTAGCGCAATCCAACATGGAATTACAATGAAAACCAAAGGCACGGAAGAACATAACCTCGGAAAAACCCCGTGCTCCTGATGGGGAGAGAACCCATAATTTCCCCAACCACAACAAAGCGGAAAACAGAAGGTTACCTCGAGATTGAAGAGATTCGAATATGAAAGCCCATTCTTGTTGCCTCGCCTCGGCTGCCTCGGCTCCATGGTCGGCCTCGACTTCAATCCACACGCACGGAGAGCGGAGGAAGAGCAAGAAGAACAGGAACAGCAAGAATCATAGGGAAGCCCTAACCCTAAGTCGCCGCTGCGTCGCCGTCTAACGACGGAAACGAGGGTGAGGAATTAGAGGAGCACGAAAGGGATGGCACGGGACAGCTGCACGTGTGATCCGGCGGTTGGAGGTATAGAGGAAACGATGGGAAGCTAGGGATGGAAAAAGGCATGGCCAGCGTGTGACGAGACATAGATAGAGAGAGAAAGTAGCGAGGTTGTGGAGGTGGAGAGAGAAGCAGGTAAGGGAAGCGGTGGATGCTATCGTGTACCGCAGAATGGGCCCCGTTATCCGGCGCCCAGGGCTTCGGCAACCTTAGGATGGAGGAGGGGAAGGCAAAAAAGGGTGCGCAGAGCCCTAGCCGTGCGTGCAATCGATCGAGCTTAGATTTGTTTAATAATTTAGACTGGCGTGTATTTGATGAAGTTTAATGATTTGATTTAAATTAATTAATTTTAATTATTAAATTTTATCATTGAACAGATAAAATTCTATTTAAATGTGTTATATATTAAAAAATTTATAATTATAGAATGGGTATTTAATATCTTATTTTCTTATAAAGATCCAAAATATACAAATAGAAGTAGTAAAATTAAAACTTTTTCATGATTGCACATTTGAAAATAATTTTCTTGTTTTTTTTCTAAGGATTATAAAAAGTGGACGTCCACGAACTCATTATTGAAGTGCAATAATAAGATTGAATGTTAGTAGCTAAGTTAAATGATGATGACAGTGATTCCTAATTATGGTTGTTAACGACGACTGCTGAAAAATGCAATTGAGTTATTACTTATTTAGTTCTCTCGGCTCTCAAACTCTCTCCATGAAGAAATGATGCATTGCTCTTTATTGGGGCATTTTGATAAATTTATCTCTAATTCAAACCGCTCTATCAAACAATTCAAGTTGATCCGCTTGATCCTAAATTATTATCTTGTGGCTTAATTATATCATAATTAAATGATTTTGGTGGTAAGATTCAACTCATCAAGCTATTTGGTTTGATTATATGCATGCAAGATTTGAAGACTATTTGATCATTAAATTACTATCTTAAAAATCTTAAGTATGTTTCAATTGCTTGATTGAACTTATTTAGTGCTAAATTGGATCGTTGATAGTGTTGATGAGTTCATTTTATATTCTGATATACATGAATAATATATTTGTTGTGTCCTGGAGTATTCTCGACGGTAGAGAAATAAATAGTTTAACGTCTTAGCATTGCACGAATATCCAGCACACAATCAGATAAGAGAGACGGTGTAGCATTCCTAAGATACACCAGAGTTTTTAGGTGAAAAACCCTTGAAAAGGGGAAAAAATCACGGGGCCTTGCCCAGTTTGAATGAATCCACTAGCATTTGCAGTTGATTACAAATGAGGCCCTTCTTAAGGAGAAGGCATTGGCTTGATGTTACAAATGTACGTCATATAGAGTGTATTATATGGTGGGAGTTACAATAATCAATATAGACATGTTTGTTTGGTTGGAAGGGTCATTGTCGGTGATGGAGGTCGGAAGGACCGTAGTCGGCAAGAGATAGAGGTCAGAAAAGCTATTGTCTGGCGATGTAAGTTGAAAGGACCGTAGTTGGCAAGAGACCGGGATCAGAAAGACCGTTATCTGTTAATGGAGGTCGGAAGGATCATAGTAGGCAACGGAGGTCGGAAGGACCGTAATCGGCAGGAGACCAGGGTTAGAAAGACTGGCATTTGTTGATCGAGGTCGAAAGGACCATAGTAGGCGATGAAGGTCAGAATGACTGTAGTCGGTAGGAGACCGAGATCAGAAAGACTGATGTCTAGTGATGGAAGTCGGCAGTATTTTGGAAGAACTCTGGGTATCAAGTAATGGCCTGGTGGAGTTTAAGGCCTCAAGTAGTGGTCCGGCGGAAGTCCGGGCCTCAGGTGATGTTCTAGTGAATGTGAGGGCTCCGGCGGTTAGCAAAGGTGAGGACCTCCGATGGTGCTCCGGCGAAGCTCCAGTGATGATCCAGTGAAACTCCGACGGTGGATCATCGGTGATCCAGCGGAAGTCCGGCAGTGGTCGAGTAGGAGCCTCTTCCATCTCTTCTTCCTTCTTCTCTTCTACTCTTCTTACTTCCCCCTTTCAAGAGAAATGAGGGGTCTATTTATAGATTTTTTGCAGTGGCATGACCTGTAAATAGATGAGGAATCAGGGGCAATTATGGAGTGGTTCGAATGGACGGTCGATATTGAATCCTTTGATCATGGATCGTTTATCAGGCATTTGAACGTCTTAATGATATTGGAATTCGTCAATCTTGAGCTTGTTAGATTTGTCTCATCGAGTTGCTCGATTCGACTATAAGCTTGTCATGTTTGGAAATTGCTTGGTAACTCAAATTGTGGTTCAAACCTTCCAATAGCGCTTTAGGTCCTTGATTTGGACTCATTTGGGCTTGGATTGAGTCAAATTTGGTGTTGTTGGGTTCGTATTTTCGAGACGTTCAGTTTGACTATAAGTTTGTTAAAATTAGAGTTCAGATGCCCCCGAATTTAATTTTTGAAGTTTCTGGCTTGATTTTGTCTTGAGATTCATACCCGATCAAGATAATTTTATGATGATGTATCAGTTGCCCACATATTTTCGTACGTCGAAGCACCAAGAATACGAAAATAGATGTGTCGACAATTTGCATTAGTCGAATCGAAATAAAATTGTGTTCCAAAAATTAAATGCTTGCTCAAACTTGATTGTAGAGGCCCCGTTGAGCTCTAAAAGTGTCAAAATTGAGTCCGGAACATCGAAAAACATGTCCGAGTACCCCAAAAACTTTGGATTTGGACCGTCCAGGCTGAAAATCAGACCCGGACAAATTTGGGCGACAGATCCGTCCGGCCGGCTACCGCCGCCGCTGCCGGCAGAATGGCCCATACGTTCGGATGAACAGTTGCGCCCCTATGGGCGCGCGGTTACTCTAGCAGCCGTTTGGCTGCTCACATTAAAAAAAAAATTAATTTTTTTGCGTTTGCTATAGTAACCCGCAGCTACAGTGCCCACAACAGCACATGCTACAATTTTTTTGCTACAGTGCCATTGCATTTTTTAAAAAAAATTAATCGCATTTGCAATTTTCATTCAGACCGCCATTTATTTATTTTTTTAATTCCTCCCACTTGCTACAAATACCCCTCTATGGGCTATGAAACTTTTTCACCTCCTCTCCTCCTCTCTTTTAATTGAGGCATTCCCTCAGGCCCTATACTGGCGGCATCCTCTGTCCAAGCCCGGGGCCCCTCTTTGCAAGAATGAGACTTCTCCCCCCTTCTTCTACTTTAATTTGAGGCCTTCTCCCGGGCCCTACACAGGCGTCATCCCTTGTACAGACTCGGGGCCCCACTTTGCAAGAAGGAGATTTTCTTCACCCTTCTTCTTATTCTCTTCCTTACGTTAAGGCATTCCCCTGGTCCTGTTCGGGTGGTATCCCTTGTGCAGGTTTAGGGCCCCTCACTGAGTAGAAGTTTCTTCCTCATTCTTCGGGAGATCCTGTAGAGGCCCGATGTTAGTCGGTGGAAGTCTGGCAACATATGAAAATCTGACATAGGAAAGAAGTCTAGTGACGAGTGGAAATTTGACATCGGGTAGAAACCCAATGAAAGTTCAGCGACAGGCAATATTCTAGCATCGGGTAGAAGAACAGCGTCTCGTAGAAGACTGACAACAATCCTGTGATGGGCAGAAGTCCGTCGTCAGGTAGGTGTACGACATCAAGTAGAAGTATGAAATCTGGCATAAGATCGATGATATTCTCGTAATGGGTATAAGTATGTTGTCAAGTAGGTGTACAACATCGGGTAGAAGTACCAACGAAAGCTCATTGACAGGCAAAAAGCTGACGAAGGGTCCTAAACTAGTCTCGTAGTATGACGGTAGATAGAATTTTGACGTCTGCATGAAGTCCGACAAAAATCCATCAACGGGCAGAAACCTGATGAAAGTTCAACGACGGGCAGGAGTCCGAAGTTGGGCACAAGTATGTTGTTGGGAAAAAGTCCGACGAAAATCCATCAACGAGTAGAAACCCGATGAAAGTTCAATGACGGACAAGAGTCTGACGTTGGGCAGAAGTACGACGTAAGGAAAGAGTCTGATGACAGACAGGCGTCCAACAAATGGTGGAAAGTTGACGTCGAGTAAAAGTACTACGTAAGGTAAAAGACTGACAAAAGTCCATCGACGGGCAGAATTCCAATGACGGGTAGTAGTACAATGGCAGGTAGAAATCTTTCGTCGGGTAGAAGTACTACATTTAGTAGAAGACCAACGAAAGTCCATCGACGGGCAAAATTCCGACGACGGGTAGTAGTATGATGGTATGTAGAAATCTAACGTCAGATAGAAGTACTACATCGGGTAGAAGACCGATGAAAGTCCATCGACATGCAGAATTCTAACGACAGCGTCAGGTAGAAGTTTGACGGCAGGCAGAAGTTTGACATCGGATAGAAGTACGACGGTGGGCAGAAGTCCGACATCGGGTAGAAGTACTTTGTCGGTTAGAAGACCGACGAAATTCCATCGACGAGCATAATTCTGACGACGGGTAGAAGTACGACACCAGGCAGAAGTCCGACGTCGAGTAGAAGTACGATGACAAGTAGAAGTCCGACGTCAAGTAGAAGTTTGACGTCAAGTAGAAGTACTGCGTCGGATAGAAGACTGATGAAAGTTCTGCTATGCTGAATTTTAATAATGGGAAGAAGCTTGGCATTAGACAGAAGTTTAACAACATGTATAAACTCAATGAAAGTCTGATGATGGGGAGAATTTCAATGTCGTGTAGAAGTCCAACGACGGGAGGATGCTCTACATCGGGCAGAAGTCCAATGAAAGTTCTGCTAGGCAGAATTTCAATAATGGGAAGAAGCTTGGCATTAGACAGAAGTCTAACAGCGGGCATAAACCCAACAAAGGTCCGACGGCAGGGAGAATTCCAGCGTCGTATAGAAGTCTAACGACAGGAGGAAGCTCTATATCGGGCATAAGTCCGATGAAAGTTATGCTAGGCAGAATTCTGATAACGGGAAGAAGCTTGGCATTTTACAGAAGTCAGACAACGGGCTATTCGAGGTTGCATGTCAAAGCTTTTGCTTGATGATGTTGATCAGAGTGGAAGAGGTCAAAAGAATCCACCAAGGATGTGCGACTTATCCGATGATGTAAGTAAGCGCCTTTGCTCGATGACGTTAACATGTATGAAAGAGATCGAGAGAATCCACCAAGTATGTAAGACCTATCTGAGGTTGTATGTCAGAGCCTTTGCTCGATGATGTTAACCTGTGTGAAAAAGGTCAATAGAATCCACCAAGGATGTAAGAACTATCTGAGGTTGTATGTCAGAGTCTTGCTCGATGACGTTAACTTATATATAAGAGATCGAGAGAATTCACCAATGATGTGGACCTATCCGAGGTTGTATGTCAGAGCCTTTGCTCGATGATGTTAACTTGTATGGAAGAGGTCGAGAAAATCCACCAAGGATGTAGGACCTATCCGATGTTGTATGCTAGAGCCTTTGCTCGATGATGTTAACATGTGTGGAAAAAGTCGAGAGAATCCACCAAGGATGTAGGACATATCCGAGGTTGTATGTCAGAGCCTTGTTCGATGAAGTTAACCTGTGTTGAAGAGGTCGAGAGAATCCACCAAGGATGTAGGACCTATCCGAGGTTGTATGTCCGAGCATTGCTCGATGACTTTAACTTGTATGGAAGAGATCGAAACAAATCCCCCTGGGATTGATTTTTCCTTGATTGGGAGGAGGCGAAACCCAAGTGTATCCCAAATCAAAGGTAAAGAATAGTCTATCCTTAGACTGTTACTACCTTTTTGAGGTCAAGATTAAGACCTTACCCAAGGAGTAGAAGTCCAACAAGAGACTGTATGAAGCTTATAATTGATTGAAAGTATCCTTGCATTTGCTAGAATTTTTCTAAAATATCATCTTGATATTGAAAACATTGGAGGGATCTTCTTGATTATAGTTAGAGTTAAGGTTGCCCCCCTATCCAGATCTGAATCCTAGGAAATTGGTACAACAATAGCTGAAGTTAGAAAGTTCACATGAACGATCTTTTAAGGTTGGAACAAAAATTGCCCCTAGTCGGGAACCACATTACCACAGACGGCGCCAAATATTTGCGTCCTTGAATATTCACGATTGTAGAGAAATAAATAGTTTAACGTCTTAGCATTGTACGAAGATCCAGCACACAATCAGATAAGAGAGATGGTGTAACATTCATAAGAGACACTAGAGTTTTTACGTGAAAAACCCTTAAAAATGGGGGAAAACCACGGGGCATAGCCCAATTTGAATGAATCCACTAGTATTTGCAGTCGATTACAAATGAGGCCCTTCTGAGGGACAAGGCATTGGCTTGACCGTAGTCGGCAGGAAACCGGGGTTAAAAAAACCGTTGTTTGTTTATGGAGGTCGGAATGACCATAGTAGGCGACGAAGGTCAAAAGGACCGTAGTCGGTAGGAGACCGAGGTCAGAAAGACCGTTGTCTGGTGATGGAAGTCGGCAGTATTTTGGGAGAACTCTGGGTATCAAGTGATGGCCGGGTGGAGTTCAAGGCCTCAAGTAGTGGTCCGGCGGAAGTCCGGGCCTCAAGTAATGTTTTGGTGAATCTGAGGGCCTCCAGCGATGGTCCGGCAAAGGTGAGGGCCTCTGACGGTGGTCCGACAAAGCTCTGACAGTGATCCGACGATGGACCGTCGGTGGTCCGGCAGAAGTCCGGCGGTGGTCGAGGAGGAGCTTCTTCCTTATTCTCTTCTTCTCTTCTTCATTCCCTCCTTTAAGAGAAATGAGGAGTCTATTTATAGATTTTTTGGAGTAACATGACCCGTAAATAGATGAGGGATTAGGGGCAATTATGGAGTGGTTCGAATGGACGGCCGATATTAAATCCTTTGATCATGGGCCATTTATCAGGCATTTGAAGGTCTTACTGATATTGGAATTCACCAATCTTAGGCTCATTGGATTTGTCTCGTCGATCCGCTCGATTCGACTATAAGTTCGTCATGTTTGGTAACCATTTGATACTCAAATTGTGGTTTGAACCTTCCAACTGCACTTTGGGTCCTTAATTTGGACTCATTTGGGCTCGGATTGAGTCAAATTTGGTGTCGTTAGGTTTGTATTTCTGAGACGTTCAATTTGACTATAAGTTTGCTGAAATCAGAGTTCAGATGCTCCTGAATTTAATTTTTGAAGTTTCCGGCTTGATTTTGCCTTGAGATTCGTGTCTGATCAAGATAATTATATGATGGTGTATCAATATTGTTAATAGGATCATACTCTACTTGAATGGACGGGCTTCTCACATATAATCAACACTATCTTAATTAGGGGTGTCAATTTTTGACACGACCCGAAACACGACCCGAGCCCGACCCAAAAAAATTTGGGTTTGTGTCAACCCATTTGTGAAACGGATCGGGTTCGGGTTCAATAAACTGAACCTTTTAAAAAAATGGGTCGGGTTCTGGTTGACCCGGCAACTCGAAAATGACCAGAAAACCCTCTGCCCGTGTCTGATGCCCACCCTGCCCGGTCGAACCTGAGTTCACAAGCTGTTATTGTCGCCCGAAGAGTCGAGTCAAGTCCCGAAGCGTTAGCTGTCAAGTCACGTGCGTCTCAAAGCCTCGAGTCGCGTGCGTGCACGACCCCTGCGTAGTGTGTCTCAAACTTGAAGCATAATGTCGAGTCACGAGACTCGCGTCGCTGGTTTCCTGGCTTGTTGTGTCGCGTGTTGTCACTGCCGCTGCTCCGCCGTGGCCACTGCTCGCCGCTGTCACTATGACACCGGGAGTAGAAACCAGAAACGGGAAACCCATACGTTTTTTGATTTATTTCAAAATTTTGGGTCGGGTCGTGTCAACCCGGCAACCCGCACGGGTCTGGTCTGGGTTGAAAAAACTGATCTGTTTTCAAAAATGGGTTGGTTCGATTTGACATGTTTAGAGCTGGGTCAAGTTGGGTTCGACCCGAACCTGACCCGCTGACCCGAATTGACACCCCTAACCTTAACATAAGAAATATTATGCAAATTTCTTTATTTATGAGTACACAAGTCATGAAACATTCCCAAGGTTTTCATATATTCCAATTAGCCTATGCTTCAGACAACTTGAATGTGTTAAACATGTGTGAATGCAAATCAATTCAAAACCCAATCACCATCAAATCCATGGAATTTGAACAATCTTCAATTTGAGGGGAGGTGATAACAACACTATTCATGCTACATGCAAGAAAACTCACGGTAGTAGAGTAAGAGCATTTTGTGTTATAGTTTTGTTCGAAGATACATCACATGAATAGAAAATTGAAAAAGAACGGATAATTACAAAATTTTATTTGGAAAACTAGAAAAGGGGACAAACAACGAGATATTGTATAACTGAAATGATTCCACAGTGCAAGTGTTAATTAAAAAGATTTATTTGTCCCTTAATTGAGGAGTTGCTTGGTAGGCTAAAAAAAGAAAGCATCATAAAAAGAATGTAGTATAAAAGAAATAATTTGGAGTTGTTTGGATCAATATAAAGTACATGTATGTTAAATTTTTTTTTTTAACCAAAATGAATGTAGTCTAAATTCCAAAAATAGTTGTGATTTATATGTTGAGGTGATGGTGGTAATGGCGACAGTGGCCGGTGGCAGGTTGTAGCAGATGGTGGTGGCCGACATTGCATGTGTCCGATGGCAACAAGTGGACCCAGCAACAAGTGGTGGTGGTCGACGACAGGTAGTAGCTGACGACAGTGGTGGCATGCAGCGATGACGGCCTATGGTGACCGATAAAGGGTGGCAGCGGCCGACGGTGAGAATCAGTGAGTGGTGGCTACTAGCGGAGGTCAAGCGTGCTTGCTTGTGGTGTAAGCAGTTCTCGCTCAAAATTGGGCAAGTTTAGTTTACCTCCAAAAAGAACTAAAATGATACATTACATCTACTTTACTTTGCATTTATTTTCATCCAACCAAACACCAATATTTTTAAAACTCATTTATTTTGAATAATTTACATATATTTTACTTCCAATTAGATAGCTCCTTAGAGACATCATGACTATAAAAGTTTGAAGAATTGACAGAAAATATGTTATAGTACGCTTGGACCTAAGTGACAAGAAGTTTAACAGTGTTGACTGGGCGGCACCAATTTTTTTTATGGAGATTGGCAAGGAAGGTCCAATGAAAATAGTTTGATGACTAAGGTCCGACGACGATGGTCAGGTGGCAAGTGTCTAATGGTAATGGGTTGATCATGAAGGTTCTATGACAATAGTTAGTAGACAAAATTTCTAACTGTGGGGCTTGGGAAACAAATGTCTTATGATGGCATTCAAGCAGCGGAGGTCCAATAACAATGCCCGACCAAAGTCTAATGGTACCAATCGACCGGCAAAAAATTCATTTGCAATGGTCAATTTTCATGATGGTTCAATGTGGTGTCCATTGGCAAAAGGTTCAATGGAGGCAGTTAGTCGGTGAAGGTTTGATAATGGCAATAGCTAGCAAAAGGTCTGATGAAAGTGGCCGAAGTGAGAAAGGTTTGATGACAGTGGTTCTAGTGGAGCTATGGGATTCTTCAAGTCTTTGAATTCTCTCGAATCTCAGACTGAATAATGCCTTCATATAGAGAATTGTGGCCTATTAATAAACTTTTTTTAAGGTGGCATGCCTTGTACATATGGGGCGAATCTAAAACACTATATTGGACAACTCGTAGTGTTTCCCTTGAATGTGAATTATTTGCTCAACATTTAAGTATCTTAAGATTTGTCAAAATTTATGAATATTGGGCTCGTTGCTTTATTTATTTCATGTAAGTTCAATTGTTAGGTTGTGCCTTGTGGAGTTGTGGGTTGTGGCCTTTATGGAACTACAATTGAATTTGTCATTTTTATATTATATTGTGGACCTGCTATCATACTCTTAATTGTGGACCTCCGAAAGAGCACCGCGCAAATGGGTCAAGTGGAAGATATAGATTGGACCATACATACAATTAACCATGGAGGATAACGGCTCTCGCCTACGCACCTCGATGGGTAATAATATATATAGCCTAATCACAATCACGGGTTTCCCCCACCCGATACATCAGCTTGAAATGGGGTTTATGAGATGGTGGAATTTAGATTCCCACGGGCGTAATCCCCCCGTGGTTAATTACATCCCAGACCAGAGCCCGAGATAACTCTTGATTAAAGATCATACATTATCCCTTCCAAAATGGAATTAACACATAGAGGTAAGACTATGAAGTCCTATCCAACGAGAAGAAAGATCCAAATAGGCTTGGTCGACATGCAGGGTTCACACCAGCATTTAGAGGCTCTAGGGTACTAAAGAAAAACTATGGAAAAAAAATCAAGCATTCAACACATACGTGAGAGAATGATGAAGGTGGTGTCATCCTGTGACACAGATAAGTAGGATTTATAGTCCCTGAAGGATAGGAACTTACCTACTATTTTAGGCATACCACGAGACCGAATGTAGTAGCCTTGAGTCCTAAATCTAGGCTAGGTTTAGTGTTATACACACACTAATACCTGTATCCTAACTAATGCAGTGTAAAGACCTGGGTTACCCCGACCTGGATTGAGGAGCCAGCTAACCACCTAATCGATTCAAAACCATACTATCAAGTCATTTATGAAAGATGGGTGGGTGGTACAGTTTTTGGAAATATGATCAACATCTATAGAGTTTCCTAATTGGTTATGAACTTATGTTGGGTAAATTTCCCTAACTAATGTAATTAAAATAATATTTAATTAGTTACTAATGCAATGCATGCTGGTTGAAGCTTCCAAATCAGGTATGCATAAGATTTTAAAAATAGGCTTATAAAAATAATTTTTAAAAAAGATTGGACCTCCCTAGATCCGTCACTTCATCCTCATATACCAGATTATTCGGACTCTACCCGCAGGCGGGGAGGTGTCTTATTAGAAGGAGAGAGAGGGAGAGAGAGAGAGAGAGAGAGAGAGAGAGAGAGAGAGAGAGAGAGAGAGAGAGATGCAGCATTATGCATGCGACCCGGACGATTCCGATAATTCCCTAGGTTCGTTAAGTTTCTAGGTTATTTTAACTTAAAATTTTGAAGATTAGTTATGAGTGTAAAAACTTTTGTAATCATTAAAGGATCCTAACGTAATACAAGCTAAAACCAAATCGGCATGCAAAAAGTAGACAATTTCTGATGCGCAAATAGAGTAAACACATCAAATTAAATAAAATAATAAAATAAATATCCATAGGCCAACTGTCCTTTAATTATAAATCAGGGTCTGTAGAAAAGTAAAGTGGCCGAGCACCACTACCAACATTACGGATTTTTAAGCCTATAACTGACGCAAATGACTTTAGGTGGGATATTGGGTCTTCAAATTTTCAATCTTCTTAGATTTCTCATCTTTGGACTTCTTGGAACTATCCTCCTTTAACTCCTTGGATCTCTTCTATTTGGACTTTCCTTGGATCTCTCCTCCTTATACTCCTTGGATTCGTCATGGCTTGAATATCCAAACGAAGAGACAATTTCTCTGAAAGGGGTGTTGCCTTTTCTCTTTGGATATCTAAAGCCATCCAAACTCGATCTTTCAAATGGAAGAAGACTCTCCCCTTTGAGGATGCCTTCTTCTTTTGAAATTCGAGTTGGATAAGAATATCCCACTCAAAATTCATTTTCATAACTCTCACCAATATTATAATTATTATATTAATGAAAAGCAGTAAATTCTAAACTCCATGTAAGGTTATCTTAATAAAAATTTAAAGCAGATATAATCCCAAGTAGTTTATATATAAGAAAAATAAATCAACACATCTAAACTTGGCTATGCTCTTAATTATGAGGTCTAAGCGGTCCACATGTAGCACCTGTAGCAATTATAATTATTTTATTTAACTCTCATTTATTCAGGGGGAGCTAAGCAAGCGCCTATATAAAATAATGTTAGCATTGAAATCATGACGATTGCTCCCCCCTTTATTTATCACTGTGTGAGCATGGCCACCTGCAAGGAGAAAACAATATATATCATTCCTAACATAGGGGTAAATCTATCGTCGATCACATCAATCTATAGAGTATAGTAAAGTAAGTGTTAACCTGCCGTATAAAACAAAAAAAAAATAAATATAATTACGTACCTGTTCGGCGCCGAATTCAGCACGTCGTCGACCACGTTCGAGCGCCGAATTCAGCACGATGTCTTTTATTCTCCCACGATCTCCGCATAAGGTTCGCACGACGACGTCTCGCTCTCATTCACTCCCTCTCTCGATCGACTTCGCTCCACCCACGACTTTACCTTCCTGAGAGGTCGGAAGTTGCGACGTTTGATCGGAGGTAACAACAGGAGCCGCTCGCTGCGAAGATAACTTTCTCTCGGTCGTGCGCTTCTTTGGCCTCTTTGCTGTTGCTCGACTTCACCCGCTCGACGACTTTCCATTCCAGTTGGATCGGAAGTTACGACCATTTTGATCGGAAGCAACAATCGGAAGCTCGCTTGCTGGGACGGTAACTTTCTCCCTTCCGGTTGCTTCTTCAGCTCCTTCCCTAGCCGATCGACTTTGCTCCCTTGGACGACTTCCCTTCCTCTCAGATTAGAAGTTACTACCTTTTGATCGGAAGCAAGCAGAGGAGCTCGCTGGCCGTGCGGATAACTTTCTCCCTTCCGCTTCTTCTCTGGATCCACCAGGGCTGACAGACTTTGCTCCCTCCGACGACTTGCTCTTCCCATTGGATCGAAAGTTACCACACTTTGATCGGAAGCAGCCACGGGAGCTCGCCGCAGTGAAGGTGACTCTCTCCCTCTCACTCGTTCGTTCGGCCAAATCCCGTAATTCCACTATGCCGAGGGATCTCAAAAAAAAAAAAAAAAATTTATTGATATTTAATTAATGTTAATTAATTATAAATATTATTTTTAATTAATTATAAATGTTATAATTAATTATATTTAATTTTAATTAAATTATTATAATTAAGTTAATTAATTATAATTAATTTTAATTAGAATTGATGTTAATTAATTATAATTTATAAAATTAATTATTATTAATTAATATCAATTAATTATGATTTATTCAAATTAATTAAAATTAATTATTTATAATTAATCATGGATTAATTATAATTAATAATCTTAATTAAATTTAATAAAATTTAATTAATAAGTTTAATTAATTATAATTAATTAAAAGTAATTAATTAAAAATAATTTATTAATTAATTATAATTAGTTAATATTAATTATAATTAATTCAAAAAAAAAAAGAAAGGAAAGAAGTAAAAAAAAAAAGAAGAATCCCTCTTGCCTCGTGCCTCGAGCCTCCGCCGACAGTCGCCGACGATTCCCCGCCGGGTCTTAAAGGTATAAATTTCTAACTCTAATCCCGTTCTCGACGCCTGCAGCGGACCGGAGAACCACCTATACGCGCTCTTGTAGCACGGTAGGAGGGAGCCCGGTGCGAAGCATACGACGAGGCGGGTAAGCCCTATACACGCTCTTGTAGCGTGGTGGGGACGGACCTCGACCTCGACCTCGACACCGACACCGCCGACGACTGCTACGTAAGGTATAATTTCTAACCCCAATCCCATTCTCGACGTTTGCAGCGGACCGGGGAACCACCTATACGCGCTCTTGTAGCACGGTAGGAGGGAGCCCGGTGCGAAGCATACGACGAGGCGGGAGAGCCCTATACACGCTCTTGTAGCGTGGTGGGGAGAGTCACTGCTGTTCTGGGAGTCACTGCTGTTCTGGTACGCTACTGCTGTTCTACTGTACGGGTACTGCTGAAGGCCCCATACACGCTCTTGTAGCGTGGTGGGATGAAATTTTGTACGGCCGCGGTGTCCAAGGACACCTACCATACACGCTCTAGTAGCGTGGTGGGAAGGCCCAGCTCCCCAATTTTCCCCCAAATGGGGGATATGCCGGGGTGCTGCCGAAATTTTCACTGAAGTACACGAGACTTAAACAATTTGAAGACTTCAGCTGAGCAAAAATATAAAAGACCTGTACTTGAACAAAAATGTACAGAACTCGAACTAAATGAGCAGAGGACTTGTATGAACAGAAAAGAACAAGAGCATGCATTCAAATGAACAATGAACTGTGGACCTGAATCAGAACAAAACTCAAATGATTTCTGAATATCAAATCCAAATGAAATCAAATTGGAACTCAAACTCAAATCATTTGAGCACAAAATTAAACTCAAAAGGACTCCAGAAAACTTTGAACAAAATGTGAGCATGCAATTGAATTCAAAGGACTGCAGGGGGATTGAACAAGACTAAAACATCAAACAAAGACTTTGATTTGGACTGGATCTGGATCCGAACAAAGCAGTTGAACTCGCACTTGAACTCAGGCTATACGACATCAAGTGGGGATTTGTAAACTTGATGAATTCAAGTCTAAATGAAACTGAATTTGGATCCAAACACATGCAAAGATCAAAATTTGGACCACATATGGGAAACTTAAACTACAAGACCTCGATGCGTGAAATCCTACGACAAAACCCACCTGAGATTGATGATAGGTGGGCATGATGTGGGAACAGTGGGTCTTCTAAGAACATCTCTAGGAGGTCGTAGCAAATACAACGGATCCCTACAAACAAACACGAGCCACTTGTGGATAACAACAGTGTGTATATCGCAAATACAATGAACCACTGTGGACACAAGTACATCTCCTACGATGATCCCTACGAGGTCAAACAAATACAATCAAACCACCCGAGATTGACGAAAGGGTGGATATGATGCAGAAGCAATGGGTCTTCTACAAACATTTTCAAGAGGTCGTATAAGACGAAGCAGTCCCCTGCAAATGGATACTTGTGGATAACAACAGTGTATTGAAAGCACAATGAATCACTGTGGACACAAGTACGAATATCACCTACGACAGTGGTGATCAAGAGCTTCAAGTATGTCGAGTACAAAGGCAGCCCGATGTACGAAAAGGACACCCCCTGGCAGAAGAGATGACATGTTTGAACAAATTAGAATCAAACTTCCTGGTGTTCCAAATTCTCTTCTTAGTTCTATACTCAAGAAGAAAACAGCTCTGGTACCCACAAATACCGGAAATTACAAGTCTGTCACATTGAAGATCCTAAAAAGGGAGTTCTTCCCAAATTAGCATTCTTTGACTCCAGAATCTAGAAAATCCTTCCCCGGTGAATGAGAAAGGGGGATTCAACATCAAAACTCATCGCCACCGGATCTACAACATTCGTACAAGCAGACAGAAGGCGTCTATAATTATTTCAAAGTACCCATGCACGTGCACCTTAGTTTGTATACACATAGGTACACAAGGGGTAAATACAATCTCAACCCGCATGGGCCCCGACGAGCGTGTTATTAGTACACACGTGACGCTTAGGGATGCTGCGTGGGTTGACAAGTGAATTCAAGTTCGAATCCGATCCTTCTATACGGATCAATAGAAGTCGATAAGATTCGAACTACCGAACAAAATACACGGTTGTATCGAACGGTGTATTTGTTTAAATACATTCTTTTTAGGCTTTCAAAGCCTAAAATCAAGAGAATTCACTAAACAAAAGGCACAAAGCCTACGAGAAACCCGATCCCCTATCGATAAGTTGATAGGGTCGACAAGGTTCAATCAAATGGAAATGACCCCTAAGCACCCCGATGATGGCCGCGTTGATTGAAGATCTCAACCGGAGGGGTTCCCAAATATTCCAAAGCTCCACCCAAATATTCACAAAAATCCAAAAATCCAAAAATCCCTAAAATCCAAAGCTCCACAAAAAGCACAAATTCTATATATTTAAAATTTGAAATCCAACCATCAAAGGCTTAAAGCAAAATCCATCCACCCTCCGCAACAGTCTATCGAGGTGGATAAATTCAAATAAACTCTAGCTCACAAAGAGCCAAATGCCTAGTCGAAAATATCACTAGGATCCATTCTCAAACAATCTCTTGCCAGTAAGGACGTGGTACGTGTCCTCTAACCGGCGGTCTGCCGCTAAATGGCCACCGCAGGATAAACGGTTACGACGACCCGGGGTCCTCTGAACCGCGTGGTTTCGCCGCCAAATGGCACCACGATATACCGGTTATGGCCAGAGCCAATACGCTCCTTATTGACATCAAATCCTTGAGATATGAATCAATAGGATATGATCGATAGGGCACAAAGCCCTCTGTTAGCTAAGGTGAATTCAAATTTGTCCCCTTAGACAAACATTCAACCCCGGTCTACAAGGTCCCCTTGGACGAAGCAACCCATGGCTGCCGACAAGGATCCTTCTGTCAGGTTGGGTCAACTACCTCCTCTGACTAAGTAGACCAGGGACCACGATGGCCCGGGACGACGGAACCATGGGATCTTGATCGGGTCTATCATCCATTCCCCTTTAAGTGCAAGATGGTGCAATTTCCTATTTTAAATATCAAATATACTCAAATCCAAATCCAATTTTCAATACTCAAACCCATTCTGCTACTATATGCCAGATAACACGTATTTCATACGTATCTGATTGACGATTAGCCTTAATCGAAAGTTCTCTCTCGTGATCGGGAGGGGTAATTAACTATAGGGGCTTGCGCCTATAGGAAACCAGAACTCAGATCATAAAGTCCTCACAAAATGAGGGCGAAATCTCTGGGTAGTGTCTTATCTACAAACCCATCTGCCTTCCAAAATTTACCTCGGAACTTATTCCGTTAAAACTCCCTCGCCGAATAAGAAGAGCGAGCGGAGGCCGGGGCCAAATTTTCGGAGCCCACAGATTTCTGGCGACTCTGCTGGGGAATGGTTTCTCTTTCCATCTTTGGCTAGTCGTATAAATGTTATAGTAGCAGCCAAAATGCTATGTTCTATATGGTGAACATCAGGATGTGACATTTGGTTCTTATGTCCAAAGATCCATTACTGAAAGTTCCTGATAATGAATCTTTTAAATAAGATCAGTGGAAATTCATTTAGCAGGGTTTTTAATTCCATGCTAACTTTCCTGCTTCTACTGTTGGTTCTGCGTTATTTCTTTGTTATGAAAGCGTGGGGTGATGTATCAATTCTGATCACTAACTCCTGTCTTTCATTTTTGTAGAATGGAAATGCAGGACACCCCAATGACCGTCCAATTGGGACGAGGAGCCAGAATTCAACTGGCGAATGCTGTCATTGAAACTGGAAATACTGGAGCCACCATCCACTTTGGTGGGCTCGAATTCTCAGCAGCTACTGCAAGGGCTGCAGCCGTCCCTGTGTACGGCGTAAACTCTGAAGAACCTTCTGGAAGGTCCCACTCTGAAAGGACTACTGTCAGAGGTGCTGCCCAAGGAAGAACTTCTGTCTTTGAAAGATTATCCCAATCTGAGACCCTTACTGCAAAGAGGGTTGTTACTGGAAGAAAAGTTTCTGTGGTGACTGCTAACACCACAAACCTACTCAGAGAGCCTGTTGCACCTGGGAGGTATGAAACTGAAGCTTCCTCATCTGGAGGAAGGCTCACTAGAAGGCAGAGGAGAAAGAGAAATGCAGAGCTGCGAGCTCAGCAATTACCTGTACCAATCCATCCCTCCAATCTGCTAGCACCAGAATCAGAAATCAATATTCCCACTCAAAATAAGTTTTCTAACATGAAGTGGGTAAAGAGAAATAGCTCATCTGGTGAGCTTAAGCAATCCTTCTGGGAGCGTCGAACCGAAGTTCCAGCCCCTCAGAAGATAAGAGAGCCTGAACGTCTGTCTGCCCGGGTACACCGTGTACTGAAGACAGTCAAGGAGAAGGGCTTAATGAAAAAGAAGTTCCAGAGGCCACTGATTGTTGAGGCCCGAAGAACTCCTCCAAGAGAGAGGCTATCGTCTGTTGTGATAGCCAAACAAAGAAATTACCAACGCCAAGTTCCGCGGGAAGCACATCGGGGCGTGACACTCGGACCACATGTCCAAGAATCCGTCGCCGAAAGGGCTCAGCAGAAAGACAAACAAGTTTGGAGGCCGAAGCCTCGAAAGGAAAAGATTTTTGAAGAAAAAGATAGACCAGGCGTGACATCCGGAGCTGTCTCCCGGAGATCCGCCCCTGCCAACAAAACTCGTCAGAAATGGGTCCAAAGGAAGGCCCATAATGACGACAATTATAATGACAGTCGACATCCTGGAGAGTCTTCCAGGAGATCCCGTCATTCTCCTACTTCAGCCAAAGAGGAAGTTTATTTCGATCGTAGTCCGCAGATCGAAGAAGTAATCATTCCAAGTCAAGAGCCTGAAATTCAGTGGCGACGCCGCTCAGAAATTCAGGTGCAAAAAGATGAAGAAGAATATGATGATGATGATACTATGGAGATCGAAATGGTTTGTATGGTCAGCCACATTGATGTTGAAAATGATGATGGTGATGAAGAAGACCAACAATCACAGCCGCGTGTACGTGTTTATCGACGTCGCCACAGGGCTAGATTCATTGCTAGCCAAAGTGCTCGCTCCTCAGAAGAAGGAGATGAGGAAGAAGAAGAGGTTGGAGAAAATCCCTTCGGAGGTGAAGACATCACACTCGCTGAAATGAGAAATCAAATGAGGCGACAGATGCGAAGGAAAGACAGAGAAATCTCTCAGTTAAATGATAAAATGACTGAGATGATGACTCAGATGACGGCCATGATGGAGATGATGCAGAAGACCACTTCTGTGGGCCCTGCACCGGCTCAACCCGTCAACCAAGCTGCTAATTCTCAAAACCCTCAAGCGCCTCAAGCCTCAGGAGTGAAAGGTGTACTTAAAGGTGGCAAAGAAACTAATGATCCAACCCGCCAACGCACTCCCCAAAATGTGGCGAATGCCTCTGAACCTGTAACTGCATCGCAGTTGGAAGGCATAATCAGTGAAAAGATCAAGGCCATTATAGCTGCTGAACAGGCAGAGAAGTTGGTAGGAAAAGGTCGCCCGTACCCAGCAGAGTACGATCAGGTGCCATATCCAAAGGGATATTCTGTGCCGAAGTTCAATATTTTCGATGGCAATAAAAATCCCAGACAGCATCTGGCGCAGTTCAAAGCAACCTGTGGGAACACAGGGGGTAATGATGCTCTGCTATTCAGGCAATTCGTAAGCAGCTTGAGTGGAACTGCTTTCGAATGGTATGCCGAGCTGCCAAATGATTCTCTGAAGACCTTCGCAGAATTAGAGGCCTTATTCGTGAAGAGATTTGCCAGTGCAATAGAGATGACTACCATTGCTGATCTTGCCCTTGATAAAAGGAGGAAAGATGAATCAGTAACGAGGTACATAACACGCTGGCGCAATCTCAGTATGAAGTGCGAACAGCAGCTGGAAGAAGAACATGCAGTTCAACTGTTGATGGGGAACATTGATGATAAAATGCAACCCTTCTTATGCATGGCTTCAATCACCACCTTTCAAGATCTGTTGGATAGGGTGGCTAAGTTTGAAAAGTTGAACCTGTCAAAGTCAGAAAGCCTCCCTGACAAACCTAAAAAGGCTAAGGCGCCTGATGCTAGGAGAAATGATGTCTACTCTGCATTCCCTCCCAGACCTGATAAAGGTAAAAAGGTAGTATATAATGTGGATAAAGGAAAGCAGCCGATGCAATATGAAGAAAAATCAAAGCAAGCTTACAATCCAAACCCTCAACCAAAGTTGGTTCTTGGAGGAAATGACAAACCTCGAGTCTTTCCTGGTGGAGGAGAGCGCCAGAGGCAACCCACGGGAACTGGTGATAGAACGTTCCCTTCCCTCAAGGAGAAAATGAATAAAGAATATTCATTTAAAAGGGAGAGTGTCGCTAAACTATTTCGACAAGCACTCAAAAACGGTCTAGAATTGCCAGAATGCAAAAGACCTGAAGAGTCCAAACACAGTGACGACCCAAATTACTGCCCATATCATCGGGTAGTTAGCCATCCAATTGAAGATTGTTATGTCTTCAAAGATTGGTTAGAAAAGATGTACAAGAGGGGAGAACTGACATTATCAGATAATGTGTTGGTTCGTCCCAGAAAAGAATCCACCCGGGTAGTCACGTCCTCTTCCGTACTCCCGCTTAAAGAAAAAATGAAAGAACCTATTCAAGGTGAACAATGGGAAACGGTGATTTCCAAGAAGACATCAAAAATGCTGAAACAGTTAGGAGGAGTTCCTGGTGTCAAGTGGAAGTCCCCTACTGAGCCAGTACTGAATTTAAAATGGTTGCCTATGTCACAAGCATCCACTTCTAAACAGCAACCTGGTCAAGCTAGTTCATCCAAATCTGATAAAGCAAAGCCAAAGTCTTCTAGGAAGAAAGCCAAGTTGAAGAAGCCTGTGGTAAAGAAGACTGCAACTCAAAAGGCTATTGATAGTTTGGGTGAATATTACCAGACTGTCAGGAGGCCTATTAAGCTCGGTGATTTTATGAAAGAGCTTAAAATAGATGAAAAGGAGGAAGAAGCTGATGATGAATCTCTTCCTACGGAGATATGCCGAGTCATCTCAACAACATTAAAAATATCAGAAAGGGAGAAATACGCTGAAGAAGCGGCCCCTGAATTCTGTCTAATGATATCATCAATGGAATTCAGTTCAGAAGATCTATGTTTTCCAGATGATGAAGATTCAGACCCAAGCGTATCATCACAAATGAAACAAGTAAAGTTAGGAGACGATTCCGAGTCTACAGATGAATCCCCAGACACAACAATGGCTGACTCTGAAGAGAATGCTTCATCAAACAAGTCTGAATCAGATGAGGTGGCCCAGGTGCAGTTGAGGAGTGGCAAGATATTGCCGCCTCCACCAAAGAAGGAGATTCCTAACAAAGATAAATGAAAAGAGATAATTGTCAATGAAGATATTATCCTAAATGACTCCAAGAAGAAAGAGACTTCATCTAAGGGGATAGATTACAATATCTTATCCCACTTGAGGAAGATTCCAGCACAACTCAGCATATATGATGCCCTCTTGATGTCTAAAGACCTTCGAGAAACTTTGATCCAAGCTCTTAAGGACCCCGAAAGATATGAGGCATATTTTGTTGAGCGCAACTTGACGGAAGTCTTGCAAGCTCGAAATGAGCCCCTCATCACCTTTGCTAATGATGATATGATGCTTGGAACGGCAGATCACAACCGCCCTCTGTATGTTACGGCAGAGAGCGACGGTATGATGATCAGTCGAATTTTGATTGATCCCGGATCTTCCATAAATCTTATGAGCCTTAAGGCACTGAGATCCCTCTGCCTCGATGTGGAACATCTTGGGCAAGACAAGTTGATGGTGCATGGTTTTAACGAGAAAGGGCAGAAAACTCTTGGTTCGTTTATGCTTCCTCTTGTATTTGGGGAACTTCATACAGAAGCCAAATTTTATGTAATTGATGCGGACACCTCATTTAAGGCGCTATTGGGTCGACCTTGGCTGCATGAATACGGCGTTGTCCCTTCAACATTACACCAGTACATGAAGTATCTCAGAGAAGGAGAAGAATTCAGAATTTCTGGTGATATTCAGCCCTTTGCAGTACATGAAGTAACAATTTATGAAGATGCAAAGTACTTCATGCCAAAGAAGCAAAAGTCGTCAAGTTCTCTTGAGGCTAGAGCATCAAATTCTAAAGCTGCAAAGAAACCCAAGCAAGAAGATGAGAAGAAGCGTGTAGGAAGAAAGAAAGCGACGCCAACTCTTCCTAAAGCATCAATCATTCCTAAAGAAAAAAAACATGTACCTCATCTTGGGAGTGACACGGATGAAGATGATGTTACTCCTGCCAAATCTAGAAAAGTATGCCAGTCCACGGATGAATGGAGTAGGCAGGTTGAATTTTCAAATGATGATTATGACTACGACTCAATCTACATGAACTCAGTGCAGAGTGTGTTCTCCAGAAGAATAGACAGTCTGTTGATTTCAGACAACGTACTCGTAGTCACACGTGTTCTCTTGCAACATTTCAAGGAAATCATTTCGCGCGAGGTTCATAAAATTGAAGAACTCTCCACTCTTTATCTGCCTCCCCGTAAAAATGGGACTGTGCCAAAGAATGTGCTATATTCCACGGGAGTTCATGAAGAGGAGAATCATGACTGGGATTGCATGCTCATCGACTCCGAAGAATTATTTCCTACTAGGCTACCCAAATTCAATACCAAAAATATTCAAAGAATGCTACGAAAGCAAATCAATATTCCTACTACCAAACGACAGCTCCGTACAAGCTTAGGCCTCTGGTATGGGAGGAGTCCGCGTCCGTTACGGCAGAAGGATACAGACGCATATAAAGGTATTGGATTCATCAAAAGAAAATTCCTCCGGAAGGAGATTTGTCGGGCGATCACATGTGGAGAAATCAAATCCGATGATGATGGTGCTGAAGAAACATACGAAACCAATGCTTATGATGATCAACCCGTAGAAGCTGAGCCTGCACCAGAAGAATTGGAAGATGGTGGACAAGCTGCTACGATGGACGAGCTCAAAGAAGTCAATTTGGGAACTGAGGAGGACCCTCGCCCAACCTTTATTAGCTCTCTTTTGCCAGAAGATCAAGTAGAAGAAGTGAAGAAGCTCCTCTGTGAATTCAGGGACTGCTTTGCCTGGACATATGCTGAGATGCCTGGCTTATCCCCTGATGTGGCAGTTCACAGATTGGCCATCAAGCCTGATGCAACACCCGTCAAGCAAGCTCCAAGGAGAATGAGATTGGAGATTGAAGAACAGGTGATTGCAGAAACAAAGAAGCTCATAGAAGCAGGCTTCATTCGAGAAGAGAAATATGCCGACTGGATTGCCAATATCGTCCCTGTAAAGAAGAAGAATGGCCAGATTCGTATCTGCATCGACTTCAGGGACCTCAATAAGGCATGCCCGAAAGATGACTTTCCGCTCCCAGTATCAGAGCTTCTAGTTGACAATACATCCAATTACGATATGTTCTCCTTTATGGACGGATCGTCAGACTACAATCAGATTAAAATGGCGCATGAAGACGAAAGACATACATCATTCAGAACGCCTATAGGCATATTTTGTTATACAGTCATGCCCTTCGGCCTGAAGAACGCTGGTGCCACCTACCAGCGGGCGATGACTCGTATATTTGATGATTTGATTCATTAGAAGATCGAATGCTATGTAGATGACTTGGTCATTAAAAGCATAGGCCGAAAAGACCACATTGATGATTTGAGAATTGTGTTCGAAAGGATCAGAAAGTACGATCTGAAGATGAACCCTCTCAAGTGTGCATTTGGGGTATCCTCAGGGAAATTTCTGGGATATGTTGTTCGACATCGAGGAATCGAAGTCGACCCCAACAAGATCAAGGCGATCGTGGAGATGCCACCTCCAAAGAACCTTCGTCAACTCCGCTCCTTACAAGGACAACTGGCTTTCATTCGGAGATTTATATCAAATCTATCGGGTAGGTGCCAGCCATTTTCAAAGCTAATGAAGAAAGATGTCCGTTTTAAATGGGACGCAGAGTGCCAAGAAGCATTTGACAGCATCAAAAGATATCTGTTGAATCCTCCTATTCTCGCGACGCCAATCCCGGGAAAGCCTCTTATACTGTATACGGCAGCACTAGAAGAGTCCCTCGGAGCATTATTGGCCCAGCATAATGAAGAAGGCAAGGAGAATGCACTCTACTATATCAGTCGGAGGTTGATAGGAGCAGAAATCCGCTACTCTCCAATCGAGAAGCATTGCTTGGCCCTGATCTTCGCAGTTCAGAAGCTCCGCCATTATATGTTGTCTCACAAAATCACCTTGATATCAAAGATCGATCCGTTGAAGTTCTTGATGACAAGACCAGCGTTGACAGGTCGTTTGGCAAGGTGGGCAGTGATACTCCTGCAGTTTGATATCACATATGTCCCTCAAAAGGCAGTGAAAGGGCAGGTGTTGGCAGATTTTCTTGCTGCTCATCCTATCCCTGCAGATTCTCTGCTCAACGACGATCTACCTGACGAGCAGATCATGAATGTTGAAAAAGAGGAGATGCTACGAGTATGGAAAATGTATTTTGATGGAGCATCGTCAATCAAACGTGCTCGGCCTCCAAATCTCGAGAAAGCTCAAGCCGGAATTGGAATCATTTTCGTAGCACCCGAGGGAGGAATAATGAGATTTTCGTTCAGTTTGACTGAACCTCGGACCAATAATGAGGCTGAATATGAAGCCCTAATAGCTGGATTGGAGATTACAATCGATGTCCGAATTCAAAATCTCCAAATTTTTGGTGATTCTCAACTTGTTGTAAATCAAGTGTTGGGAGTTTATAAAATCACCAAGTTTGAGTTGGCCTGTTATCATCGGCGAGTTCTTGAGCTTATGAAACAAATTTCAGTTGTCAAACTAACTCAAGTTCCCCGAGGTCAAAATGCCAAAGCCGATTCTCTTGCCAAATTGGCTAAAGAAATGACGAATATGGACGACGAATGGCCTATAATAATTATGGTGCACAATCGACGGATCTTAGAGCCAGCATTACTACAATTCCCGCAGGCAGAGGGAATACCAAATTCAAGCCAGCAGGATGCAACTCCGGTTGATCCTCAACCTCCCCAACCAATTGATGTTGAAGATCAGTCTAAAGAACAACAAGTTCCTAAGAAAAGGCGTAAGGCCAGTCAAACTTCAGAATCATGGTGGCATTGTCTAGATGTCGAGGAAGAAGATGACTGGAGACTGCCTTTCATTGATTACTTTAAAGAAAGTAAATTGCCAACAGACAAATCACTAGCTGCTCAAATCAAGAAGAGAGCGCTACGATATGCATTTGTCAACAACACATTGTATCGACGTGCTTTCGATCAAATGTGGCTAAGGTGCCTAGGGACCAAAGAAGCTGATAAAGTTGTGGCAGAAGTTCACGAAGGACTTTGTGGAGCACACCAATCAGGTCCCAAGATGGCAATCAAAATTAAAAGAATGGGCTACTATTGGCCAACCATGGTCAGAGATTGTATCAATCATGCTAAGAGGTGCCATGAGTGTCAGATCCACGGTGATGTTATACATCAACCGCCAAATCCGCTGCACCCTACAATAGCATCCTGGCCATTTGAATGTTGGGGTACTGATATTATCGGGCCGATAGATCCGCCGTCATCAGCAGGACACCGCTTTATCTTGGCAGCAACTGACTACTTCTCAAAGTGGGCAGAAGCAGCTCCATTCAAAGAAGTTACGTCTGAGCACGTGATCAACTTCTTTACCCACAATATCGTCTACAGATTCGGTGTGCCACGCCGAATAATCTCAGACAATGGTACTGCATTCAAAAGTACAAAAATTTACAAGTTCGTTGATCGGCATAAAATCGATTGGCGATATTCCTCTATATACTATCCAAGAGCAAATGGCTTAGCTGAAGCCTTCAACAAAACACTAGTGAAATTGCTAAAAAAGATTCTCTCCAAGAACAAAAGAGAGTGGCATACAAAAATGGCAGAAGCGTTGTGGGCATATCGTACGACCTACAAAACGCCAACCAAAGCCACTCCTTATTCTCTAGTATTTGGAGTTGAGGCCGTACTGCCGCTAGAAGTTGAACTTCCATCTCTTCGAGTTGCTGTCCAGAATGAGCTGACTCAAGAACAAAATGCTCGTCTAAGAATGGAGGAGCTCGATGCACTCGATGAATTCAGGTTACAAGCTCAGCAGAACTTGGAGATCTATCGAGCAAGAATGACAAAATCCTTTGATCGAATGGTGCGTCCTCGATCATTTCAAGAAAGAGAATTGGTCCTGGTGCAGAGAAGGCCAATAATCACGCATAGAAAAATCGGTGGCAAATTCGTATCCAACTGGGAAGGACCTTTCGTCATCGAAAAGGTATTTCAAGGAGGAGCTTATCAACTCATCGATCTGAATGGTCAAAGGCCCATGCCGCCGATCAATGGCCGATACCTGAAGAAATACTACGCATGAAATTTTTCAAAGAAATATTGTGCTTAATGTATTATGTTTTCATACATTATTGTTAGCACATGTATTCCATATTTTGAAATTCTCCCGTATTATGAGAACACGTTTCAAAATTCCCCTGTTAGACTGGGGGCATTTTAAATATTTATTCGAGTCGACATCATGCTGCGTGCCGAGATCCCCGAATAAATATTTAAAATTTCAAGATTCCAATTCTATTCTGCTCTAAAACGACCCTGCAAGACAGGGGGCATTTTAAATATTTATTCGGGTCGACATCGCGCTGCGTGCCGAGATCCCCGAATAAATATTTAAAATTATCAATTCAAATGCTACTTTGTGCTAAAGAATACAAAGACTTCTTTTTTAAAGCCTATGCAGGTGATCTCTCAAAGATCGATACAACACATTCTCCAACAAAACCAAGACTCAAAGGTCAAGAAAGAGACTTTTGTGGCTACACACTCCTACAAATTGAGCTGGAAAAGCTTGAAGTCTTTCAACAGCCTGAAGCTTAAGGTTCGAATGGGTGTAAAAGGTCGAATCCAATAAGCCCAAATATGGCCGGATCGCTGGCAGCTCCGTTTACTCAATAAGCCATAAAAAAGGCCGTAGTAGCCGAACCCCCACTTCGTCAACCTGTCAGTAGGGACTGTAGGAAGTACGAAAGCCAATTCGACTCGACCAGTTCAAGTGATCGAAGTCTAAAAAGTTCTCCAAAATGACTGGATAATCAAAGTTCCAGTGAAAGATGGGTCTCGAGCAACTACTGAATGTTCGTAGGCTCCAAAATCTAAAATCGCGAAGGATGACTCCAAATCTGTCAACTTCAGCAAAATCAGCATTGGGAAGCGCAATTCTCATAGCTCAAGTCTGAAGCCTGAATGGGTGTAAAAAGGTCGGATCCAACAAGCCCAAATATGGCCGGATCGCTGGCAACTCCATCTACTCAACAAGTCATAAGAAAGGCCGCAATAGAGGAACCCCCATCTCAGCAACCAGAGGACGAAGAGCTGTCAAATCCCAGCTCTCCCGATCTGATGAACTCAAGTGATTCAGATTAGAGTCTTCTCAAGTGGTTAAGGATCAAAATACTACCTACATTCGGTACTATCAACTAAATCTAAAACCTGCAAATCCTTCAGCAAATCCGTCAAGCACAAAGCGAGGATCGAAGGAACTTTTCTTCAACAAGTCCACCAAAGCACAAAGCAAAGGACCGAAGAAAACTATCCCAAAGTTCAAGAAAAGCCATAAGCTGAACTAAGGGAATTCTGTCATCAACAAGTCCGCTATGCACAAAGCTCTGGACCGATGACTTTTCGCCATCGACCTAATACAAACCTAAGGGTTTAAGTCATTGGCATCTACTCCTTCATCAAGCCCGCCAAAGCTAGAAGCAAAGGGCAGAAGGAATACAAAATTTTTGACAAGTCAACAAAAACAAATCAGACAATCCTTCACCAAGTCTGCAGCATAAAGCACAGGACAGAAGGAATCTAAATCTCGGGACGCTAGCAAAAAGCTGCAGAATGAGCACCCTAGATGATATCTACAAATGTCCCTAAAGACTGGGGGCATTTTAAATATTTATTTGGATTGACATCGTGCTATATGCCGAGATCCCCAAATAAATATTTAAAATTTCGACAAGATATCAACCATCTATGGATACATCTAGAAGTGTTATGGAGAAAGAAGATTAATGTGACATCCAAATAAAATTTTGGAGATCCACTAAAAGAGAGTAGTGTGACATCCAAAACAACTTTTGGAGATCCACTAAACGAAAATTCCAGTGTGACATCCAAACAGATTTTGGAGATCCACTAAATGAAAACCCTTGTATGACATTTAGAATAGATATCTAGAAATCCACAGGGTCAATCAGCATGCAACAAATGTGGCCCGCTCCAGACGCCTACCACATTTGTTGGGGGGCATTTGTTAACCTGCCGTATAAAACAAAAAAAAAAATATAATTACGTACCTATTCGGCGCCGAATTCAGCACGTCGTCGACCACGTTCGAGCGCCGAATTCAGCACGATGTCTTTTATTCTCCCACGATCTCCGCATAAGGTTCGCACGACGACGTCTCGCTCTCATTCACTCCCTCTCTCGATCGACTTCGCTCCACCCACGACTTTACCTTCCTGAGAGGTCGGAAGTTGCGACGTTTGATCGGAGGTAACAACAGGAGCCGCTCGCTGCGAAGATAACTTTCTCTCGGTCGTGCGCTTCTTTGGCCTCTTTGCTGTTGCTCGACTTCACCCGCTCGACGACTTTCCATTCCAGTTGGATCGGAAGTTACGACCATTTTGATCGGAAGCAACAATCGGAAGCTCGCTTGCTGGGACGGTAACTTTCTCCCTTCCGGTTGCTTCTTCAGCTCCTTCCCTAGCCGATCGACTTTGCTCCCTTGGACGACTTTCCTTCCTCTCAGATCAGAAGTTACTACCTTTTGATCGGAAGCAAGCAGAGGAGCTCGCTGGCCGTGCGGATAACTTTCTCCCTTCCACTTCTTCTCCGGATCCACCAGGGCTGACAGACTTTGCTCCCTCCGACGACTTGCTCTTCCCATTGGATCGAAAGTTACCACACTTTGATCGGAAGCAGCCACGGGAGCTCGCCGCAGTGAAGGTGACTCTCTCCCTCTCACTCGTTCGTTCGGCCAAATCCCGTAATTCCACTGTGCCGAGAGATCTCAAAAAAAAGAATTTTTTTATTGATATTTAATTAATGTTAATTAATTATAAATGTTATAATTAATTATATTTAATTTTAATTAAATTATTATAATTAAGTTAATTAATTATAATTAATTTTAATTAGAATTGATGTTAATTTATTATAATTTATAAAATTAATTATTATTAATTAATATCAATTAATTATGATTTATTCAAATTAATTAAAATTAATTATTTATAATTAATCATGGATTAATTATAATTAATAATCTTAATTAAATTTAATAAAATTTAATTAATAAGTTTAATTAATTATAATTAATTAAAAGTAATTAATTAAAAATAATTTATTAATTAATTATAATTAGTTAATATTAATTATAATTAATTCAAAAAAAAAGAAAGGAAAGAAGTAAAAAAAAAAGAAGAATCCCTCTTGCCTCGTGCCTCGAGCCTCCGTCGACAGTCGCCGACGATTCCCCGCCGGGTCTTAAAGGTATAAATTTCTAACTCTAATCCCGTTCTCGACGCCTGCAGCGGACCGGAGAACCACCTATACGCGCTCTTGTAGCACGGTAGGAGGGAGCCCGGTGCGAAGCATACGACGAGGCGGGTAAGCCCTATACACGCTCTTGTAGCGTGGTGGGGACGGACCTTGACCTCGACCTCGACACCGACACCGCCGACGACTGCTACGTAAGGTATAATTTCTAACCCCAATCCCATTCTCGATGTTTGCAGCGGACCGGGGAACCACCTATACGCGCTCTTGTAGCACGGTAGGAGGGAGCCCGGTGCGAAGCATACGACGAGGCGGGAGAGCCCTATACACGCTCTTGTAGCGTGGTGGGGAGAGTCACTGCTGTTTTGGGAGTCACTGCTGTTCTGGTACGCTACTGCTGTTCTACTGTACGGGTACTGCTGAAGGCCCCATACACGCTCTTGTAGCGTGGTGGGATGAAATTTTGTACGGCCGCGGTGTCCAAGGACACCTACCATACACGCTCTAGTAGCGTGGTGGGAAGGCCCAGCTCCCCAATTTTCCCCCAAATGGGGGATATGCCGGGGTGCTGCCGAAATTTTCACTGAAGTACACGAGACTTAAACAATTTGAAGACTTCAGCTGAGCAAAAATATAAAAGACCTGTACTTGAACAAAAATGTACAGAACTCGAACTAAATGAGCAGAGGACTTGTATGAACAGAAAAGAACAAGAGCATGCATTCAAATGAACAATGAACTGTGGACCTGAATCAGAACAAAACTCAAATGATTTCTGAATATCAAATCCAAATGAAATCAAATTGGAACTCAAACTCAAATCATTTGAGCACAAAATTAAACTAAAAAGGACTCCAGAAAACTTTGAACAAAATGTGAGCATGCAATTGAATTCAAAGGACTGCAGGGGGATTGAACAAGACTAAAACATCAAACAAAGACTTTGATTTGGACTGGATCTGGATCCGAACAAAGCAGTTGAACTCGCACTTGAACTCAGGCTATACGACATCAAGTGGGGATTTGTAAACTTGATGAATTCAAGTCTAAATGAAACTGAATTTGGATCCAAACACATGCAAAGATCAAAATTTGGACCACATATGGGAAACTTAAACTACAAGACCTCGATGCGTGAAATCCTACGATAAAACCCACCTGAGATTGATGATAGGTGGGCATGATGTGGGAACAGTGGGTCTTCTACGAACATCTCTAGGAGGTCGTAGCAAATACAACGGATCCCTACAAACAAACACGAGCCACTTGTGGATAACAACAGTGTGTATATCGCAAATACAACGAACCACTGTGGACACAAGTACATCTCCTACGATGATCCCAACGAGGTCAAACAAATACAATCAAACCACCCGAGATTGACGAAAGGGTGGATATGATGCAGAAGCAATGGGTCTTCTACAAACATTTTCAAGAGGTCGTAGAAGACGAAGCAGTCCCCTGCAAATGGATACTTGTGGATAACAACAGTGTATTGAAAGCACAATGAATCACTGTGGACACAAGTACGAATATCACCTACGACAGTGGTGATCAAGAGCTTCAAGTATGTCGAGTACAAAGGCAGCCCGATGTACGAAAAGGACACCCCCTGGCAGAAGAGATGACATGTTTGAACAAATTAGAATCAAACTTCCTGGTGTTCCAAATTCTCTTCTTAGTTCTATACTCAAGAAGAAAACAGCTCTGGTACCCACAAATACCGGAAATTACAAGTCTGCCACATTGAAGATCCTAAAAAGGGAGTTCTTCCCAAATTAGCATTCTTTGACTCCAGAATCTAGAAAATCCTTCCCCGGTGAATGAGAAAGGGGGATTCAACATCAAAACTCATCGCCACCGGATCTACAACATTCGTACAAGCAGACAGAAGGCATCTATAATTATTTCAAAGTACCCATGCACGTGCACCTTAGTTTGTATACACATAGGTACACAAGGGGTAAATACAATCTCAACCCGCATGGGCCCCGACGAGCGTGTTATTGGTACACACGTGACGCTTAGGGATGCTGCGTGGGTTGACAAGTGAATTCAAGTTCGAATCCGATCCTTCTATACGGATCAATAGAAGTCGATAAGATTCGAACTACCGAACAAAATACACGGTTGTATCGAACGGTGTATTTGTTTAAATACATTCTTTTTAGGCTTTCAAAGCCTAAAATCAAGAGAATTCACTAAACAAAAGGCACAAAGCCTACGAGAAACCCGATCCCCTATCGATAAGTTGATAGGGTCGACAAGGTTCAATCAAATGGAAATGACCCCTAAGCACTCCGATGATGGCCGCGTTGATTGAAGATCTCAACCGGAGGGGTTCCCAAATATTCCAAAGCTCCACCCAAATATTCACAAAAATCCAAAAATCCCTAAAATCCAAAGCTCCACAAAAAGCCCAAATTATATATATTTAAAATTTGAAATCCAACCATCAAAGGCTTAAAGCAAAATCCATCCACCCTCCGCAACAGTCTGTCGAGGTGGATAAATTCAAATAAACTCTAGCTCACAAAGAGCCAAATGCCTAGTCAAAAATATCACTAGGATCCATTCTCAAACAATCTCTTGCCAGTAAGGACGTGGTACGTGTCCTCTAACCGGCGGTCTGCCGCTAAATGGCCACCGCAGGATAAACGGTTACGACGACCCGGGGTCCTCTGAACCGCGTGGTTTCGCCGCCAAATGGCACCACGATATACCGGTTATGGCCAGAGCCAATACGCTCCTTATTGACATCAAATCCTTGAGATATGAATCAATAGGATATGATCGATAGGGCACAAAGCCCTCTGTTAGCTAAGGTGGATTCAAATTTGTCCCCTTAGACAAACATTCAACCCCGGTCTACAAGGTCCCCTTGGACGAAGCAACCCATGGCTGCCGACAAGGATCCTTCTGTCAGGTTGGGTCGACTACCTCCTCTGACTAAGTAGACCAGTGACCACGATGGCCCGGGACGACGGAACCATGGGATCTTGATCGGGTCTATCATCCATTCCCCCACCATCCGCTTTAAGTGCAAGATGGTGCAATTTCCTATTTTAAATATCAAATATACTCAAATCCAAATCCAATTTTCAATACTCAAACCCATTCTGCTACTATATGCCAGATAACACGTATTTCATACGTATCTGATTGACGACTAGCCTTAATCGAAAGTTCTCTCTCGTGATCGGGAGGGGTAATTAACTATAGGGGCTTGCGCCTATAGGAAACCAGAACTCAGATCATAAAGTCCTCACAAAATGAGGGCGAAATCTCTGGGTAGTGTCTTATCTACAAACCCATCTGCCTTCCAAAATTTACCTCTGAACTTATTCCGTTAAAACTCCCTCGCCGAATAAGAAGAGCGAGCGGAGGCCGGGGCCGAATTTTCGGAGCCCACAGTAAGCAAACACACCAATCAATTTTTTACAACATGCAATCAAATCATCAAAAAAACCTGGCACACATCAGAAAAGGAAACACCGGCCTAGCCTAGATCTATAAGGGGTGCCCTAGCAAAAAAATTCTTTGTGTGTGTGAGGCTTGTGTGGTTAGAATAGATCCTAAGTTGGGTAGTTAGTTAAAGTTGCCTAGAGTTTCAAGTTTGTTGAAGGCCAGAAAAAGAAACTTTATTTAAAGTTCAAATATTAGTGAATTAGGAAGCATTTTAGTTAATTTAGTTTGTCGATCACCTTTAATACTTATGATAGTGATATTTGAAGTTTAAATTATATTAGTCAATTTTGAAAGGTCTTGGGTCCTCTTGAGTACTAGGATGAGGGAGTCCAAAAATTCACTATGATAATTAGGCTAGGTTTGAGGCTCCTAACACTTTAGGTGAATACTAGACCTTAAGATGAGTAGTTAGATAGGTAGTTTGCTGGATTTGGAGTTTCCTACGCAAAGTTATGAATTTTGAAAGTTTCTGGCCTTAGACTATAGGCTTGGATTGACCGAAAAGTTGACTTTCTAATTTATGTTAGTTTATAGAATTCTAATATTTTTAATAAATACTAGACCCTAATTGGAGTTGAATGAAATTGATTTTACCTAATTTAGAATTTTCTACAATTAATTATGAATTTCTAAAGTTTGGGGTATTTATGGAAATATCTAAATTATCTAATTAAGGGGTCATTTTATGGTTTTGATCCAAATCAGCTCCAAATTGATTGGAATCACCATAATAGGTCATAAATGATCTAAGAAGGTTTTTCCAAGTGTTTGGAAAAATTTTGGTATTTTTAATAATTTTTAATGATTTATTAGGGGCAAAATGCTAATATTCAATTGAGGTTAAGCTAAGGGTCAGATTGGAATCAACCTAAGGTGCCCTATTTATATCATGTTAAGAACTAAAATATGAAGAGTTTGAGCTATTATTGATATTTTTATGAATTGAAATCAATTTATTGTAATTTTTAAAAGGTATCGGACTCTATTTACCAGATAAATTAGGGTTGGTAATTAAAAGGTCTAAAAGCTCCTAAAAATTATTAGAAAATTTTGGGAGTTTTATGATGTCACTAAGTTTAAGTGTTGAAGTTTTTATGTCAATCAGAAATCTATCCTAGCTCCTAGAATTTTTCTAAATTCGCTAGATGGGTCATTGATTATTGTCCTTAGGGTGTCACTATGTTATAGGAGTTTGAAGTGAAGTTTTATCTAACCCTCGAGGTAACAATATAGGGGATACACAAATAAAGTAAACACACCGTATCCTTAGATCTAGGGGAGCCTAACTAAGTGCTCGTGCATCCTACGCATGCAAACTACGATAAAAGATAAGTACGCTAGACGAGGTGATTAGTGAATGATTGGGACTCAACCATCCACTCTCCCATGATTTGCTCTTCACATGCACAATCTATGTTTAAAATTTTATAAAAGTGAATCTCCCAAAAATTAAGATTTAATAATATAAGTAATTTTAAAATAATTTAAAATACTTACAAATATATAAATTTTAGAAAATAGTGTAATTAAAAAATAAATAAATTTATAATATATCATATAGGGGAGATCCAATGGCCACCCTAAGGAGCTTTCAAAATAATTTGAAAATAGTATTTTAATTCAAAATAATTATAATAGTAATTATTTAAATAAGATTAAAGTGCTCAAAATAGCAATTAAAAACAAAAATCTGTCAAAATAGTAAAATTCAATTTCTAAAAATACTTTTAAAATAAAGTATGCATTTTTCTCAAAAGAATGAGGAGTTATATGACAAAATCCGACTTAAAATGAATTAGTTATCATTTATTGAAATTTAAATGATTAAAAGGTAATTTAAAAATAATTTTAAAATAATTAAGACTTACAAAAAATAATAATAATTATAATAATAATTGATAATTGTAAATAAAATAAACTTTAAAGTTTCTAAAAATTTTAAAATAATATAATAATAAATTTTTAATTAAAACATTAAGATTTCAAATCATTTTATTAATTAAATAATATTCAATGACTAATTAGTTAAAGATAATTTAAAGTAAATGAATAAATATTAATTAATAAATAAAATACATAAAATAATATTTAATTTTTTAAAGTAATTTGGTAAAATAATAATTATCAGAAATTAAGAAAAATATTAAAAGTTTAAATTAATTTATTAATTAAATGATATTAAAAATAATTAATAATAACAAATAATAGTAAATATTTAAAATAATGCTAAAATAGTAAAATAATAATAATAATAATAATAATAATAATAGTAATAAAAAATATTAAAATAGCAATGATAATGAAAATAGTAATTAATAAATAAAAATTATTATATAATAATTAAAAGTAAATTATATTAATATTAAAGTAATGATTCTTTACTCTTTTATTAATATTTTAAAAAATATATAATATTTTTAATTAAAATTAATTTTAAATTAAAGAGGCCGAGAATACACTTAAAAAACTAATTAAAATCAAATCGTGGTTGTCATCTGACATATCAGCCTCGGATTGGTTGTTTCAAACCGCGGCCAATCATTGACAATGATTGCGCCGCCACGCAATCATTGCCAATGATTGCAGTGGCGTGGGACCCACATGCTTTTCACTTGATCTAGTAAGCACGTCCCGCAGCCGTTAGATCTTCCACCATTTCAAACGAACGATTAAGATCGAGTTGGACGGGAACCTATCCTACACAGTGGGATGTGCTATTCGGATCGATCAGGAAATGACGAGATCATAGTCGTTGATTATGTAATCAACGACCGTGATTTCGTACAGTTCAAAGGAAATTAACAGAAACCCTAGAATAGTATTTTACTTCATTCTCACAAACGACTCGACGAAATTTTATGAAAATTTAAACATAAGTTCTACACATGAGCAGAAATCATGGGGTGATGTTTGTTTGGCTTAAAAGCCAATTTTTAGAAAGCTATTTTACCCTATGTGTAGTAACATATTATAAGGGTTTTTTTAGAGATCAAACCGTTGGATTTTCGCGTTATTGGGCTTGTTGCACTTGTAGATTGTCCACGCATAATTTCTTAGTTGAACACGATCTTTGAAATGTCTTGGATCAATCAAAAATCGTCTAGGGACATTTTTTCCTTCAGTTGGCCAAAAGGTTGCCGCCAGCGAGGTCTTGGCAACGGGATTTGCTTGTAAAAGGTGGATGGAGGTGGGGAGAGCCCTCACACAAAATTCTAGGGCTTTTGGTGACCTAGAGAGAAAGAGCAAGAAAGATCATTTCCAAAATCTAATTTCTCCCTATTTAAAGCCCCTACCTTATGATGGACGGTTGAGATCGAGTTTGGAATCAAATAGGATGGAAAATCGGTCGGTTTGGTCGTGATTTTCAATCCGTTTGGAAACAATTTCATGCATTAAAGAGCCTTTAATGGGCCTTAATAGGTCAAATTTGAACCATTAATACTTGGGCTGACCAAGTCAAAGGTTGACTTAGTCAACCCAGCCAACTAGACCCAAGGGAGAGAGGATTGAATCCAAGAAGCCATGGGATTGAGTATGATTTTGATTTAGGCTCAAATGTGTCTAAATGGGTTCAATTGACCCAATAAGACTTGGGTTGGGTTGACTTGGTCAACCTAGTCTATTGAGTCCCATATAAGGGGTTGAGTCCAAGAATAAAGTTTGAAATGCATTTGAAATTAATTTGGGCTAACAAGAGGTCAACATTAGTTTATTTCATGCTACTTGTGGCCTTGTGCCTTTGTGGATTGTGGCCATTGTGGTTTTTTTATTGTCTGTTTGCTACTCGACGGTTTCTGTCAGCTAAAATAAAATTAAAATTGAGAAAAAACCTAAAAAAAATTATTAAATTAAGTTGGTTGGCGAGTTGTGTCGACCTGGGTCGAGTTCGGGTTCAGTAATTAAACCAATTTATGAAAATGGGTCGGGTTTGAGTCATCTAAGATATATTCATGTTAGTTTCGAGTTTGACCTGAACCCAAACCCGATTACCCATTTTAACACCCCTAAATGAATCAGTGCTTTTTAAGACATGCAAAATTCCTTATAGGAAACTAGATGATTATGATTTGTATGACAAGCAAAACTTTATACAATTAATGTTTTTAAAGTACTTATACAAGGGCACATCCAACATACGAGCCCACATTGCTCGGGAAAAAAAAAAAAAAGAGTATCCCATTCGATCGTTTTCTTTCACATGCCTAGCTTCCTCTAATTATTCACAATAAAGAGCATTGGGCATTCAGCCTCTTGTGGCATGCAGAAACTCTCACTTTGTTGCATGTACCTATGGCTTCCAATGGTCCAATAGTTCAACCCCGGCGGCCGGAAAATTCCACTCGCATAGTCCGCAATCGCACGAGTTTACCGAGTTCTTCTATTTCTTCTTCATTCCTTTTCTATTTCTTCTTCTTCCTTCTTCTTCCTTCTTCTTCTATTCTATCCAGTTGGTGTATCTCCATCCATATGAGATTGAAATGATTTTATTTATGTTAGAATCGGCTTGACAGAGCCTTCTCTATCATTTCTAGTTGCTTAGTTTTATTATGTGGATTTGGGTATCAAATGAGATTTTAATGCTTTTGGAATGTAAAGATTGTTGTTGATGCCTAATTTGATGTGGTAGATACATAGCAATATTCATATGATTGTGTAGAGGTTTTCTGGTTTGAACTTCTGTAGGTATTATGCTCTAATGAGGTTATTTAATCTTGAGCGCATGTCTAAGGTAGTCCTCACCATGTATTGAAGGATATGGTTATTTTCCCATGTAGTCTTATAAATTATTCTACTACAAATTGATTGATGCTTTTTCATTAAATCTTTATGAGCTTTATGTGGAGATTGTTGTTGCTAGCCATAAGTAATTTTGTTTGTTCAAAATGGTTAGCTACGTATCAAATTATATTTGAGTTATGTCATGTATTTTAGAGTTTTAGCTGTGATTGGTAGAGAAGCATGAGAGGTTATTTTGATCCTCTATTAAGGTGTGCACACAAAGTGTTTGTGTTAATGTCTAACATCATACTATAAGCTCTCTTGAGATATGGATAATGCAAGTTCTTTTTTTTTTAAAGTGAAACAATGATAATCTCTAGTTCTCTTTTGTAGTCATTGAGTAACCCATTCTACGTTCATGCTCGCATTCAATCTCCAAATGCTACAGAAGGGTTTAGTCATGTTCTGCGAAGTGCTTCTTATGACTCAAGAGTTGTTTGAACTTTTGACCCATGAATGTTGATTTACTAGATTTTTATTGTTTTTTTTTTTTAAGGATCTTTTTTTGCTTTGTCTTGAGGAAGGTTTGTTTTTTTTTTTTTGGAATGAAATGTTGATTTAGGGAATGGTTTTGATATGAAAGCAAAATTATGAGCGTACATTTGAGAAGATCTTTTCATATGTTTGTTAGCTTGAAGCATGGAAAGTTTTCTTTTTTTATATATATATTTATATTAAGCTTTAATGGTTGGTTCATATTTTATGCTGAAAAGGTTTCAAAAGCATATATTATTGAAAATTATTTCATGTTGGAGAAACCTCAAAAGTGGTTTATTGTTGGAAAAGTGGCTTATGTGCAAAAGTTTTATATTTGACAAGGTTTTGAGAATATATTACAATATCATGTGCGCTTTCAAAAGAAGAAGAATAAATTTGTATGCTTATTGAAAAATTTTATATGTTTGAAAGTGTTAAATATTTATGCCGAGATTAACTCCTTATATAATATGAAGTATTTGATTAATTATAGTTGCTAAAGTTTTATCTCCTGTGATGCACATGCATGATAGATCTTGTTGAAAGTTAAAAGAAAGTTTGGATATGAGTTAGTATTTTTCTTAGAGATCACATGAATTAGTCTACATTCCATGTATTATTCCAAGTATCACTCATTAGTCAAGTTTTATAAATTTGGTTGCGTAGGCTTATTTTCTTGTCATGAATGAATCTGATTCGCCGAATGTCGTGTTAGTTGTTCATCTCAGAACAAAGAAAGAGGAGTCTAAAAAATGCATGTGGTCGTTGAATGAAATATTTGTAGAGCCATGAGTCTTACTTTCATGAGTTTTTCTTCGCCAAACTCGTCGCTTATGAATGAATATCTTATGCTTCAAAATGTGATGGTTGAAATGGTTTCGATCTTTGTTATAAATTAGCTTTGTTATAAATTAGAGGGTGCATTCACTACCGTTCCTTGTTGTCTATATTTGCTACCTTTATTCGATTATCAAGTGATATTTTAGTCCATTTGGGAGATGTCAATGGTTGTTGTTATCCTTGGATAGTTTCTTGAGACATAAATGAAACTTGTTGTTGACCTTGATTTTGCCCAGACTTGGGCTTGGAGAGTTGACTTGGTCAAATTGACCAAGCCAGACCCCAGGACCTTCTCCAATGGGTTCAGTGAGTCGAGTCGAGTCGAGTCTGTCGAGCCTGGACTTGGACCCTGGGTCAACCCGGTTGACCAAGTCAACCAGGGTTGACCACTTAGCCCATTTAGAGCCCAAATTCATTCCAAATCAAATCTAATCCATATCATGGCTCAAACCCCTCATCCCCATGACCCTCTTGGCTGATTTGACCAAGTCAATCGTTGGCTTGGTCAAATCAAGTCTTAAATAGGCTAAATTAGCCTATTTAAGACCTATTTAATGCTCCAATTAATCCCAAGCGTTTTGAAACTCAAAATCCCGCCCAAATCACTTGATCTAGCATTATGATTGACGGTGGATTGAATCCAAGCCGTCAATGATAAGATTAGGAGGTTTAAATAGAGAAAATTTAGGTTTTTTTTTGGGCTTTTTGCAATCTCTCTCTCTAGACGACCTCAGGACTTGAGATATTCTGTGAGAGTTCCCACACCCTTCCTGACTAAATCCCGGCGATTCCCACCCGCCGGCGTCGAGATTCTGGCGATCCGAAGCTAGATCCGGTCAAGTCTTTGATCCAGTCGATCCGTAGCTCGTTGGTTCGTGATTTCAACTATGAAAACTTACGAGGATAGTCTACAAGTGCAACCGTACAAAGATTTCGAAGATCCAACGGTTAGATCCTCTTAAAACCCTTAGAATAGATCAATCACTTCGAGTTAAATAGGTTTTCTATTAGTTGATTAATCTCCGAACAAAGACTTCCCCACGATTTCTGTTCATACCTAGGATTTGCGTTTAAAATTTCATGAAATTTGGTTGAGAATCGAGGGAGAACGAGACATTTTTGTGTTTAGGGTTTTGGTCGGCCGCCTGCATGAGTATCCCGCCGATCAAGCCGTCGATTTTCGAATCAATGGTTCAGATCGGGAGAGGACCGCGGGTCCGTCCAACCGCGCGGTCTGCTGGGGCGTCTAGATCTCGGTCCGGCGAGATCAAGACCGTCCGTTCAAACAGCGGGTGATCCGACGGCGGGGGCGCATTGCTGACTCATTTGAGTGAAGCCACGTGGGGCCTGCCGACAGAGCAATGATTGGGACCTGATTATGAAATCCCGCAATCAGTGCCAATCATTGGCACGCCGTCGCCGCAGACCACGGGACGAATCCCGGTCTGCCAAATGTCGCGCCGTGAGATTTTTGGGGATATATATTTATTTTAGATTTTTTTAAACCTGTTTTCCTTCTAAAAAGCATCAAAAATTCATTTTTTGTCCGATTTTGACGTATGATACCTCGTTTTGTTCATATTTTCATTCTCTACATGATAAAACAGTAGAAAGGATTTATTTTTAATATTATTTAAATTTTTATCTTTATATAATTATCATTATATTATTTTATGATTATAATTATTTAGCACAATAATCATTATTTTGAAATATTAGTTTATTGTTTATTTATTATTATTATTATTATTATTATTATTTTTAAAATATTTTAAGTATTTTTAAATACAATCTATTTTGTTAAATAATTTTAACTATCTTAAAAATTGTTATTAATTTTATTTTATCATTATTATTATTATATTTTAAACCAATTGTAAATTTCAGTAATGTTAAACTTACATTTTATTTTATTGTAATAATTATTTTTTTTAAACACTTAATATTTTGAATTATTGTAAAGCCCTTCTATTTATTTTAATCTTCCAAAATCCATAACTTTCCCGTTTAAGATCCGCTGTCGACGCACAGCATCTTGATTTGAACGTATTTGAATTCTGCACACTTTAAAGTTGGTTTTGCTCAAAAAGTTTTGGTTTGTCTACAGTTATTTTAAAATCAGCCAACTGCATTATTTTTTAAACTATTTAATTATGTTCTTTAAACTTTGAAATTGCGTAACTTTCTCGTTTTGAGTCGGATTTTGATGCATAGCACCTTGTTTTGGGTGTATCTGAAATTCTGTACAGTTTGAAACCATTTTTGGGTGAAAATTCTGTTTAGATTTTCTGATATGTCCAAAACAGTAAAACTTCACTATTTTAAAATATTCTTTTATTATGTTTAGAATTCGGAAAATCATATCTTCGTCGTTTTAAATCGGATTTTTGTGTATAACCCCTCGATCTTTTCAGAAAAATGTGTATTTTATTTTGAAACTATTTTCAGTCATTGATTTTGGCTGTTTTGACAGATCACTGTTTGAGTTTGATTATTTGGGTATTTTTGATATTGAATATTGATTATAACAACTATTTTCAGGATACAAACTATTTTCAAATCGTGTTGAAGTCTCGATTGGGTGGTCAGTGGGTCTCCCATATACCTATTTACTATAATTTGACTTATTTTTTAATTATCTTAATTTCCAATATATATATATATATATATATATATATATATATATATATATATATATATATATATATATATATATATATATATATATATATATATATATATATATATATATATATATATATATATATGTATATATATATATATATATGTATTTAAGTATTTTAAAACTATTTTGGAAACTATTTATATATTAAATCTCTTAATTCCGGGAGATCCGCTATTGCATGAAATTTTAGATACGGGTTCTATGAATGAAGAGCAATCATGGGGGAGTGGGTCAGTGAATGGTTGAGTCCCAATCATTCACTAATCCTTTCTTTAGGTGTCTTTCCTTTTATTTTTCGTAGATTGCATGTGTAGATCGCACCACGAGTACTTAGTTTAGATTCTCCTAGATCTAAGAACATGGTGTGTTTATTTCATTATAGTACTCCCATGCATTTATTACCTTGAGGGTTAGCTAAAACTTCGATTCAAACTCACATAACGTAGTGACATCTTAAGGACAAAAAATTAAGGACCCGTCTAGCGAATTTAGAAGTTTTTTAGGAGCTAGGATAGATCCCGGATTGACATGAAAACCTCAACATTCAAACTTAGTGACATCTGAAACCTCCCAGAATTTTCTAGGGATTTTTAGGAGTCTCTAGGCCCCTTAATTAACCAACCCTAATTAACCCGCTAAATAAGGCCCCGAGACCTTCCGAAAAATACAATAAATACATTTTAGGTCAGAAAATTATCCATAATACCTTGAACTGACCAGAATCTGATACTTGACTTTAGATAAATAGGGCTCGCTAGTTTGACTCCAGGTTGACCCCTAATTTGACCATAAGTGGAAATTACCATTTTGCCCCTACTAAATCATTAAAAATTATTAAAAATCCTGAATCTTCTCCAAACACTTGGGAACACTTTCTCTGATCATTCCTGACCTTTGGGGGTGATTCTAATCAGTTTGGAGCTTGTTTGGAGCAAAACAGTAAAAACGGCCCTTTATTAGGAAATTTAGAAAATTCCATTAATTACCCAATCTTGGAAAACTCATAACTAATTGTAGAAAATTCCAAATTAGGCAAACTCACTTGCATTGGACTCCTATTAGGGTCTAGTATTTATTAAAAATCTTAGGTTTCTAGAAAATGACCTAGATTAGAAAGTCAACTTTTTGGTCAATCATAGTTCATTTAGGGCCCGAAACTTAGAAAATTCATAACTTTGCCTAGAGAACTCCAAATCTAGTGTACTACCTGTCTAACTACTCGTGTTGAGGTCTAGTAGTTTTCTAAGATGATAGGAGATTCAGACTTAGCCTTTTTCACATAGTAAATTTTTGGACCCTTAGCTCAGTTCCTAGGAGGACCCAGAACTTTCCAAAATCGGATAATATAACTTTAACTTCAAATATCATCACCCTAAGCTCTTAAAACTGATCAAAAAAATAAAATAATTAAAATGCATCATAATTCACTAATATTTAAATTTCGATTAAAATATCTTTTTCTGACCTACAATAGACCTGAACTTTAGACAATTTTAACTAATTATCCCACTTAGGATCTATCCAAATCACACTGGCCTTACACACACATAGAATTGTTTGCTAGGGCACCACTTCTAGATCTAGGTTAGGCTGCTGGATTTTACTTTTCTGCTGTGTATCGGAGTTTTCGTGGATTTCATTGCATGCTGTTTGAAAAATGATTGGTGTGTTTGCTTACATTTTCTGCACTCTGGATGTGAGCGTTAGACTTACCCATAGGTTAAGAGCGCCATATATATACTGTTCTTCAGTGCAGGTGGCCATGCTCAAGCTAATAAAAAGGGGGGGGGCAATGTCATGATTTCTAATAACGTTTTATGCAGGTGCTTGCTCAGCTCCCCCTAAATAAAATGAGGGCTAAATTAATTATAACTGCACAGGTGGAGCGCTTAGTCCTCATAATTAAGAGTATGGCTTGGCACAGGGTCAATGGTGTTAGCACTTTCATTTTCATATAAACTGCTTGGGATGATTTTTTTATTAGGATAATCTTCCAGGGATTCTTAGATTTACTGTTTTCAATTCATATAATTTGTTTGTAATAAATTGTTAAGAGTTGTGAAAATAACCTTAAGTTGGGATATTCTTATCCAACTCGGATTCCAAAAGAAGAAGGCATCCCTAAAGGGGAGAGTCTTCTTCCATTTGGAAGACTGGGTTGGATGGCTTTAGATATCCAAAGAAAAAAGGCAATACCCCCATACTAGGGGAATTGTCTCTTCGTTTGGATATTCAAGCCACGACGGATCCAAGGAGTCCAAGGAGGAGAGATCCAAGGAGTCCAAGGAGGAGAGATCCATGAAGTCCAGGGAGAAGATATCCAAGCGACTAAAGATTTGAAGACCCAATTGTTGGATCTAGTAATTAGGATGTTAAGCCTAACTAAATGTCCCAAGGCTAACCAAGAGGGGGGGTGAATTGGTAATTTAAAAAATTATACTTCTACTCTTGGATTTTTAGAAAACCTTTTTAATTATTAATGCAAGTTAAATTTAAAGTTTAAAAATAAACTTTTCAACTAGAGTAAATAACTTGCAATGAAATTAAATGCGGAAGAAAAATAAGAAAGAACACACCAGATTTATAGTGGTTCGGTCAAACCTTGACCTACATCCACTCCCCGGAGGCACCCTCCGAGTATTGCACTAATACCACAAAGTGACTCTCCTTTTGCCCCCACAGCAAGGCGGAGAAGCCTGTACAAAATCACTTCCACCTTCCCCGGTGCGGCGGAGTAGCCGGGTTCTTTGACACCAAAGAGATCTTCTTCTCGCCAAAACTTCCCTCAAGACGACCCTTGAATCCGATGGTACTGAAGTGCAAGTTCGCCGGAGTAACCGTGTGAATATCCCCTTCACACTCCCTTGAAATCCCCTCCAAGGATCTTCTCCCTCTCAAACTCCACCCTTTCCTCTCTCCCTTTCAAGTTCTCTCTTCTAGTTTTCTCCCAAAGAACAAAGAAACAATGGTTGTCAAAGATACACTTTGTCGTCCTTTTACACTCTCCAAGTGTCGGCAGAGAACCGGACCAATGTTGTTGAAATTCACTTGAGAGCCTTCAAAGGAGATGGGAAGAACCAAAGAGATCTTCTTCTTCAAGTAATCTTGTGAATCCCTCACAAACCCCTCACTTGATCTCTCACTCTTCACTCTTACAATCTCTCCCAAACTCTTACTCTCAATGATCCCTCTCAAGAGAAAACAACCTCAAAGGCACTTGTAATAGTTTCTAGGACTCCTTATATAGAAAGGACATGAAAAACCGCTCAAAAAACTGCTAAAAACAAGTTTTTCTGCGCACCGGATCGTCCCGTACGAACCATTTGTTCATCTGTACGAACCAATTTCGTCCTGGACGAAATTGGTTCGTCCCGGGACGAAAAATTTTGTCCGGTACGAACAGTTATATCAAAAGTTGGTTCCGAAAACTGCAGAACATTGCCAGAAACTGCCATAGTCGGTTCCCATCGTCCTGGATGAACTGGACTTCGTCTGGACGAAAATTTTACAGAGAACCCATCGTCCTGGGACGAAAAATGATTTCGTCTGGACGATCAGTCCTTAGAAAAATTTTCCGGTTCAGTTCCTGTCCGTTCTATTGCTCTTACAAGGAGATAACTGATCTGATCGTCCCGTACGAACAATGTTCGTCCCGTACGATCAGTACAAAAACTTTTTCAAGATCTCCTTTAAGTGTGTGTATATTTATTCACTCAATTACAATCACTCCCTCTCAAATTTAATTCAAATAAAAAGTACAAGCTTCAAATTCACAAAGTATCTCATGCTGAATCTGATTTGAAGTCTTCATAGTCTGGGGTTCGATTTTCCTGAAATATTAGTACACACAAGAGCAAAAACAAATCTTCCAAACAATGTTAGGAGATAACAACACATAAAACAATAATATTTGGAATCATCAAAATTATACAAGTTGCAATAATGTAAAATATGCAAATAGCAACTTTCCTAACAATCTCCCCCTTTTTGATGATGGCAAAATAATTATTGTTTGTATAATTTGAAATTCTAAGAATCTCCTAAACTCCCCCTGAATTAATGAACATATGAAAATAAGGAGGCATTAAAATTATTTTTGTTTTCAAAATTTTTAGAAATACAAAATAAAGAAAACAAACACACATACACTAAACAAAATAAACACACAACGATACGAATACACAAGACACAACAAACAATTTCTCCCCCTTTTTGACAACATCAAAAAGTGAAGAAAAAAAAAAGACTAGAAATGTAAGCAGACATATGAAAATCATTTAAAAATTTAACCTTTAAAGTGATTGACATAAGGCATGCAAATAAAACTAAAATATTAGCCAAATCATAAAATTCATTGAATTTAAGAAGAGATATAACATAGAAACTAAAAAGAATTTATCAAAACATGAGTATATTTAGACATTTAAGATAGAGAAAATCATTGTAAAAATGATGATATAAAAATTTTATATTTCATATTTCAATATGTAATATAAATGTACATAAGATCAATTTTGAATTAAGAGATTAAAAAATTAAGGAAAGAAATAACTACCACATGTGGCGCTTTGCGCATCTTTTTCAAATTTTGTGGCACATTTTTGTGCATCTTTTCACTTGTTGGGCTTATTTTGTGCATGTTTTTCACATTGCAAATCTTTGCACATTTCTTTTGATTTTTTGTACATTTGTACAATTTTCAAGAGTAATTGTATTCTTTCCAAAATCAATAATCTAAAATTTCAAATCTTTCTAAGTGCATAAATATTAATTGATAAGTGAAATACAAAATAAGAAAACGTCACAATTGCAATAATAATATTAAAATTAATGTAGTCTAAATAAGAGACATGAAATTGACAATCTTAATAATATCAAGTTATAAACACAACTTAAATTTAGAAAATTAGATTTTCTAATGAATTAAATTTTATGTTGCAGTTCAAAGTATAGCACTTGTAAGATAAAAAATTTAAGGGTTTTTCATATAGGCTAACGAACATTTCAAACATAGAACAAAAACACTTAAACATAAAAAAGAAATCTAAAGTAATAAAAGAATAGAAAAATACTAAACAAAATACAAGTACATAAACTATAAAAATCTTCATATCACATTCCAAATGTCTCACAACAAGAAACATGGAATCCGATATGAAAATATCTCAAAATCATACAAAACACACAAAAAATAAAAATAGAAAAACACATAAAACAAACAAAAATAAAAACACAACTAATAAAAAAAAACATACACACAAAAACACATAAACAAAGGGTTTAAACATTATTTTGCTCCTGGTCTGATGATTCAGAAGCTAGATCTGCCCAAGAGATTTTTTTTCTTTTCATTATTTTCCCATTTTATAATTTGCTTAGCTTTGCCCTTTTCTTTAGTAGGAAGAGTTCTCAAATTAGGGCACTGACTTTTCAGATGTCCAGATTTCCTACATCCAAAGCAAATAATACTTGAAGAAATCTGAACATTCTTACCATTTTTACCTTTATTCCACTTTTGTTGATGCTTATGCTTGTGCTTTAGTGGACTTTTTAATTTGCTTGTTAAGTCATCGCTTTCCTCACCAACTAAGCAACTTTTCTCCATGTCTTCCGCTTTTAGCATTATTGTTTCACCTGCATCCAAAAGTCTTTGACTCAAATATTGCTCGTAGGCAATGAGTGAGCCAATCAAATTATCAATAGAATATTCATTCAAATTTTTTGATTCGCAAATAGCAACAACTTTGGCATCAAACTTGTCAAGTAAACAACGTAGAATTTTATTGACTATTTCAAAGTTTGAAAATTCTTTACCTAAAGCATGCAATGATGTTACAATTTGAATAAACCTAGTATACATGTCTAAGATCGTCTCATAAGGTTTCATGCTAAAGAGTTCATAGTCATGCATCAAAAAATTCAACTTAGATTGCTTGACTTCACTAGTACCTTCATATGTAATGCATAAACTGTCCCAAATTTCCTTGCCATTAGTACATGTAGAGATTCTCATATAATCTTCCAAATTTAAAGCACAGAACAAATAATTCATACATTTAGCATTTAATTCAGCATAAATTTGTTCTACTCTACTCCATTCAGAAAAAGGTGTATCAGTTTTGATTCCATCTATAATACGTGACGGTACAGAATAACCATTTTGAATCATATGCCACATTCGATAATCTATTGATTGCAAGAAAGTAGACATTCAAATTTTCCAAAAATCAAAAGAAATATTTTCAAATAAAGGTGGTCTAACAATTGAATATCCTTCTAATGTTTTACGGTTTCTAAAATTAGCCATACTCATTTTTCAAAAAGTTGTCAAAACTTATGATTTTGAAACCTTGCTCTGATACCACTTGTTGGATCTAGTAATTAGGATGTTAAGCCTAACTAAATGTCCCAAGGCTAACCAAGAGGGGGGGTGAATTGGTAATTTAAAAAATTATACTTCTACTCTTGGATTTTTAGAAAACCTTTTTAATTATTAATGCAAGTTAAATTTAAAGTTTAAAAATAAACTTTTCAACTAGAGTAAATAACTTGCAATGAAATTAAATGCGGAAGAAAAATAAGAAAGAACACACCAGATTTATAGTGGTTCGGTCAAACCTTGACCTACATCCACTCCCCGGAGGCACCCTCCGAGTATTGCACTAATACCACAAAGTGACTCTCCTTTTGCCCCCACAGCAAGGCGGAGAAGCCTGTACAAAATCACTTCCACCTTCCCCGGTGCGGCGGAGTAGCCGGGTTCTTTGACACCAAAGAGATCTTCTTCTCGCCAAAACTTCCCTCAAGACGACCCTTGAATCCGATGGTACTGAAGTGCAAGTTCGCCGGAGCAACCATGTGAATATCCCCTTCACATTCCCTTGAAATCCCCTCCAAGGATCTTCTCCCTCTCAAACTCCACCCTTTCCTCTCTCCCTTTCAAGTTCTCTCTTCTAGTTTTCTCCCAAAGAACAAAGACACAATGGTTGTCAAAGATACACTTTGTCGTCCTTTTACACTCTCCAAGTGTCGGCAGAGAACCGGACCAATGTTGTTGAAATTCACTTGAGAGCCTTCAAAGGAGATGGGAAGAACCAAAGAGATCTTCTTCTTCAAGTAATCTTGTGAATCCCTCACAAACCCCTCACTTGATCTCTCACTCTTCACTCTTACAATCTCTCCCAAACTCTTACTCTCAATGATCCCTCTCAAGAGAAAACAACTTCAAAGGCACTTGTAATAGTTTCTAGGACTCCTTATATAGAAAGGACATGAAAAACCGCTCAAAAAACTGCTAAAAACAAGTTTTTCTGCGCACCGGATCGTCCCGTACGAACCATTTGTTCATCTGTACGAACCAATTTCGTCCTGGACGAAATTGGTTCGTCCCGGGATGAAAAATTTTGTCCGGTACGAACAGTTATATCAAAAGTTGGTTCCGAAAACTGCAGAACATTGCCAGAAACTGCCATAGTCGGTTCCCATCGTCCTGGATGAACTGGACTTCGTCTGGACGAAAATTTTACAGAGAACCCATCGTCCTGGGACGAAAAATGATTTCGTCTGGATGATCAGTCCTTAGAAAAATTTTCCGGTTCAGTTCCTGTCCGTTCTATTGCTCTTACAAGGAGATAACTGATCTGATCGTCCCGTACGAACAATGTTCGTCCCGTACGATCAGTACAAAAACTTTTTCAAGATCTCCTTTAAGTGTGTGTATATTTATTCACTCAATTACAATCACTCCCTCTCAAATTTAATTCAAATAAAAAGTACAAGCTTCAAATTCACAAAGTATCTCATGCTGAATCTGATTTGAAGTCTTCATAGTCTGGGGTTCGATTTTCCTGAAATATTAGTACACACAAGAGCAAAAACAAATCTTCCAAATAATGTTAGGAGATAACAACACATAAAACAATAATATTTGGAATCATCAAAACTATACAAGTTGCAATAATGTAAAATATGCAAATAACAACTTTCCTAACACCAATATCCCACTCAAAGTTGTTGGCGACTGTCATAGGCTTAAGAAAATTCGAGTTGTTGGCAGTGGTGCCCGGCCACTTTACTTTTCTGCATACCCTGGGTTGTAATTAAAGGACAGTTGGCCTATGGACATTTATTTGATTGGTTTGATTTATAGTGATGTGTTTACTTGATTGTGCAGTAGAAATACCTGCTTTTCTAGGTTTATTCATTGCATGCCGATTTTTATTTTCGCTTGGATATCGTTAGGCTCTCTAAGGATTATAAAATTTTTATACTCATAACTAATTTTCTAATATTTTAAGGATTTAAATAATATAAAAACTTAACGAACCTAGGGAATTGCCGGAATTGTCCGGGGTCGCATGCATATTATTGTATTTCTTCTTTTCCTTGTTATAAGACATCTCCCTGCCTGCGGGTAGAGTCCGGATAATTTGGCCTATGAGGATGAAGTGCCGGACCTACGGAGACTCAGTCTTTTCTAAAAATTATTTTATATTAAGCCTGTTTTTTTTTAAATCCAAAGCATTCATGAGCTGACATTTCAACTAGCATGTATTGCATTAGAAATCAATTTAATTAAAATTTAATTGCATCTGTTAGGGGCATTCACTCAACATAAGTCCAGGACCACTTAGGAAATTCTCTAGATGTCGGTCCTCTTTCCAATAAACTGTACCTCCCACCCATCTTTCATAATTGACCTGATAGCATGGTTTTGAAGCGATTATGTGATTAGCTGGCTCCCCCAGTCCAGGCCGGGATAAGTCCAGATCTTTGCATCGCATTAGCTAGGACACTGGTCTTAGTGTATGTCAAACACTAAGTCCAAACTAGATTTAAGATTCGAGGCTACTACATTCGGTCTCGTAGTAAGCCTTAAATAATAGGTATGCTCTTTCTTTCAGGGACTATAAATCCTACTTATCCATGTCACAGGATGACGTCACCTCCATCTCTTCTCTCACGCATGTGATTGAGTGCCTGATTTTCTTTTCTCCAGTTTCTCTCTAGTATCCTAGAGCCTCTGAATGCTGGTGTGAGCCACGCATGTTGATTCAGCCCTTCAAACCTTTCTTCCCTTTAAGTAGGATTTCCTAGTCTATACCCTTGTGTCGACCCCACTTTAGGAGAGGATAATGTATGATCCTTAATCGAAAGTTTTCTCAGGCTCCGGCCTGTGATGTAATTAACCACGGGGGCTTGCGCCCGTGGGAAACTCGGTCCCACATCTACTAAACCCCATTCGAACTGCTGTATCGGATGGGGGAAACCCGTGATTAGGTCGTATATATTACTACCCATCGAGGTGTGTTGGCGACAACCTCTATCCTCAATGGTCAGTCGTATGCGCGATCCAATCTGTCCCTTCTAATTGGCCCGTTTACACAGTGCTCTTTCGGAGGTCCACACTTGTATGTTAACTCATGTTATTTAAGAGTGAATCCTTTGCATATAGAATGCATTCGTTCATTTAAAAGCATATTTAGTTGCAAGGTTGATGGATGATGAAATATCTCTATGCTTATTCGAAACATGTTTCTTCTTCACTTGTTGGGTATTTATGCGAAAGACATGATTGGCAAGTATCACTGCTTTGTAAAAATTCCTATAGCTTTTTTTATGGATTTCTTTTTCACTATTTTTATGGGAAACGAGTGCAGATTTTAAGGGCTTTCTCACTATTTTTATACAATAACACTTATGGCACTTGAGGGAACCTTTTACGGCTATTCTATTGAAATTCCTACAGCTTTTGTGGAACTTTTTCCACTGTTTTTGTGAGAAAAAAAATGCAGATTTTTAGACGTATTATTGCTGTTTTTACATAAGAATTCCTATGGAATTTGGGAAGATTTGTCGTTGCTTTGTTATGAAATTCCTACAGCTTTTGTGCAACTTTTTCCACTGTTTTGGTAAAAAAAAATGCAGATTTTAAAGGTTGTTTCGTTGTTTTTTTTTACATAAGAATCCTCACCGCTTTTGGATGGATCTTGCTTTGCTTCTTGGTGGGGATTCCTACAGTTTTTGTGTAAGCTTTTCCCACTTTTTTTTTTTGTAAGAAAAAGTGTATATTTTGGAGGTTTTATTGCCGTCGTTTTGCACGAGGACCTTTGTCATGAAGCTCATGTTTATTTATGAATCATCGTATGATAAGGAGAAATTATAAAAGGCATATAGATTTCTTAACAAGATATGCATCTAAAAATATCTTTGATGAACTTTGAGTGGATTATTTCGTAACAATTTCAAGAAAGCATGAATGTAGAAAGTTTGCGATGATTTGTGATTATAAGGTGATGACATCTATGCTAGTTTATTACATGAAACCTTACAAGCATTTCATACAAGTTGTTTGATGGAATATCGTTGAAGGAATAGTTGAAAAGCTTTATTTGAATGGAAACCCTTCTTCTCAAGTTTTCTTTGATCGTATACATTTGGCCATGAAAGAAAAATTGGTTAATGCATGATGAGTATCACCTTGGTGTTAAATGCATTGATATTGTTGGAATTTCGATGATGTCTTGCCTATGGTTTATACCATGTACATCAATGTGTAAACTACGAAATGTTATAAAGTTTGTTATGCCTCATAAAAAAATGCATGTGTAGGAAGGTTTGAATTGGAACCTTTACTTTCTTTAGCATTCCACTCATACATTATTCATTGGCATCACTATGAGATTTTGTTGGAAAGCTTTCGTGAATATGTTTTTGGCATGAGAGTAAAGTCTTGGATTTTAATTAGAGAGTTGCTTGGAATCATTGGTGGCATGTAAAAAAAAAAATACAATTTGTTGGAAGGAATTCATGTTTATTCTAAATCATGTGGTAAATGAAAGGTTTATATCTATGATTAGTAAGTGTTTATATATCCCATACATGCTTGGGAAGAAATTCTCATGTGTTTTGTGAATTCTATGTGGTTTTACTCATGCTTTTGAAACTCTTTTTTTTTTTTTTATGGTTGGAGAAGTGGCATTAAATATCCTTCCTTATGAACCTTGGGTTTCAATGGTAAATGCACTAGTTGTCTTGTTGGTTGATATGAAGTATGTTGGTTCTTGATTTCTTGAAATGTAGTGGTGGGAAAAAATTGTGTCACCACGCAGATTTTGATTTCTCCTATTTTGTAATCGAATACTGCATTGAGAATAAAGTACAGTCTCGAGAGGTCGACATAATATTCTACAATGGATTCAATATCAAAATAGGGTTTTAAAAATTGATATTTCTATAATCAAACACAATTTAAAGAATAGCATATTATTTCGAAAAATAAACATGAAATTCTTAAGAATGTGTTTAAAAATAGAAATAAGCTTTTTGAAAAATTTATTCATTCTTTTATTTAGATATAACAAAGAGAATATTATATCATCTTGAAAGACGAACATAACATTCTTTAAGACATCCAAAATCAAGAATGAATTTTATAAAATTCATCATTTCTAAAATTAAATATAACAAGCAATAAATTATATTGCCTGAAAAGACAATAATAACATACTACGAGCATATTTAAGATTAGAAATGAAGTTTTTTAAAGATGTCTGCATTCCCAAAGATTCTTCCCTTGTTTTATATGAATAAAACAAGGTTTATTTTAGTCTGGGGTTCTCAAATCCGTATAGGAGCAAGCCCCTATAGTTAATTACATCCTAGGAGGAATGCTCCTAAGAAAACTCTCGATTAAAGCAGTGATTTCATACTCTTTGACTACAAAGTAAAAGACAAGAAACAGAAGTAGGAATTTTCCAAGGTGAAAGCTCAATGTTGAACATTTATTAGCGAGTCAATGGAGGAAAAGTAGGAGGTGTCGGATTCTGAGAAGCTCAGAGACAACCTCAGTCTATCCTATGTTGGGCTTTACATTTTAAGAGAAAATTTTATGTTTAAGTTGACATTTTATTAGAAATTTGGGATTATATTCCCAGAGGGCGAGGACTTAAGATCTAAAAAGAATCTGCCTCAGAACCTAAATCTAATTTGGGTACTACAAAGTAGCGACCCGAACCTAACTAATGAAGTGCAAATCTGGACTTATCCCGGCCTGGATTGGGGAGCCAGCTAACCACCTAGGTGCTTTAAAACCATGTGTCCAGTCTCTTATGAAAGATGGGTAGGGATGTTTATTTAAGTTTTAATGAATTTGGGGCCGACATCTAAGACAGTTCCTAATTGTCCCCTTGACTTATGTAGAGTGAAAAATGTCTAGAAATGCAATTAATATTTTAGACTCTTTTTAATTTGTATCTAATGCAATGCATGCTAATTGAATCGAATGCATAAAATGATATTGAAGCAGTTTAAAAATTTAGGCTTAAAAAATAGATTTTTCCCTAGAGATTGCACAACTTCCCCTTGACAGAACTGCACCCTCATAGGTCAAGTGGTCTGCCAGAACCCACAGGCGGGGAGGTGCCTAACAAGGAAGAGAAAGAATTAATATGCTTATGCTGACTCTCGGCGGTCCCGAGCTTACTTCTTAGATCGTTAGAGTTACTATGTGAGCCTAAAAATTTTTATTTAAAATTACAAGTAGAAGAATTTTAAGCGTACCCTTATGAAAAAAAATCTCTCCTATTCGAATCCAGACTAAAACAAAACACGACATGCAAGGGCCCTAAAAAAAGCTACTGCACAAACAATGTAAACAAACAAATTTAATAATCCAAATATAATGTCCAATGTCCATATTACACCCAGAATTTGCAGAAAAGTAAAGTGGCCAGGCACCACTGACAACAAACTCGGATTCTAATCCTAAGAATGACGCAAGTGATTTTTGAAATGGGATATACTGTTTCTTAAATCTTCATTTCTTCATCTTTTTTCTTCAATCTTCTTATTCAGTCTTTTCTTCTTCTACGAACTTCTCGGGTCCGTCGGGTTCTGGATATCCAAATGAAAAGAAACTCATCCATAAGAGGGGTATTCTCTTTTCTATTTGGATATTGAATCATTCTAATTTGGCTTTGTAAATAAAAGAGAATAATCCTTTAAGGTATATTCTCTTTTCTTCAGATTCCAAATTGAATGTGATATCACACTTTCAAAAAATCACTTTCACATTTATTGACTCTTGATATATTATATTTACATTACATTTCATTTCACAGAAAGGAAAGAAAAATCTAGTCCACCTGCAAGGTTATCCTAAGCAATTTATAATAAAAAATATCCCACGCAGTTATATATATATGCAATTGAATTTAAATTATTAAGCCACACTTGGCCACACTCTTCTTCATTTGGGGGCTAAGCAGCTGAAGCACCTGTAGCATTTATTTATTATTAATTAATTAGCCCCCCTTTTTTTTATCCTGCATGAGTGTGGCCATCTGCAAAAAATTATGTTAACAATCCAGATCGCTCCTAGCCTATGGGTAATCTAATCGTCAATCAAACCAACACAGAGTGCAGTAAAATTAAATAAACAAACACACCAACATTTTACAACCAGCATGCAATAAAACTCGAGAAAAAGCCCGTCACAGTGCAGTAAGGAAATAAACACCGGCCTAACCTAAAACTAGAGTCAGTTGTCTTAACAAACAAATCTAAGTGTGTGCAGTAGGCTGTGAGGTTTTGAAATGTCCTAAGTCAATTATTGGCTAAAGCTTTCTAATTGATTGAATTCTAATTTAAAGATATTTACTAATTCTAAAGTGAGATGTCACTAAGTTTTCTATGTTATAAGTTTCTATCCTAAAGTGTGCATGCATCCTAAGTCTAGATTTTCTAAGACCCGATCCTTAATTTTTTGTTCTTAAGTGTCACTACTATTGTATGGGATAAAAATTTGTTATTACTAACCCTTGGGACTTTGAGCGTGTGTAAAAGGGGTTTAAGGATCTAAAAGCAAATAAAAGTAAACCTAATAAAATTGTAGTTACTACAGGGACCTAAAAGGGAAGGGTTAACGCACACCACATCAAGGGGCCCCTAAAGGTTTTCTAAGTTTAGAAATACTTACAGTCACCGGGGGCTACGACCCGGTGGTTCCGCCCGTAGTACCTCTACCCGGCTGGATAGAGGCGACTGACGTCATTAGCTCATTGTCCTTTTGTTCCCTCGACCGATACCGTTTCTCACAGTTCATGCAAATAAACATAAAAGAAAAACAAGAATTAGAAGCATATTTAATAATTAATAATAAAATAATTGAAATTTACTGAAAATAAAGACGTACCTTTCTTCGGGCTTGAACACCGGCTTGGTTGAATGTCCTTTTGGAACCATTCAAGACTTTCACTTTTCTCAAAATTCCAACATCCCATTTTTCAAAATCAGTTTTATACTTTTCAAAACATAAACTTTTCCACTTTTCAAATTACTCACAAGTTACACTTTTCAAAACATGCTCAAACAAAAACTTCACTTCTCACATACACGATTTCATATTTTCTAAAATGCACACAATTTTCACCTTCAACACACATACCTTCAGTTCTAATATATATACAACTTTCACTATTTCAAAAATAAATGTATACAAGTCCAAATACATCTCTACCTTCCAAAACATGCACATGTTTTACTTTTAAAACCCATCATTTCACTTTCCAACATACACTCATACACGCATTTTCATATTCACTTTACTATTACATATCTACATATTTCATACTATTTTGTTTTTTTTTTTTTTTAAACATACATACAAATTCACTTTTTAAAATCACACATTCCAATTTGTAAAACATACAAGTTCCAATTTCGAAAATATACATTTACCACAAAATTAAACACTTTACTTTTGCATGTTTCAATACAATACCTTTCTAACATACACTTACACTTTCACTTTTCAAACTTAAACACAAAAATTTGTTTCACTATTCACCTTTCAAAACCACAAAAACTCATTTCAAAATCATACTTATTTTCTCTTTGAAAACGTATATATAATCCTCCTTTTTAGAGTACACATTTATAATGCACTTTACTTTCCAATGTCTCACACAAAAAGCTTTCGAAACACACCATTCAAAATCCACATATTTTCATTTTAAAACTTACACTTTCCAACAAAAATAATGAGAAAGAACAATTGAGGCTAACTTACTCTTTCCAAAGACTTATGAAAATTCTCAATGTAGAACACACAAACTTGCATTTGAACCACTTATTCTCTAAAATTGAAATATGAAGTATAAGTAGAGATTTCAACAAACTTACTAATCTCACTTGAGTCTACCGACAATATACCATATTCATCAAGATTATAATTTTTTATGATCATGAGTTATTAAGAAGAAGAAAATATACCAATGCTCTTTCGAAATCTCTATTATAGATAATTCAAACACAATTTCTATAAAGGGATAAACCAAGATTTCAAACAAAAGATCGTTGCTTTAAATGATAAGGGACGTAATCATACATGTAATACTTTTAAACTTTCTCTTTACAGTTAAAGCAACCAACATAAATAATCTTGACCATGAAAGATGCAGTTGATGAATCATTTCATATCTCTTCTATACATGCTCAAGAAACTTTTCAAAAGAGAAAATAAATTCTTAAACTTAACAGAAAATAAATGAAAAGAGCATCTCCAATATAACAACTCAAACATTCAAGAATCGTTGAAAATCCAAACAAAATTGAGTTAAAAAAAAAAAAATAAAGAGAATCCTTCTCTTTGCAATAAAAGAAAACAATGGAAAGAAAAATTCTCACATTTTAATCTAATATACTTTCTTCTCCTTTTAAAATGATAGCACTAAAGTTTCTCAAATCAATTTTTCATCATTAAAATTGTTAAAAGGAAAAGAAAGAAGATGAATATGTAGAGGATATACTCAAGATTTAGAAGATCGCCGGCCTGCAACTGCTGTAGGAATGATGGAGGAGGCTTCGTATGGAGAGGAGGCTGATTTCGTGTAACTTGAAGAGGAGAGGAGAGCGGGTGTTGGAGTTCCTTGCCAATGGGGAGGAGTTCTTGGACATGTCATGTATGAGAGGATGAGGGGCTTGGACGTTTTTTTGGGTTGAGGGAAAGTGAGAGTGGGTGGTTATGAGTTGAGGGAGAGGGAGAGTGGGTGGTTATGGGTTGTTGCTGAACCCTTTGACCGTGGACCGTTCAGTTGAAATTTGAAGGCCTTAATGATTTCGGAATTTGGTGATCTTAGGCTCATTGGATTCGTCTCGTCGAGCCGTTCGATTCGAGTATAAGATCGTCAAAATCGGAGACCGTTTGGTCACTCAAATTGCGGTTTGAACCTTCCAACAGCAATTTGAGCCCTTGATTTGGACTCATTTGGGCTCGGATTGGGTTGATCTTGGTGTCGTTGGGTTTGTATTCCTGAGACGCTCAGTTTGACTGTAAGTTTGCTGAAATCGGAGTTGGGATGGTCTCCGAATTAATTTTTGAAGTTTCCAAACTTGATTTTGCATCGAGATTCGTGCCCGATTAAGATATTTTTTGACGACGTATCAATTATTATTATATATATACTTGTGACGAGTCAAAACGGGTTAATCAGAGCCATTGAAATCGAATTCAATTTGAGTTAATTTGATTTAATTTTAATTTGATTGGTGAATTGATTTGAGCCCAATAATGTATCGGTTTGATCGAAAACGAATTAGATTGTATTAAATTGAGTCGATCGAAATTGATGAATCATAAATCGGGTTTGATTTGAGCTTGTTTGGAGTTGAATTGACATTAGATTGAATTGATTTTGATTCGAATTGAGTGATAGGCTCGAGTCGATGCTACGTCATTAGGTGTCCACCTAAGGGAAATCCTGCGAGTGCGATATCTACACTAGGCTACGAAAACCTAGGTACTAGAGTCAATTCTGGGAAAAATTGACCTCGAATAATGAGGTCAACATGTAGTTGTTGCAAAAAGCAAATTATCTGAGGTTGTTTCTTTTCTTAAAGTTCTTAAGCCATTAAGTTATGATTTGTTCGGTGGAGTATTGTTGTTTTCTTTCTTCCTATTAGCTTGGTGGTTTCACATCCTTTTGCAAACTATGGTTATAAATTTGATATTAGAAGTAAGCTTAATGAGTTTGTTGCAAAATTCAATTCATGTTCCATGTTGGTCTCAATTTTCAAAAGGCATATGGTTCTAATGCAAGGTGGCATATCTATGAAATGACTTTAATATATTATGTGATAAGGGTTTTTATACATTGTTATTTATGTTATTAGAATACTTTCTTTAAGCATGAGAAGAACAAATTACATGAACTCCTCTCTTATCATTGCCTTTTCTTTAATAGGAAATGTTGAGTTCTAACATTAAATACACGTGTGGCCTCATGTTGGAGAAGTTTTATATTTTGCTTTATATTGAGAAATTGTATGATTTGTTTTATATTAAGGATGCTTTGGGAAGGTTTTAGGAAATGCTAGGTATTAAAAGATTTTATGGATGTCTTTATGGTTAAAAGTTTTGCTAATTGTTTTATATCGAGAGGCTTAATCGAAAGTTTTTATGAATGTTTTGTGGTGAGGGCTCTGCAATGAGAGGTTTTATAAAATCTTCTCATTGGGAAGCTTATGTTTTCTACCCCACTCCAAATAAAATAGAGAAGCACTTGATTGTTGTTTTTTTTTTTGTGTCAAGGTAGTTTTGATAGATTATTTATGAAAAGATTTCTATGCATTATTTCATTTTGGAGGATTTTCACAAGATATTGTTTTGGGGTAGATAAATTTTGTGAGGTAAATTGGTGTTAGGAATTTCTCTAGATCTTTCTTTTTTGGATGAAATGGTTTGTATTGCATAGGTTGTCTTCCTTTTCATTAGTGTTTGCCTCGCTGTTTTGAGGATGTGGTGGGTAGAAAGAGATCTAGTTTAAGTTCTAGTTTTGGAAACTTGAGCTTCCCTCGCTGTTTTGAGTTTGTTTGGAGAATGGTTCATGTAGGTGAGTCATGTAATGTATCAAGTGCTTTATTTGAAATGTGGGAACAACAAAGGGCATTGTAAATGTTGCTTTAGGGCACACTTGACTTTACAGAAGTGTGCCTAATAATTACAATGCCTACATTCCTTTTATTTCTAATTTTTATTCTTTTTCTTTCTACTGTTTTTGCTACTTATTATAGTAATTATGTCCGTAGATCCCTAAGCTTATTAGTACACGTACGAATGTTCTAAGGGTTAGAAAACAAAACTCCTTTTGATCCTACAACTTTAATGACACATAAGGACAAAAATTAAGGACCGGGTCTTAGAAAATGTAGACTTATGGTGCATGTTCCCTATATGATAGAAATATTAAAAAAAAAACTTAGTGACACGCTTCCCTAGGTTTAGTTTTTCTTAATCCATTAATAATCAACCAACAAATCAACCCTAAATCAATCATTTAAAATGTACTAAAACACTTAATTTGTACTCAAATCATAATTAATATTTCATAATATCTAAAATCTGAAATCTAAATCAAATTCAACTAATTTAATAATCAATTCCTAACTAATCTAAAATTTAAAAGAGGTAGACTTTAATTAGAAGAACAAACCATAAGCTAAAATCCATTAGGATAAAAGACTCCTAAAAGATCAAACCTTAGAATAATTTTTTTGAAATCAATCAACAAATTTGATAAATAAACTGTTCAATATATCCTTCTTTTCTAATTTATAACTAACTGAATAATTTAACAAGATTGGTTATCACTGGGTAACCTAGGCCTACGAGGCTATTAAGTTAGCCCCAAGGAGGGTGAAATAAACCTCGCGGCTTTGGTGTGAAACAAAGGTGGTAATCGATTAAATTCAAAAAATAAAAACTTTAAAATCAATTCTAAACTACTAATATTTAAATTCTAATTAAAATTTCCCTTTTGTTCTTTAACAAATCAAATGCAAGCAACTATAATTAAATCATCCTACATAGGACCTATCCAAAACTACACACCTAGACTTATTTAGTTAAGACAAGACCTTTAGTTTTAGGTTAGGCTTACATTTTCTCTTGTTATCTAATATTTGCTACATGTACATATTCTATAAATGCAATTCTTAAATTTTCTATTGATTATATTTTTGTTATTTACGTGCATTTCTTTTCTGAATGGCATCTACGCTGATATATATATTTCTCTGTTATCTTTTCTTGCGAGGTACATTGGAGCTTAATGATCGGGAACTAAACGGAACCGTTTGCCTATAAGCTTTTAAGTGGCAGCGCCACATGCAGTCAGGTATAATCTCTGCAATTTATAAAACGAATTCTTTTAATTAGATATCGAAATTGCTACACATCACACACGACTTGTTAATAGGTATTCTAGCATGTTTAGGTAGCTGGCCTTAGGGTAGTTCACTAGCGAAGCTTTGGCCCTATAGGTCAAAGCTTGCCCCCCCTTCTATGAACCCTAGAAACCATTAGGGTCATTTAGGCCTGTAGAGTAGGCCACCTATTTGTGCCAGTTGGCATCGTTATTTTCCCATACGAAGTGGGCATCGTTGTTTTTCTGCTAGGATTTCGGCCTTTTTCAGTTTTGGGTATGATACCCCCCACCTTCTGTGAGCCTTAGAGACCATTAGGGTCATTTAGGCCTGTAGAGTAGGCCACCTATTTGTGCCATTGGGCATCGTTGTTTTCCCACACGAAGTGGGCATTGCTATGATGATTTTCTGTGCGGATATCTTGCCTGGAGGGTACCCTTAGGGTGTGTTTATTTATTTTTTCTATACTCTGGATGTCATGCATACATTCTTACATACCTTTTGTCATAATGCACCTCACTTACATGCATGTATTGCATTAGTGGACCTAAGGACATTTCTTATTTATGCATTTTTTCATGCATCATACAACGTTAGATCTATTTCTTTGCATATTGTAGAGTCCTTGATTTAAGTCTTTTTGAATTATAAATCCTTGTTTCATTAGGATAGAGCATTCCCATCTTGCATACATATAAGACGGTTGGTTGTGCTTAAGATTTTAGCTGGCTTCCTTTTTCAGGCAAGGAATAAGTCCAGATTGCATTAGCTAGGTCGTAGGTGTTAATATCGTATGTACGATGTTACGTCTTCTATAGATTTAGGGTCTAAGGTGAGTGGTACAGGTGTACCACTATACACCTTATTGGTGGGTAAGCTCTCCATCCTTTCGGAAGCTATAAACCCTACCCATCTGTGTCACACGGATGACGCCATCTCCTTCCTTCTCTCGTGCATGTCTGATTGTGTTGCCCTTTTTTTTTCTTCAGTTTCCACTTCTTTGAGCCGATCGGATGTTGACTGAACCACGTGTGATCTGATTGAGCCAATTTGTGACCTTTCCCTTTGATTAGGAAAGCCTAGATTTTCCCTTTGCACTAAACCCATTTGGAGAGAATAATCTAACATCCTTAATCGAGAGTTTTTTTAAGTCAAGACTTAGCATATAATTAACTACGGGGGCTTGCGCCCGTAGGAAACCGATCCCCACAGTCAAATAAACCCCATTCGAGCTGATGTATCAAATGGGGGAAATCTCGTGAATTTTGTTTTATGCATATTATTATCCATCGAGGTGTATAGGTGAAAGCCTCTATCCTCCATGGCTAATCGTATGCATAACTCCATCTACTCTTCCATCGGCCTGCTTATGTCGAGTGTAAAGGTCTACAACCATTTTGTCATACGGGATAGCGTGATCGTACCCTTTACATTCGAACCACATGAGCAGAATCCTTTCGGAGACCCACAGATTTCTGGCGACCACGGTGGGACAGGTTTCTCTCTTCATCTTTAGATGTTATATTATCTTCTTCTATGTGTATTCTGGGTTTAGTACTCCTTAGATTAGGTTCGTCCTACTCTTAGATAAGGTCTTTTTCTTAGTTAGGTTTCCTTCTTGACTAGGCTTTCCCCTAGCATTGGTCCCTTTCCTTCCAGCCTTCTAGGCTATTTTGTTTCTGATCGAATTCTCTTCTTCCTGTCGGATTTCTGTGTTTGCTCGGCTCTCTCACTCTGAGATCGTCAAGCAGACCCCGACACCTTCCTACCTTTTATAGGTACTTGATACCTAAGGGTGGATTCGTTGTTGATAGTAGTTCAGACAAGGAAGGAGATTTCTGACATCAGACTACTAGTAAGCAACATATTCCCCATCAGATGTGTGGAATTAAGTCAAGGATTCTCATCAAAAATCTTATAATAGTTCTTCCACTTGTGTTGGTTGTTTGCTACAGACTAGCGAACCTTCCTACCTCCTATAAATATTCCTCTGTATTCGTATTTCTTAAAGGGTTCCTTCTTACTTTTCGACAGTCTGTGAGGCCACGATGATTTGTCCTCTACCACACGATGTTCACTTCGAAGAGTATAAGGCTATCCTCAAAAGGGATACGTTAATATATTGTTGGGATATTTGTACTTCTATTTATGCACACTGATCATATTGATACTGGCACATAAAACCTTAGATTTATTTCCCCCTTTGTGAGGGATTGTTCTACCCAGTTTCGCTTGTCACTCCAAGCGTGGTCTGAGATACCAAAACCAATAAGTCAAACCCCCATTTCTAGAGGTGATACTGAGTCCATGCCCACCTACGCTAGTAAGTTGTGGAGATGTTGATCCACTGTCCCTATTTAAATTTCTTTATTCTATTAGTCATGATTCGAGAGTTGTTCTTTTCCCCAGTTTTGCTTGTCACCTTCAAGCGTGGTCTGGGATACCAAAACCAATAACTTCAAATCCACTTTCTATAGGTGATACTGGGTCCATGCCTACCCGTGTTAGTTAGGTATGACGATGTTGATCCAATGTCCCTATATAAGTTTCCTTCTTCTATCGATCATGATATGATAGTTGTTCTTCCCTCGTCACTTGTACATATCTCTCTGTATAGATATAACTCCAAAGGATCTCTTCTACTTTTCAGCAGTTCGTGGCCACGACGATTTGTCCTCTACCACGTGATATTCGTCATGCAAAGTATGATATTATCCTTAGTAGTTGTATGTAAATATGCCGTAGGGGTGTTTGTACTTGCACTCATGCCCACCAATCGCTCTGGTGTTGTGGCATGAAATCTTCCTCTTCAGCCCCCTTTAAGGGTTGACTTTCCCCAATTTCACGTGTCACCTTCAAATGTGGTCTAGGATACCAAAACTACTAACTTGAACCTCTATGAAATATGATACTGGGTCCATCCTTGACCTATATCAGTTAGGTGAGATGATGTTGACCCACGATCATAAAATAAATTTCATTCATCTATAAATTTTGTCATAATATCTGTGCTCCCCAGTTTTGTTCATGTGATGAATATGGCCTATGTTATCAAAGCCAATAATTTTCCCCTCTCTTTATATTCCAGTATACTTAATCTATAACTGTGAATATAATTTGAAAATAAAAAAATGATGTTAAAAGAGAGGGAAGTTCTTAGTTGAGTAAAATTGGTTGCCTTTGTCACAAGTGGAACTCGGTTCTACACTTCAAGAGCCCAAAGTCACTCCAAATTCTATTCTTTTTCTCTCCTTAAAGCATTTTGATGATTGCTCGGGAGATGATTTTGTCCATTTCTTCTATTATGGTCACTTATAACGGAGATGTTTTTCCTCCTTCACTCGTGATGTAGTACATCTTACTCTAGATGTTAACATCACTTCTTAGTGGATTTTGATTTTCTAATAGAAAGTCAATCCCCTACTCTCTTTAGCAACATAATTTCCCATTAAGAGCTTACTCTTAGCTACAAGGGTGGTCTTTTTGGATGTGTAGATGCTACTTGCACTTTTCACAGGGTCCCATCTGTAATATCAGTTTTGCTCCAGGTTCGTCTGGACGAAGTCGGATCGTCCGGGACGATCGGTACAGGTTGTGCAGAAAAATCATGTTTGGCTGTATGGTTCGTCTGGACGAAATCAGGATCGTCTGGACGAAAATAAGTCAGAGAACACGTCGCCGGGGACGATATGTAAAATTCGTCTGGACGAAATTTGTCCAGAGCCACTTCGTCCGGGACGAAGTGCGATCGTCCAGGACGATCAGTCTGGATATATATAGAAATGAGATATTTTGAAGAGAGAGAAAAAGCTAAGGAGAGAGAAAAACAAAGGAAAAAGTGGAAAAGTGGATTTTCGGGCGACGCCGGTCTGTTTTCGTCCGTTGAGACAGTTGAGGAAATTGTTGTACGCGAGGTAAGGCACAATCCGACTTTCTCAATTTTCAGAACCGTCGCTTTTGGCGGTATTATCTGTCTGGAATTGAGTTTTGTTCGTGATTTTCGTCTGTAATTTCTGACTGGTTTAGTTTTTACCGCGCAACTTTCTGTATTTTGTTGAAGTGCCGAGTGTGCACATTTTGGTTATTTTCTGAAGATTTTTGTCCGGGTATTTTTGATTCGACTGTGTTTTTAGTCGACTGGATTTTTCTGTGAACTTGAAAATTATCTGTGCAGTAAAATAAATGTTCTGAAATGTTGATATCTATATTCTGTGCGAATTTGGTGAATTTTGATTTTCAGGAAAATTGTGTAAATTCTGTATACTGCCGTTGTGCTGCCCGATTTTTGAGTAATTTCTGTTTTGTCCGGAAATCTTCTGATTTGATATGCTATCTGTATATGCTATACAAAGGGAGTTATAAGGGGCCTGGATCCTATGAGATTCAGTTAGTGTCTGGGAATTCTGAAATGAGCTCAACAAGAAATCTGATATCTGTTCTATTCCGGATCCGAGAAAAATCTGTTTAGGTGCTATAAGCACTATATATGTATTCTGGTGCTATAAGCACATCTGTTCTGGTGCCGTGAGCACAAAGGGAGGCATAAGGGGCCTGAATCCTACGAGATTCAGTCAGTGTCAGGGAATTTAGCTATGAATTACATAATATCTGATCTTTGATTCTGATATGATTCTGATACGATTTGTTCTGTTCCGATATGATCTGAACTTCTGATTTTGTACGATTCTGACTCTATTGATCTGATATATCTGCTCTGTTCTGTTTCTGATTTGATACGACTTCTGTTTCCGTACAATTCTGTTTGATTTGATATATGCCCGATTTCGTTCTAATTTCTGTACGGATTTGTCTGATGTATTGGTTTTGAGATTCTAAGGATTTTGATTGGAGGTTTGTTGCTTTACTGAGCTGTTGAGCTCACCCTTGCTTTCTGGTGGTTTTTAGGTTCTGGGAAAGGGAAGGAAGTTCAGGATTAGTTTAGAGTCTGATCAGTATAGGTATTGTTTTGTACCTTTTGATTTTTGTACAGTCATGGCTTTTCTGTTCTGTCTTCCTTTCTGTCTAAAAGCCATGTACTGTATTTGTAGATGATTGTTTTGAGGAAAATGAAATCAGATAGATCTTTTGTTCCGCTGCATTTGATGTTTTAGTAGCTCTGTCTGTGTTTGTCTTTTTGAGTTAAATGTTTGGAAGATTCAGTTCTGAACCAAATTCCAAAGCTAGATCCTGGTTAGCTTCTCCGTCGCGGCCTGGTGTGAACGGGATCCGTCTCGGGTCGGGTCGGGTCGTGACAAACTTTTTGGTATCAGAGCATGGTTTTGGAATTTGGGATTTGGGATTTGTGTGAAACAGAGCTATAGGAAGTGATCTGTAGTGAGTCTGTTTGGGGTAGTTTTGGTTTGTTCGGCTTTTTATTGTGTTGTTTTTGTGATAGTTTTCCGGATTTTCTGGATTTTTCTGTATGGATCAGCCAAACCCAGACATGACAGATGGGCAGAGTGCCGATCAGGCAGCACCAGTGGGGAGTACAGCCCCAGTGGTCGGTGCTGATACGCTTTCTCAGTTTGCTTCACTCGTTGCTCAGATGATGAGCGAGACTCAGAGTAGAGCTTCTACTGTCCGATCTGATGACCTGGATAGACATTTGCAGTTGTTTCTGAGATTGAAACCTCCGAGGTTTGAGGGCGCTGTTGAGCCCAGAGCTGCTGAGGAATGGCTGAGGAGATTGGAGAAGACCTTTGACGGGATGCAGTGTCCGTCAGATAGGAAGGTTCCATTGGCAATTTTTCTGTTGGATGGAGAGGCTGAACACTAGTGGGAAGGCCAGCAGGCAGCCAGATTTCAGGGCAGACTGAACTCTTTGATTACCTGGGAAGAGTTCACTGAGGTATTCCGAGATTGGTTCGTTCCCCCTTCTGCACGACAGCAGATGCAGGAAAATTTTCCGAGGCTTGTTCAGGGGAGCAAGACGATGATGCAGTACGAGGCTGAGTTTACTGCATTAGCCAGGTACGCTCCGCAGCTGGTTAGCACTTCGGCTGAGAGGTGTTACAGATTTCTGAGGGGATTGCGAGATACCCTTAGGCAGCCCCTGATACCGTTCCGGATCACTTATTTCTCTGAGCTTGTGGAGCGAGTTCGTCTGATAGAGAACGACCTGATGGCTACTCAGCAGCGGTGGACTGCGAGTAGGAAGAGATTTGGAGGTGAGGCTTCTGGCAGTGGTTCCTCTGGAAAGAGGAGATTTGTTTCTAGTTCTGGATCTGGAGATTTCAGGAGGAGCGGAGGGTCGTCTGGTACTGCTACTAGTACGATGAGTTCTGGATCAGTCAGTACGGCACCTGTATGCCAGAACTGTGGACGACGACACTTTGGCCAGTGCTACAGGATGGCTGGTCTGTGCTTCCGATGTGGTCAGTCAGGACATCGGATTGCAGAGTGTCCACAGCTGGGATTTGATCAGCGTTCTGAGGGCTTCGTCAGACCTGTTGGTTTAGCAGCAGGAAGACCGAGGACTGTTCCTCCACGCCCTGAGGGATTTGCTGGTAGTAGTGGTGGATCTAATTCTGCACCACGGAGACCACCTACTGTTCAGAGGGAACAGAGTAGTTCTGTTGCTTCAGCCCCTGTTCCAATTCAGCCACGAGTTTACAGCTTGAGTCAGCAGGAGGCTCGAGATGCTCCTGATGTTGTGACAGGTACGATTTACATTTCTGATCAGCCCTGTCGTGTTTTGTTTGACTCTGGAGGGAGTCATTCTTTTCTGTCCGAGCACTGTTTTGAGATTTTACATTTGGATTCGATGGTTTTACCGGTTTCTTTGTCTGTGATTTTACCGGCTGGGAATCCTTTGATTGCTCGACAGTTTTGTTTGTGTGAGATTGAGATTTCTGGCAAGAAGTGGAAATCAAGTTTGATTCGATTGCCGATTTCATCGTATGATGTGATTCTGGGCATGGATTGGCTGAGTCAGTATGAAGCCCAGATAGACTGTCTGAAGAAGCAAGTGAGTTTGCTTATGGCTGGAGAGAGAGTTGTATTTCAGGGATTGCGAGGTGTCCTCTCCAGTCTGATTTCTGTGTTGGAGGTAAGCAGGATGTGGAAGAAGGGATGTCCGGTGTTTTTGGCTTCGGTGCGGGATCTGAACCTAGAGGTTGGTTCTGTTTCTGAGATCCCTGTGGTACGGGAGTTTGCTGATATTTTTCTTGAGGAGCTGGTTGGTTTACCTCCGGATAGAGATGTGGAGTTCTCTATCGATATTTTTCCGGGTACCGCTCCGATATCGAAAGCTCCGTAAAGGATGGCACCGAAAGAACTTTCTGAGTTGAAAGTTCAGCTTCAGGAGTTGGTTGACAGAGGTTTTGTGCGTCCTAGTGTTTCGCCCTGGGGAGCACCTGTTTTATTTGTGAAGAAGAAGGACGGTACACTCCGTATGTGTATTGATTACAGAGATTTGAACAAGGTCACGATCAAGAACAAGTATCCTTTGCCTCGGATTGACGACTTGTTTGATCAGCTTTCCGGATCTTCAGTATTTTCGAAGATTGATTTGAGGTCCGGATACTATCAGGTGAAGGTGAAGGAAGTTGATGTTGTGAAGACAGCTTTCAATACTCGGTACGGGCACTATGAGTTTTTGGTTATGCCTTTTGGGGTAACCAATGCGCCTGCGATTTTCATGGATTTGATGAACCGAGTATTCAGGGAGTATTTGGATCAGTTTGTGATCGTCTTCATTGACGATATTCTGGTATATTCCGCATCTGAGGATGAACATGCCAAACATTTGAGGATTGTGTTGGAGACTTTGAGGAGGCATTAGCTGTATGCCAAGTTCTCAAAATGTGAATTCTGGCTGAAGAGCATTTCTTTTCTGGGGCATGTGATTAGCGGAGAAGGCATTTCTGTAGATCCCCAGAAGATTCAGGCAGTTGCTGATTGGCCAAGGCCGACTACGGTATTTGAGGTGCGTAGTTTCTTGGGCATGGCCGGGTATTACAGGAAATTTGTGAAAGGATTTTCACAGATTTCAACGCCTCTGACGAGACTGACTCAGAGGTCAGTACCTTTTGTTTGGACACCGGAGTGTGAGACGAGTTTTCAGCGATTGAAGGATTGTCTGACTTCAGCTCCGGTACTAGCACTTCTGTCAGGTACGGAAGGTTTTCAGGTGTTCAGTGATGCTTCACTGAAAGGACTGGGATGTGTCCTGATGCAGCATGGTCAGGTAATTTCTTATGCTTCTAGACAGTTAAAGCCACATGAGAAGAATTACCCGACACATGATTTGGAGTTAGCTGCAGTAGTTTTTGCTTTGAAGATTTGGCGTCATTACCTGTATGGCGTCAGATGTGAGATCTTTACTGATCATAAGAGCCTGAAGTACATTTTTACTCAGAAGGATCTGAATTTGAGGCAGAGAAGATGGCTCGAGTTGATCAAGGACTACGATTTGACTATCTAGTATCAGCCTGGGAAGGCAAATGTGGTAGCGGATGCTCTGAGCAGGAAGTTTTCTGGATTATCAGGTATTCAGCTTACTTGTGACGACTTCCTGATACGTGACATGGAGCGATTGCAGTTAGAGGTGATTTCCTCCAGTGGTTTGGAGTTGGCTCAGATGAGTATTCAGTCTACTTTGGAGATAAGGATTCAGGAAGCCCAGAAGTCAGATTCTGATTATTCGAAGTTGATTGCACAGATTGGATCTGGTAAGACTCCTGAACTTCGAATTTCTGATTCTGGTGCTATTTTCTGTAAGAACAGGTTGTGGGTACCTGTGTTTGGAGATTTGAGGCAGGAGATTCTGTACGAATCTCATCATTCAGGCTACACGGTACATCCGGGCAGTGGTAAGATGTACGCTGATATGAAACTTTTGTTTTGGTGGCCTGGAATGAAGAAAGATGTGGCAGAGTTTGTGTCGAGATGCGAAGCCTGTTAGTTGGTGAAGGCAGAGCATCAGCGACCCGGTGGACTGTTGCAGTCGTTGCCTATCCCTGAGTGGAAATGGGAGGATGTAACAATGGACTTTGCGATGGGTTTTCCTCGATCTAGACAAGGGCACGACGCTATTTGGGTGGTTGTAGATCGATTGACGAAGTCCGCCCATTTTCTTCCTATTAGACATACGGATTCTGTTGATCGCTTGGCACAGATATATGTGAAGGAGATAGTCAGATTACACGGTGTGCCTCGTGTGATCGTATCTGATCGAGATGGACGTTTTACTTCCAGACTTTGGAAAGGCATTCAACAAGGCTTGGGTACGAAACTGCATTTTAGTACAGCCTTTCATCCTCAGACAGATGGACAGTCTGAGAGGACTATTCAGGTGCTGGAAGATCTGTTGAGACTTTATGTTCTGGATTTTAGCGGAAGCTGGGAGGATCATATTCCGCTGATTGAGTTTGCTTATAACAACAGTTTTCAGTCTAGTATCGGTATGGCACCGTACGAGGCTCTTTATGGCAGGAAGTGCCGTACTCCTTTGACTCTGATGGAGGTCGGAGATAGACAGGCTTTGGGGGCCACTTTTGCGGATGAAACTGCTCAGAAGATCAGTTTGATTAAAGAAAGATTGAAAGCTGCTCAAGATCGTCAGCAGAAGTATTACAATCAGAAGCACAGATTTGTAGAGTTTCAGGTTGGTGACCTTGTGTATGTCAAAGTCAGCCCGATGAAGGGTGTGAGCAGATTTGGTCAGGTGAGCAAGCTTAGTCCGAGGTATGTTGGACCTTTTGAAATCCTGGAAAGGATTGGAAAAGCTGCTTACAAATTGATGCTTTCTGATTCGATGCCTGATGTGCATAATGTGTTTCACGTATCCACTCTGAGGAAGTGGGTATCCGACTCTGGGAAGAAGGTATCTGCTGATGAGGTTAAGATTCAGGAGAATCTGGCGTACAAGGAAGAGCCAGAGTTGATTTTGGCGTACGACGTCCGAAAGTTAAGAAATAAACAGATTCCAATGGTTAAAGTCCAGTGGAAGCACCGCACTGCACGGGAAGCCACTTGGGAGAAGGAGTCTGACATGAGACAGTTGTATCCATACTTGTTTTGACTGAGTTTGGACTGGATAATGTCGAGGACGACATTTTTTTTTAAGTTGGGGAGATTGTAATATCAGTTTTGCTCCAGGTTCGTCTGGACGAAGTCGGATCGTCCGGGACGATCGGTACAGGTTGTGCAGAAAAATCATGTTTGGCTGTATGGTTCGTCTGGACGAAATCAGGATCGTCTGGACGAAAATAAGTCAGAGAACCCGTCGCCGGGGACGATATGTAAAATTCGTCTGGACGAAATTTGTCCAGAGCCACTTAATCCGGGACGAAGTGCGATCGTCCAGGACGATCAGTCTGGATATATATAGAAATGAGATATTTTGAAGAGAGAGAAAAAGCTGAGGAGAGAGAAAAACGAAGGAAAAAGTGGAAAAGTGGATTTTCGGGCGACGCCGGTCTGTTTTCGTCCGTTGAGACAGTTGAGGAAATTGTTGTACGCGAGGTAAGGCACAATCCGACTTTCTCAATTTTCAGAACCGTCGCTTTTGGCGGTATTATCTGTCCGGAATTGAGTTTCGTTCGTGATTTTCGTCTGTAATTTCTGACTGGTTTAGTTTTTATCGCGTAACTTTCTGTATTTTGTTGAAGTGCCGAGTGTGCACATTTTGGTTATTTTCTGAAGATTTTTGTCCGGGTATTTTTGATTCGACTGTGTTTTTAGTCGACTGGATTTTTCTGTGAACTTGAAAATTATCTGTGCAGTAAAATAAATATTCTGAAATGTTGATATCTATATTCTGTGTGAATTTGGTGAATTTTGATTTTCAGGAAAATTGTGTAAATTCTGTATACTGCCGTTGTGCTGCCCGATTTTTGAGTAATTTCTGTTTTATCCGGAAATCTTCTGATTTGATATGCTATCTGTATATGCTATACAAAGGGAGTTATAAGGGGCCTGGATCCTATGAGATTCAGTTAGTGTCTGGGAATTCTGAAATGAGCTCAACATGAAATCTGATATCTGTTCTGTTCCGGATTCGAGAAAAATCTGTTTAGGTGCTATAAGCACTATATATGTATTCTGGTGCTATAAGCACATCTGTTCTGGTGCCGTGAGCACAAAGGGAGGCATAAGGGGCCTGAATCCTACGAGATTCAGTCAGTGTCAGGGAATTTAGCTATGAATTACATAATATCTGATCTTTGATTCTGATATGATTCTGATACGATTTGTTCTGTTCCGATATGATCGGAACTTCTGATTTTGTACGATTCTGACTCTATTGATCTGATATATCTGCTCTGTTCTGTTTCTGATTTGATACGACTTCTGTTTCCGTACAATTCTGTTTGATTTGATATATGCCCGATTTCGTTCTGATTTCTGTACGGATTTTTCTGATGTATTGGTTTTGAGATTCTGAGGATTTTGATTGGAGGTTTGTTGCTTTACTGAGCTGTTGAGCTCACCTTTGCTTTCTGGTGGTTTTCAGGTTCTGGGAAAGGGAAGGAAGTCCAGGATTAGTTCAGAGTCTGATCAGTATAGGTATTGTTTTGTACCTTTTGATTTTTGTACAGTCATGGCTTTTTTGTTCTGTCTTCCTTTCTGTCTAAAAGCCATGTACTGTATTTGTAGATGATTATTTTGAGGAAAATGAAATCAGATAGATCTTTTGTTCCGCTGCATTTGATGTTTTAGTAGCTCTGTCTGTGTTTGTCTTTTTGAGTTAAATGTTTGGAAGATTCAGTTCTGAACCAAATTCCAAAGCTAGATCCTGGTTAGCTTCTCCGTCGCGGCCCGGTGCGAACGGGATCCGTCTCGGGTCGGGTCGGGTCGTGAGTTAGTATGGGTATTACCACTGTGATCATTGATCCTTAATATGATTGTTGTCTTTAGTGGCAAGTGTGTCTCCTTGCCACTTCTATTGCCCTCTCTTTCATATGAGATTATTCTTTCTAATCGGTTGTTCGTATGTTCCTCTTGTTAGAGAGATATACATCAGGTTATTACCTCACGTTGTGTGACTCTAATTTTACCTAAGGAAATTCTACTTATATTTGGATTACTCATGGCCACGACGATTTGTCCTCTACCATGTGGTAACTAAAATATGAGTTTGAGATTTCTTAGATGATGAATTACTTACTTCTTTGGCTTCCTCACAGCACCACGCACATGAGCGTTGGGTGGTTGTTGAGACCTTTTCCTCTTCTTATCGTCGTGGCATATGCGCCCGGCGGTATTAGAGTTTTCTATTTTCCTCTTTTTATCGCCGCGGCATATGCGCCCGACGATATTAGAGTGGTGTTCTTTCCTCTTCTTATCACCGCGGTATATACGTTCGACGGTATTAGAGTGTAGAGTTCCCTTTTGCTGGTTGAGAGAGTCCGACAGAGTCCCTATGAGGCATTTCTCACCACCCCTTCCTCTTTTTATCGTCGCGACATATGCGCCCGGTGGTATTAAAGTGTTCTCTTTACTCTTTTTATCGTCGCGGCATATGCGCCCGATGATATTAGAGTGGTGTTCTTTCCTCTTCTTATCGCCGCGGCATATGCCCCCGACGGTATTAGAGTGTAGAGTTCCCTTTTGCTGGTTGAGAGAGCCCAATAGAGTCCCTGGGAGGCATTCCTCACCACCCATTCCACTTTTTATCGTCGCGGCATATGCACCCGGCGGTATTAGAGTGTTCTCTTTCCTCTTTCTATCGCCGCGGCATATACGCCCGACAATATTAGAATGGTGTTCTTTCCTCTTCTTATCACTGCGACATATGCGCCCGACGGTATTAGAGTGTAGAGTTCCTTTTTGCTGGTTTAGAGAGCCCGACAGAGTCCCTGGGAGGCATTCCTCACCACCCCTTCCTCTTTTTATCGTCGCAGATATGCGCCCGGCGGTATTAGAGTGTTCTCTTTCCTCTTTTTATCACCGCGGCATATGCGCCCGACGATATTAGAGTGTTCTTTTCTCTTCTTATTGCCGCGATATATGCGCCCGACGATATTAGAGTGTAGAGTTTCCTTTTGCTGGTTGAGAGAGCCCGACAGAGTCCCTGTGAGGCATTCCTCACCACTCCTTCCTCTTTTTAACGTCGTGGCATATGCGCCCGGCGGTATTAGAGTGTTCTCTTTCCTCTTTTAATCGCTGCGGCATATGCGCCCAACAATATTAGAGTGGTGTTCTTTCCTCTTCTTATCGCCGCGACACATGTGCCCGACGGTATTAGAGTGTAGAGTTCCCTTTTCTGGTTGAGAGAGCCCGACAGAGTCCCTGTGAGGCATTTCTCACCACCCCTTCCTCTTTTTATCGTCGCGGCATATGCGCCTGGCGGTATTAGAGTGTTCTCTTTCCTCTTTTTATCACCGCGATATATACGCCCGACGATATTAGAGTGGTGTTCTTTCCTCTTTTTATCGCCGCGGCATATGCGCCCGATGATATTAGAGTGGTGTTCTTTCCTCTTCTTATCGCCGCGACATATGCGCCCGACGGTATTAGAGTGTAGAGTTCCTTTTTTTTTGGTTGAGAGAGCCCGACAGAGTCCCAGGGAGGCATTCCTCAATCCTCACCACCCCTTTTCTCTTCTTATCGTCGCGGCATATGCGCCCGACGATAGTTGAGTGTTCTTTCCTCTTCTTATCGTCGCAGCATATGCGCCCGATGATAGTTTAGTACCCTTTCATCTTCTTATCGCCGCGGCATATGCGCCCGACGATGTTAGAGTATACCTTTCCTCTTTTATCGCCGCGGCATATGCGCCCGACGATATTAGAGTAGTACCCTTTCCTCTTTTATCGCCGCGGCATATGCGCCCGACGATATTAGAGTTGTGTTCTTTCCTCTTCTTATCGTCGTGGCATATACGCCCGACGATATTAGAGTGTAGAGTTCCCTTTTCTGGTTGAGAGAGCCCGACAGAGTCCCTGTGAGGTATTTCTCACCACCCTTTCCTCTTTTTATCATCGCGGTATATGCGCCCGACGATAGTTGAGTGTTCTTTCCTCTTCTTATCGTCGCGGCATATACGCCCGATGATAGTTGAGTACCCTTTCCTCTTTTATCGACGCGGCATATGCGCCTGACGATATTAGAGTGGTGTTCTTTCCTCTTTTTATCGCCGCGGCATATGCGCCCGACGGTATTAGAGTGTAGAGTTCCCTTTTCTTGTTAAGAAAGCCCGATAGAGTCCCTATGAGGCATTCCTCACCACCCTTTCCTCTTCTTATCGTCGCGGCATATGCGCCCGACGATAGTTGAGTGTTCTTTTCTCTTCTTATCGTCGCGGCATATGCGCCCGATGATAGTTGTGTACCCTTTCCTCTTATTATCGCCGCGGCATATGTGCCTGACGATAGTTGAGTGTACATTTCCTCTTTTTATCGCCGCGGCATATGCGCCCGACGATATTAGAGCGTTGTTCTCTCCTCTTTTCATCGCCGCGGCATATGCGCCCGACGATATTAGAGTGTACCTTTCCTCTTCTGATCGTCGCGACATATGCGCCCGACGATAGTTGAGTGTTCTTTCCTCTTCTTATCGTCGCGGCATATGCGTCCAACGATAGTAGAGTGTACCGACGATAGTAGAGTGTACCTTTCCTCTTCTGATCGCCGCGACATATGCGCCCGACGATATTAGAGTGTTCTTTCCTCTTCGTATCACCTTGGCATATGCGCCAGTAATAGTAGAGTGTCCTTTCCTCTTATAATCGTCACGGCATATGCGCCCGACGATAGTAGAGTGTTTCTTGTTGACTTTTTGTGTTCGCCTTATCTCTTTTTAATATTATCTTTATTCCTGCTCTTGTTAGCATGAAATTCCTTCTTCTACTCTATTGTTGCGATGTAGTCAGGCAGATAGATGATTCCCTTACTTTTGATTACAAATGTTTATCCGTTGATTATTATTCTTTGTAATTTGATATGATTTTCAAGCCGTTATTGAATTATCTTCTCCTCGCATCGTCTTAGACATGTGCTTTGGATGATTGTTGAATTCAATTTGGTCCTTTGTGATTTTACTTCGATTGGGCTCATGTAATCTTGAGATTTTGATTTCATTTTCTTTCTCCTATTCTGCCACTTTGGTTGGACAGATAGTTAAGCTTCTTTCTTTGACTCTTCCATTGTTGATCTAGTTCTGTTACTTGACCCTAAGGTTGTATCTTCTTAGAGTTAGGAAGGTCAACGCCAACACGTACGGTTCACTTGTTGTTCGCCGCACCTATTGGGGGTCCATTTGTTGACCTCATTTTTTGCTCAAGTGCCCTCGAGTGCATTCGATCGATACGATTGGTCCTCGTCGAGCCCAATCCAAACTTGAATCGATCTAAATTGGTTTTAATTAGACTCAACCCCGTTCATTCAAGTCCAAACAAATTGTTTTGACCACGACGAGTCTAATTTGATCCAAATTGATTTCAATTTGAGTTTAATTTGATCAATTTTGCCTAGCCTGATTTTAGACCAAGCCAATTCGAGCCAATTTGCATCCAATCCCAACTCAAATCAGCCCAATTTAATTTTAATCAAATCCTAAACTACTTTCTAGTAAATTTTAATTGATTTCCTAAATCGAGAAACTGCCTCGATGGTCTTGATTTCCCCAAAATTCGAAGTCAACCGTTGTCGCAGTATTCAGTCGCATTAAGTACCCTGGCCTTCTCTCGGTCGGGGGGATGGACTCTTCTCGGTTCCTCTTCCTAGATCGCATGGGGATCGGGATTCCCCTCTTGGCCATGCTCTCTTCGGCCGGAGCCTGAGGAGAAGAAAGGCTTCTCCACTCGATCCCTCTCTCTCAATTTCGCATTCTCTCCCTCTCCCTCTCTCACACCGACTCCCTCTCTTTCTCACTCTCGTTAAGAAGAGGCCCGAAGCCTCCCGTTCCTTCTCCCTCTTTCACGTGAGCAGAGGAAGACCAGATCGCACGCCTGATCTCCCTCTCTGACCCGACGCCGCCTAGACGAATCCCGATCTACCTCTACGGACCAAACCCGAGCTCGACGGTAGCCACTCGAACCCCTGCTCTCGTCTTTGCACGCCTGAACCAGATCTGAAGCCGCTCAGATCGTTACCTGGACCGATCCCGACATCGGAAGCTACCCAAACTCCTCTTCCTTACAAGGTGAGTATTTCTCCCTTCTTCTCCTTCCTTCTTCTCCTATTTCTTCTTCATTCCTTTTCTATTTCTTCTTCTTCCTTCTTCTTCTATTCTATCCAGTTGGTGTATCTCCATCCATATGAGATTGAAATGGTTTGATTTATGTTAGAATCGGCTTGACAGAGCCTTCTCTATCATTTCTAGTTGCTTAGTTTTATTATGTGGATTTGGGTATCAAGTGAGATTTTAATGCTTTTGGAATGTAAAGATTGTTGTTGATGCCTAATTTGATGTGGTAGATACATAGCAATATTCATATGGTTGTGTAGAGGTTTTCTACTGGTTTGAACTTCTGTAGGTATTATGCTCTAATGAGGTTATTTAATCTTGAGCGCATGTCTAAGGTAGTCCTCACCATGTATTGAAGGATATGGTTATTTTGCCATGTAGTCTTATAAATTATTCTACTACAAATTGATTGATGCTTTTTCATTAAATCTTTATGAGCTTTATGTGGAGATTGTTGTTGCTAGCCATAAGTAATTTTGTTTGTTCAAAATGGTTAGCTACGTATCAAATTATATTTGAGTTATGTCATGTATTTTAGAGTTTTAGCTGTGATTGGTAGAGAAGCATGAGAGGTTATTTTGATCCTCTATTAAGGTGTGCACACAAAGTGTTTGTGTTAATGTCTAACATCATACTATAAGCTCTCTTGAGATATGGATAATGCAAGTTCTTTTTTTTTTTTAAGTGAAACAATGATAATCTCTAGTTCTCTTTTGTAGTCATTGAGTAACCCATTCTACGTTCATGCTCGCATTCAATCTCCAAATGCTACAGAAGGGTTTAGTCATGTTCTGCGAAGTGCTTCTTATGACTCAAGAGTTGTTTGAACTTTTGATCCATGAATGTTGATTTACTAGATTTTTATTGTTTTTTTTTTTTTTGAAGGATCTTTTTTTGCTTTGTCTTGAGGAAGGTTTGTTTTTTTTTTTTTTTTTGGAATGAAATGTGGATTTAGGGAATGGTTTTGATATGAAAGCAAAATTGTGAGCCTACATTTGAGAAGATCTTTTCATATGTTTGTTAGCTTGAAGCATGGAAAGTTTTCTTTTTATATATATATTTAAATTAAGCTTTAATGGTTGGTTCATATTTTATGCTGAAAAGGTTTCAAAAGCATATATTATTAAATATCATTTCATGTTGGAGAAACCTCAAAAGTGGTTTATTGTTGGAAAAGTGGCTTATGTGCAAAAGTTTTATATTTGGCAAGGTTTTGAGAATATATTCCAATATCATGTGCGCTTTCAAAAGAAGAAGAATAAATTTTTATGCTTATAGAAAAAGTTTATATGTTTGAAAGTGTTAAATATTTATGCCGAGATTAACTCCTTATATAATATGAAGTATTTGATTAATTATAGTTGCTAAAGTTTTATCTCCTGTGATGCACATGCATGATAGATCTTGTTGAAAGTTAAAAGAAAGTTTGGATATGAGTTAGTATTTTTCTTAGAGATCACATGAATTAGTCTACATTCCATGTTTTATTCCAAGTATCACTCATTAGTCAAGTTTTATAAATTTTGTTACGTAGGCTTATTTTCTTGGCATGAATGAATCTGATTTGCCGAATGTCGTGTTAGTTGTTCATCTCAGAACAAAGAAAGAGGAGTCTAAAAAATGCATGTGGTCGTTGAATGAAATATTTGTAGAGCCATGAGTCTTACTTTCATGAGTTTTTCTTCGCCAAACTCGTCGCTTATGAATGAATATCTTATGCTTCAAAATGTGATGGTTGAAATGGTTTCGATCTTTGTTATAAATTAGCTTTGTTAATAATTAGAGGGTGCATTCACTACCGTTCCTTGTTGTCTATATTTGCTACCTTTATTCGGTTATCAAGTGATATTTTAGTCCATTTGGGAGATGTCAATGGTTGTTGTTATCCTTGGATAGTTTCATGAGACAAATGAAACTTGTATGTTAACTCATGTTATTTAAGAGTGAATCCTTTGCATATAGAATGCATTCGTTCATTTCAAAGCATGTTTAGTTGCAAGGTTGATGGATGACGAAATATCTCTATGCTTATTCGAAACATGTTTCTTCTTCACTTGTTGGGTATTTATGCGAAAGACATGATTGGCAAGTATCACTGCTTTGTAAAAATTCCTATAGCCTTTTTTATGGATTTCTTTTTCACTATTTTTATGGGAAACGAGTGCAGATTTTAAGTGCTTTCTCACTATTTTTATACAATAACACTTATGGCACTTGAGGGAACCTTTTACGGCTATTCTATTGAAATTCCTACAGCTTTTGTGGAACTTTTTCCACTGTTTTTGTGAGAAAAAAAAATGCAAATTTTTGGACGTATTATTGATGTTTTTACATAAGAATTCCTATGGCATTTGGGTAGATTTGTCGTTGCTTTGTTGTGAAATTCCTACAGCTTTTGTGTAACTTTTTCCACTGTTTTGGTAAAAAAAAATGCAGATTTTAAAGGTTGTATCGCTGTTTTTTTTTTTACATAAGAATCCTCACCGCTTTTGGATGGATCTTGCTTTGCTTCTTGGTGGGGATTCCTACAATTTTTGTGTAAGCTTTTCCCATTTTTTTTTTTTTTTTTGTAAGAAAAAGTGTATATTTTGGAGGTTTTATTGCCGTCGTTTTGCACAAGGACCTTTGTCATGAAGCTCATGTTTATTTATGAATCATCGTATGATAAGGAGAAATTGTAAAACCATATAGATTTCTTAACAAGATATGCATCTAAAAATATCTTTGATGAACTTTGAGTGGATTATTTCGTAACAATTTCAAGAAAGCATGAATGTAGAAAGTTTGCGATGATTTGTGATTATAAGGTGATGACATCTATGCTAGTTTATTGCATGAAACCTTACAAGCATTGCATACAAGTTGTTTGATGGAATATCGTTGAAGGAATAGTTGAAAAGCTTTATTTGAATGGAAACCCTTCTTCTCAAGTTTTCTTTGATCGTATACATTTGGCCATGAAAGAAAAATTGGTTAATGCATGATGAGTATCACCTTGGTGTTAAATGCATTGATATTGTTGGAATTTCGATGATGTCTTGCCTATGGTTTATACCATGTACATCAATGCGTAAACTGCGAAATGTTATAAAGTTTGTTATGCCTCATAAAAAAATGTATGTGTAGGAAGGTTTGAATTGGAACCTTTACTTTCTTTAGCATTCCACTCATACACTATTCGTTGGCATCACTATGAGATTTTGTTGGAAAGCTTTCGTGAATATGTTTTTGGCATGAGAGTAAAGTCTTGGATTTTAATTAGAGAGTTGCTTGGAATCATTGGTGGCATGTAAAAAAAAAATACAATTTGTTGGAAGGAGTTCATGTTTATTCTAAATCATGTGGTAAATGAAAGGTTTATATCTATGATTAGTAAGTGTTTATATATCCCATACATGCTTGGGAAAAAATTCTCATGTGTTTTGTGAATTCTATGTGATTTTACTCATGCTTTTGAAACTCTTTTTTTTTTATGGTTGGAGAAGTGGCATTAAATCTCCTTCCTTATGAACCTTAGGTTTCAACGGTAAATGCACTAGTTGTCTTGTTGGTTGATATGAAGTATGTTGGCTCTTAATTTTTTGAAATGTAGTTGGTTGCAACAAGTAAATTATCTGAGGTTGTTTCTTTTCTTAAAGTTCTTAAGCCATTAAGTTATGATTTGTTCGGTGAAGTATTGTTGTTTTCTTTCTTCCTATTAGCTTGGTGGTTTCACATCCTTTTGCAAACTATGATTATAAATTTGATATTAGAAGTAAGCTTAGTGAGTTTGTTGCAAAATTCGATTCATGTTCCATGTTGGTCTCAATTTTCAAAAGGCATATGGTTCTAATGCAAGGTGGCATATCTATGAAATGACTTTAATATATTATGTGATAAGGGTTTTTATACATTGTTATTTATGTTATTAGAATACTTTCTTTAAGCATGAGAAGAACAAATTACATGAACTCCTCTCTTATCATTGCCTTTTCTTTAATAGAAAATGTTGAGTTCTAACATTAAATACACGTGTGGCCTCATGTTGGAGAAGTTTTATATTTTGCTTTATATTGAGAAATTGTATGATTTGTTTTATATTAAGGATGCTTTGGGAAGGTTTTAGGAAATGCTTGGTATTAAAAGATTTTATGGATGTCTTTATGGTTAAAAGTTTTGCTAATTGTTTTACATCGAGAGGCTTTATCGAAAGTTTTTATGAATGTTTTGTGGTGAGGGCTCTACAATGAGAGATTTTAATAAAATCTTCTCATTGGGAAGCTTATGTTTTCTACCCCACTCCATATAAAATAGAGAAGCACTTGATTGTTGTTTTTTTTTTTTTTTGTCAAGGTCGTTTTGGTAGATTGTTTATGAAAAGATTTCTATGCATTGTTTCGTTTTGGAGGATTTTCACAAGATATTGTTTTGGGGTAGATAAATTTTGTGAGGTAAATTGGTGTTAGGAATTTCTCTAGATCTTTCTTTTTGGGATGAAATGATTTGTCTTGCATAGGTTGTCTTCCTTTTCATTAGTGTTTGCTTCTAAGGTGTAAGTTTGGAAGGATGTGGTGGGTAGAAATAGATCTAGTTTTAGTTCTAGTTTTTGGAACTTGAGCTTCCCTCGCTGTTTTGAGTTTGTTTGGAGAATGGTTCATGTAGGTGAGTCATGTAATATATCAAGTGCTTTATTTGGAATGTGGGAACAACAAAGGGCATTGTAAATGTTGCTTTAGGGCACACTTGACTTCACAGAAGTGTACCTAATAATTACAATGCTTACATTCCTTTTATTTCTAATTTTTATTCTTTTTCTTTCTACTGTCTTTGCTACTTATTATAGTAATTATGTCCGTAGATCCCTAAGCTTATTAGTACACATACGAATGTTCTAAGGGTTAGAAAACAAAACTCCTTTTGACCCTACAACTTTAATGACTCATAAGAACAAAAATTAAGGACCGGGTCTTAGAAAATGTAGACTTAAGGTGCATGTTTCCTATATGATAGAAATATTAAAACAAAAACTTAGTAACAGGTTTCCCTAGGTTTAGTCTTTCTTAATCCATTAATAATCAACCAACAAATCAACCCTAAATCAATCATTTAAAATGTACTAAAACACTTAATTTGTACTCAAATCATAATTAATATTTCATAATCTCTAAAATCTGAAATCTAAATCAAATTCAACTAATTTAATAATCACTTCCTAACTAATCTAAAATTTAAAAGAGGTAGACTTTAATTAGAAGATCAAACCATAAGCTAAAATCCATTAGGATAAAAGACTCCTAAAAGATCAAACCTTAGAATAATTTTTTTGAAATTAATAAACAAATTTGATTAATAAACTGTTCAATCTATCCTTCTTTTCTAATTTATAACTAACTGAATAATTTAACAAGATTAATTATCACTGGGTAACCCAGGCCTACGAGGCTATTAAGTTAGCCTCAAGGAGGGTGAAATAAACCTCGCGGCCTCGGTGTGAAACAAAGATGGTAATCAATCAAATTCTAAAAATGAAATCTTTAAAATCAATTCTAAACTATTAATATTTAAATTCTAATTAAAATTTCCCTTTTGTCCTTTAACAAATCAAATGCAAGCAACTATAATTAAATTATCCTACATATGACCTATCCAAAACTACACACCTAGACTTATTTGGTTAGGACAAGACCTTTAGTTCTAGGTTAGGCTTACATTTTCTCTTGTTATCCAATATTTGCTACATGTACATATTCTATAAATGCAATTCTTAAACTTTCTATTGATTATATTTTTGTTATTTACGTGCATTTCTTTTTTGAACGGCATCTACTCTCATATATATATTTCTCTGTTATATTTTCTTGCGAGGTACATTGGAGCTTAATGATCGGGAACTAAACGGGACCGTTTGCCTATAAGCTTTTAAGTGGCAGCGTCACATGCAGTCAGGTATAATCTCTGCAATTTATAAAATGAATTCTTTTAATTAGATATCAAAATTGCTACACATCACACACGACTTGTTAATAGGTATTCTAGCATGTTTAGGTAGCTGGCCTTAGGGTAGTTCACTAGCGAAGCTTTGGCCCTATAGGTCAAAGCTTGCCCCCATTCTGTGAACACTAGAGACCATTATGGTCATTTAGGCCTGTAGAGTAGGCCACCTATTTGTGCCAGTTGGCATCGTTGTTTTTCCATACAAAGTGGGCATCGTTATTTTTCTACTAGGATTTCAGCCTTTTTCGGTTTTGGGTATGATATCCCTCACCTTCTGTGAGCCTTAGAGACCATTAGGGTCATTTAGGCCTGTAGAGTAGGTCACCTATTTGTGCCATTGGGCATCGTTGTTTTCCCACACGAAGTGGATATTGCTATGATGATTTTCTGTGCGGATACCTTGCCTGGAGGGTACCCTTAGGGTGTGTTTATTTATTTATTCTGTACTCTAGATGTCATGCATACATTCTTACATACCTTTTGTCATAATGCACTTCACTTACATGCATGTATTGCATTAGTGGACCTAAGGACATTTCTTATTTATGCATCTTTTCATGCATCATACAACGCTAGATCTATTTCTTTGCATATTGTAAAGTCCTTGATTTAAGTCTTTTTGAGCTACAAATCCTTGATTCATTAGGATAGAGCCTTCCCATCTTGCATACATATAAGTTGGTTGATTGTGCTTAAGATTTTAGCTGGTTTCCTTTTTCAGGAAAGGAATAAGTCCATATTGCATTAGTTAGGTCGTAGGTGTTAATATCGTATGTATGATGTTACATCTTCTATAGATTTAGGGTCTAAGGTGAGTGGTACAGGTGTACCACTATACACCTTATTGGTGGGTAAGCTCTCCATCCTTTCGGAAGCTATAAACCCTACCCATCTGCGTCACACGGATGACGTCACCTCCTTCCTTCTCTCGTGCATGTCTGATTGCGTTGCCCTTCCTTTTTCTCCAGTTTCCACTTCTTTGAGCCGACCGGATGTTGACTGAACCACGTGTGATCTGATTGAGCCAATTTGGGACCTTTCCCTTTGATTAGGAAAGCCTAGATTTTCCCTTTGCACTAAACCCATTAGAGAATATAATATAACGTCCTTAATCGAGAGTTTTCTTAGATCGAGGTCTAAGATGTAATTAACTACGAGGGCTTGCGCCCATAGGAAACTGATCCCCACAATCAAATAAACCCCATTCGAGTTGATGTATCGAATGGGGGAAATCTCGTGAACTTTTGGGTTATAGATATTATTATCCATCGAGGTTGGTAGGTGAAAGTCGCTATCCTCCATGGCTAATCATATCTATAACTCCATCTGCTCTTCCATCGGCCTGCTTGTGTCGGGTGTAAAGGCCTACGACCATTTTATCCCACGGGATAGTGTGATCGAACTCTTTGCATTCGAACCACATGAGCGGAATTCTTTCGGAGACCCACAAAAATCTTCAATCATATCTTAGATTATGTATACCTATTTAGGAATTTAGTCATAATATTCTTGGTCAAATTCAAAAATCATATTTACAGAAAGGGCTATGTCAGACTCATAATCATGACTTTCCTAAAAATAAGTTTGAGATCAAAGATAGACGTTTCAATCCATTGTGGTTTGATAAATTCTCTGATTGGTTATAGTATTTAGAAGGAAAAAAGCATATTATTTGTATTGTTATCTTTTTGGAGTATAAGGAAGAGGAAAAGAAAATGATGAGGTATTTTGTAGAAATGAATTCTCAATTAGAAAAAACCTGATATATTTTATCTTCATATAGGAGGATCTAATAATGCTTATAATAATACAACACTAAACTATGAGGATTTAATAAAACAATATCAACATATTAACTTTGTCTTCCAGATACAGTCTCATCAAATTATAAATGCATATCATATTCACTTAAATTATTCTATTGATTGTGTGAAATGTTTTCTAAGATAAGGATTAACTTTACAAGAATTAGAATAATGTTGTGTTATTACAATTTTCTAATTTATTGCATTTTTTGGTAAAACATAATGAAGATATAAATAATGTTGTACTAAAGAATGCTCTTGAGAGTTTGAAATTAATTGACCATGATATTCATAAAGATATTAGTAGAGCGATCTTTATTACAACTTCATACTACATAAAAAAAGAAGTTTGTGATAATTTCTTCTCTATTCTCGTTGATGAAGCTTATGACATATCAGGAAAAGAACAAATGACTATCTTTAAACGATATGTGAATAAGAAATACTAAATTATTAAACATTTTTTGGGTGTCGTACATGTTCTTGAAACGTCAGCTAGATATCTCAAGATGGCAATTGAACAAGTCCACTCAAATTATTATTTGTCTCACTCAAAAGTTTGTGGTCAAGATTATAATGGAGCAAACAATATGATAGGAGAATTTAATGGGTTTAAAACTCTTTTTCTAAATGATAATAAATCTACATATTATATTTACTTCTTCTCACACCAACTTTAATTAGCCTTAGTAGCCATTGTAATAAATCATGTTTAAACTGCTAGTTACCATAATTTCAAATATGATTAATATTGTTAGTGTTTCATGTAGTCGTGATCAGCTTAGAGAGAAACAACGGGATAAGACTTTAAGTGCGTTACATAATTGTGAAATATATACAGAATGATGATTAAATCAAGAAATATCTTTATGGCGTGCTAGTGAAACAATATGGTGTTTTCATTATAAGTTACTGATTAGATTGATTACAATATTCTCCTCAGTTATTGATGTGCTTGAAATTGTTTAGGAGGATGACATAAGCTCTGAACATGGAGGAAAAACTTTTGTATTATTAGAATCATTGCAATCTTTTAAATTCTCTTTTTGTATGTACATAATGAAATACATACTTAGAATCACTGATGAACTATTAAACGCTTTGCAAAGAAAAGATCGATATATCATGAATGTCATGTCTTTAGTTCAAATATAAAAAATCAGGTTACAAGATATGAGAGATAACAAGTGGTATGACTTTATTTTGTAATGAACATAAAATAATAACTCTTAATCTAAATGATAAATGGGTTGCCTATATACTCCCACGACATGGATGTTAACCTCGATTTTATCCAGACCTGGGCATGATGGGCTAGGTTGACCAAGTCAAACTTTGACTGGGTCAACCCAAGTCTTAATGGGTCAAAATTGACCCATTAGGCCCATTAAGAGCCCAATTAAAATCCAAATCAATTCAAAATCTTGCATGGCCCAATAACTCCTCTCCCTTGACCCCCCTTGACTAGTTTGACCAAGTCAAATGTGGACTTGGTCAACCATGGATTTAAATAGGTCATAAACACATATTTAGGGATAATTAAGAGCCCATTAATGCAATTAAAGCCTCCAAAATATTTTGAAATTCAAACCACGACCTAAATAGTCTGGTTTCCCTCCCATTAAGCTTCTGATTTAATCTCAACCGTTGAGGATAGGTTTAGGCTCCTTAAATACTAAAAATTAAGCCCTATTTTGGATCTTTTTATAATTACTCTCGCTCCAGACTTCCACAAGCTCTGAAATTTTGTGTGAGAACTCCTGGAGTCTTCCCCCATCTTCTCTCACTCAAACTCGACCGGTCAAAGCCCGCCGGCTCCGGCGAACCCTAGTGTGAAACCCTTCCAGGATGAATCCCGCTTGATCGAAGGAGAACCAGGGCTTGACGTCAGTTAGAGAAATATTCTTGGATCTTCCACGAGTCCAACGAGCCTAAGAACACAAAAATTCAACGGTTAGATCTCTCAAAAATCCTTAGAATATGTCACAACACATAGGATAAAATAACTTTCTAAAAAGCTGCTTTTAAGCCAAACAAACATTACCCCATGAATGCTCTTCATGTATAGAGCATATGTTTCGAATTTCATTAGATTTGATTGAGTATATTGAGAGAAATTGCCAAAAAATTATTCTAGGGTTTTGGTTCGGTTCTTTGAACTACATGAAATCGCAGCCGTTGATCTTTAGATCAACGGCTGTAATCTCGTCATTCTGTGTTTGGGCAGAACAGCGGATCCTGCTGTGTGCCTACGTGGATTAGTGGCTCAATCCTTGGCGTGGACCGCGGGGCGAACCCAGTTCCGCCAAGTGGCACGTCGAGAGCTTTTATGGAGTTTTTTTATTTATTTTAAATACTTTTAAGCCTATTTTCACTTTAAAAATCATAGAAAATTCAATTTTGAGCCGTTTTTGACGTGTAATACCTCGAATTAACTGTATTTGTGCCCTCTTCAATTTAAAATTATTTTCATTTCGAAATGTTAATTAAATTTTTAATTATTTTAAAAACAGTAAAGAAACTTTTTTAAAAAATTATTTCTAATTAGTCTTTTTTTAATATTAATATTATTATTGTTATTATATTATTATTACTAATGTTTTACTATTTTTAGTTTTATTATAATTATGTTTTAATAATAATAATAATATTATTATTATTATTATTATTTTCCTATTATAACTATTTTTAATAATATAAATTACTTTAAATATTTTTTTTTAATATTACTATTATTATTATTATTTATCAAAATTGAAATTTTAGAAACTTTATAATGATAATTTAATTTCATATAATATTTATTTTAAATGATTTTATTTTAAAAAATTATTTTTAAAAATCTCTTTTATTGCATTAATCTCCCAAGATTCATAGCTTTCTTGTTTTAAATTTGTTTTTGACGCACAATACCTCGTTTTGTTCGTATTTGAATTATGCACAATTTTAGATTATTTTTTATTCAAAATATTAAGTATATTTTAAGATATTCTTAAAACAGTAAAACTGCTCTTTATTATTCCTATTATTTTATTGTAAATCATTATTTTATTTTTATTATTGTTATATAAGATATTATTATTATCACTAAATATTGTGTTTACTATTTAGACACTATTTTTATTATTTATTATTATTATGAGCTTTAGTTTTGTTGTTATTATTATCATGCTTATTATATTTAGTATTTTACTTATTTTGCTTATTAAATCATTATTATTTTTGTTAATTAGTGAAAACTATTTTGAATACTAACATTATCATCCTCATTTTGATAAATAAATACTGAATTACAGAGATACTCCTATTTTAAGTTAATTTCATATAATAGTTATCTTAAATGTCATTATTTTAAAAATACATTGAAAATAGCTTTTATTGCGCTTTAAACTTCAAAAAATCATAACTTTCTCCTTTGAAATCGGATTTTGGCGCTCGACCCCTCGTTCTTTTTGGAAAAATTTGAATTTTATTTGAAAATTATTTCCAGGAGCTGAAGTTTACTGTTTTGGCAGATTTCTGCTTTACATAGATATTTTGTGTATTTTAATATTATTTAAATATTTATTGTAGTAATTATTTTAAAATTAAAAATTATTTTCAAATTATTTTTTAAACCTCGATCAGTTCATCGGTGAATCTCCCCTATATCTATGTAGATATAAATTTGATCTATTTTAAATTATCTTACTTTTCCAAAATTTATGTATATATACTTATGAGTATTTTAAAACCATTTTTGAAATTACCTATATTTTAAATCCCTAACTTTGGGAGATTCATTTTCATGAAACTTTAAACATATGTTGTACCCATGAAGAGCAATCATGGGGGAGTGGATTAGTGGGTGATTGAGTCTCAATCATTCACTAATCCCTTCATTAGGTGTCTTTTCTTTCTTATTTATCGTAGTTTGCATGTGTAGGACGCACCACCACTTAGTTTAGGCTCTCCTAGATCTAAGAACATGGTGTGTTTACTAGTTTTATATGTTTTTCATGCATTATTACCTTGAGGGTTAGTGTAAAACTCTATTTAAACCCATATAACGTAGTGACACCTTAAGAACAATAATTAAGTACTTGTCTTGCAAACTTAAAAAATTTCTAGGGGCTAGGATAGATCACTGATTGACATGAAAACTTCAAAACTTTAACTTAGGGACATCATAAACCTCCCAGAAGTTTCTAGGAATTTTTAGGGCTTGTTAGAACCCTTAATTAACCAACCATAATTAACTTGCTGAATAGGGCCCCGAGACCTTCTAAAAATTACAATAAATACATCTTAGGTCAGAAAATTACTCATAATACCTTGATTTGACTAGAATCTAATCCTTGACTTTAGATAAATAGGGCTTCTCAGTTTGACTCTAGGTTGACCCTTAATTTGATAATAGGTGGAAATCACCGTTTTGCCCCTAATAATTCACTTAAAATTATTAAAAATCTCAAATCTTCTCCAAACACTTAGGAACACTTTATCTAGTCATTCCTGACCTTTGGGAGAGATTCCAACCAGTTTGGAGCTGATTTGAATCAAAACAATAAAAACAACCCTTTATTAGTAATTTAGAAAATTCCCTTAAATATCTCAAACTTAGAAAACTAATAACTAATTATAAAAAATTCCAAATTGGGCAAACTCACTTGAATTAGACTCCTATTAGGGTCTAATATTTATTAAAAATATTAGGTTTTCATAAAATTGTCTATATTAGAAAGTCAATGTTTTGGTCAACCCCAGCCTATAGTCTAAGGCCTGAAACTTAGAAACTTCATAACTTTGCCTAGAAAATTCCAATTTCAGTGTACTACCTGGATAACTACTCTTCTTAAGGTCTAATATTTTCATAATATATTAGGAGACCCAGACTTAGCCTATTCCTCATAGTGACTTTTTGAACCCCCTTAGCCTAGTACCTAGGAGGACCCGAGACTCTCCAAAATTGGCTAATATCACTTGAACTTTAAATATCACTACCCTAAGTATTTAAAAGTGACCAACAAACTAAATTAACTAAAATGGATCCTAATCCATTAATATTTAAACTTTAATTAAAAAATTTTTTTCTAACCTATAACAAACCTGAACTGTAGGCAACTTTATACTCAAATTAGGATATATCCAAGCCACACAAGCCTTACACACACATAGAATTGATTTCTAGGGCACCACTTCTAAATCTAGGCTAGGCCGCTGGGTTTTATTTTCTGCTGTGTGCCGGAGCTTTTCGACATTTTTATCACATGCTGTTTGAAATGATTGGTTTATTTGCTTACTTTTTCTGTACTCTATGGATGATGTGATGAGCGCTAGATCTACCCCTAGGTTAGGAGCACCATATATATATATATATATATATATATATATATATATATATATATATATATATATATATATATATATATATATATTGTTCTTCCTTGCAGACGGTCATGCTCAAGCTAATAAAAGGGGGGCACCATTATAATTTATAATATTATCTTATATATGTGCTTGCTCAGCCCCCCTACATAAATGAGGGCTAAAATAATTATAACTGCTACAGGTGGACTGCTTAGCCCTCATAATTAAGAGCATGGCTTGGCACAGCTTTAATGGGTTGAATTCTATTTTCATATATAAACTGCTTGAGATTAATTTTTATTAGGATAACATTGCAGAGACTTTAGAATTTTTTCTGTTTTATATTTGATATAAAAATTATAATATTTGTTAAGAGTTGTGAAATTGACATTTGAGTTGGGATATTCTTATCCAACTCAGATTCCAAAAGAAGAAGACATCCCTAAAGGGGAGAGTCTTCTTCCATTTGGAAGACCGAGTTGGATGGCTTTAGATATCCAAAGAGAAAATGCAATGCCCCCCTACCAAGGGGAAATTGTCTTTTTTTTTGGATATTCAAGTCACTGTTTTGATTAAAAAAATATATATTTAAATATATATAGTTTTGAAAAATATTTAATTTTCTTTGAGAAATATTTAATTTTGAAATTTTGAAGTTGAACACTCTATTATAAACAATATATCGCCTCAAAAGACGAACATATCATTCCCTAATGGGTTCGAATTTCAAAGTTTTAAATTTCCCAAAGATAATTAATTAAGGGTTTTGAAAAATTAATTTTGAAAATTAATTCTGGGTTACTAAATCTCCTACGAGCGCAAGCCCTCGTAGTTAATTACATCGTAGGAAATCAAAATTTCCTACGAAAACTCTCGATTAAAATAGCGGTGTAAATTTTATTTAGATTTTCAAAGATCGATATCAAAGGAGAAAATGGTAGGAATTTTCAAATGGGATTGGATCAAATCTGAACACTTATTTTCAGAGTCAAAGGAAGAGGAGTAGGGAGTGTTTTGAGATTCTGAATCACTTCAGAAACACTTCAGCTTATCCTAAGTGTTGGGCTTAAATTTGATTGAAAGAGATTTAATATTTCAGTGATCAATTTTATTAGAAAGTTGGGATTCAATTCCCGGAGGTTGAGGTCTTATGGCCCGAGCCAGCCTCAGAACCTAAGTCTAAATTGGGCACTAAAAGTTAGCACCCCGAACCTAGCTAGTGCAATGCGAATCTGGTCTTACCCCGGCCTGGATTGGGGAGCCAGCTAAACCACCTAAACGATTTAAAATTATGAGTCCGGTCAGTTTATGTAGAGTGGTAGGGACGTTATTTAAGAAAGATATTTGAGAACGGGACCGACATCTAGAGCAGGTCCTAAATGGTCCCTTAAACTTATGTTGGGTTTGATGCTTAAGCTAATGCAATTAAGGGTTTGAAGGTTTTTAAATTAGTTACTAATATGATGCATGCTAATCGACTCGATTAAAAGATTGAATTTAAATGAATGTCATGAAATGAGGACTCCCGGCGGTCCCGGGCTTACTTCTTAAATTCGTTAAAGTTTCTATGTGAGCTTAAAGTTTTTAATTTGATTTAAGTAGAAAAATTTTTATTACGTCCTTAAGAGCCTACGATCAAATTCCAGGTCAAATCAAAGTCGACATGCAGGTAAAAAGACTAGAAAAGCAGGTATCTCTAATGCACAATCAATTTAAATAAATCAATCAAATTAAATATATCAAATTGAATGTCCGTAGGCAAGTGCCCCTTATTATTACATCTCAAAAATTACAAGAAATTAAAGTGGCCGGGCACCACTGACTACAACCCGGATTTCTAATCCTAAAACTCAAGTGATTTTGAGAATGGGTCTTCTCGTTATCCACTTCTTCATCCTTCTGCTGCTTCTTGGATCGTCGGGTCCGGATATCCAAATGAAAAGAAACTCCCCCTTGATCGGGGTGTTATCTTTCCTCTTTGGATATTTGAAGAGTATCCAAACTTGATCTTCCAAATGGACGAAGACTCTCCCCTTTAGGGATGTCTTCTCCTCTTTGGAATTTAAGTTGGATATCAATATCCCAAACTCAAATCACTTTGAATACTTACAACCATATCAAATCAAATTTACATTAAGCAAAATGAAAAATCTAGACTCGATCCTGCAAGGTTATCCTAATAATCAACAGTTCTATATAATCCTCAAGCAGTTAATATTCAATCTCAAGAAGTTAATATTCAACATTTAAATGCTCAATTAATTACAACATAAAATGCAATAAATAAATAAACAATCACATCAATCCTAGGCTAGCAAACAGCATGCAGTGAAAACTTGAAAATCCGGCACACAGCTGCAGAAAGTAAAACACCGGCCTATCCTAAAACTAGAGTCGGTGATCCTAGCAAACCATCTAAAGTGTGTGAGGTAGGTTGTGTAGTTTTGATGTGTCCTAATTAGGATTATTAGTTAAAACTGTCTAAAGTTCGATTGGTTGGAAGGTTTAAGGGATTTAAGTTTGAATTCAAATATTAATGGCTTAAGGTTAATTTTAAGATTTATTTAATTATTTGTTAGATATCACCTTTGTTTCACACCGAGGCCGTGAAGTTTATTTCACATTCCTTGGGGCTAAGTTAATAGCCTCGTAGGCCTGGGTTACCCAGTGGTACCCGGTATAATTAAGTGGCTTAAGTTGATTAAGGCTTAAGAATTAATGAATTTTATAAGAAATGTTTGGTTGCTGAATTTTAAAATTGATTCATTTAAGTTTTTCATTAATCGATTCGTGGCGTTGTGCCACCAGGCTCGAGGAACCAGCCTCCTTAGGACACTTAGCCCCGCAGCCCGGAGTAGTCCAGCCGATAAACCAAATTAATGTAGTTAAATTAGAGGTTTTAAAAGGTTAGATAATTAATAATTAATCTATTCTTAAGGTTTAACACCCCTTGGAATCCATTCGTGGCGTTGTGCCACCAGGCTCGAGGAACCAGCCTCCTTAGGACACTTAGCCCCGCAGCCCGGAGTAGTCCAGCCAATAAACTTCATCTTTAGGATGGTTGTTGTGTTTTAAAAAGTTTGTTGAATGTTTTTAAGCATTAAGTTAACATTTTCTGGAATTTCAAATTAATCTTGAATTTTATGAGTTTTTTGAATATTTTAATCATTTAATTAAGTGGTTCAAAAATTGACTTTTTGATTAAGGTTAAAATCTGGACAGCTAGCATTTTATTAAAATACTATACCTTACTACGATCAGTTAGACAGTAAGCACTTTGAAATCAGATTTTTCTACATTTTATTACGAAGGTTTGAAGTTTTGAACTAGTTTTGACCTAGAGTTGACCGATTTGTTGACTTTTTGAAATATTACAGATTTCTGGAATTTAATATTTTTAATAAATATTAGACCTTATTAGGAGTTGAATGCAAGTGAGTTTGTTCAATTTTGATTTTTCTGGAATTAGTTATGAAGCTTTGAAGTTTAAGGTATTTAATGAATTATTGAAAATTGCTTAATTAGAGGGCCCTTTTTGTGATTTTGCTCCAAATGAGATCCCCACTCCTTGAAATCAGCTCCAAAGGTCAGAAATGACCTAAGGAGAGATTCCCAAGTGTTTGGGACATTTTTGGAATTTTTAATATTTTTTAATTAATTATATTAATAAAATATTCAACTTCATTTAAAATTAAATTAAGACTTAATTTGCTGTCAAATTAAGTTGATTTTAATTTTCAATGATTAAGGGTTCAATTATGATCAGTTAGAGGGGTTGGTCATAATTTTTGGGTTTAAAATGGATTTATTACATTTTTCGGAAGGTTTTAAGGTTTAATTAAGGCTTAAACTTAATTAAGTTAATTAAGAGGATTAATGAATTCAAAAATCAGTAAGAAAATTCCCTAAGGTTGAGAATGTCACTAAGTTCAAATGGTTCAAATTTCAAGTTCAAATGAGGTGTATCCTAATCACAATGAAATTTCTAAGTTCTCTAATCAAAGTCTTTAATTTTTGTCCTTAATGATGTCACTACGTTTAATAGGTTTAAATCAATTGTTCTCACTAACCCTTTGATATACACATATATGCAAGCATCACATTCACAATCAAATCCTAGATCTAGGAGAATCTAGGCTAGGTGGTGTGTGCACAACCTAAGCATGCAAATTAACTTAAAGCTTAATTAAGTAAGAGATTAATCAATAAATAATTAACAAAATAATTATTCATTGATTAATCAATATTCCCCAAACATTTCTATTCAATCATTCAATCCATGTTTAAAATCCCAAGGGATCTCTCAAATATTTAAGGATTTAAAAATATATGTAATTTTAAAGTAAATTTTAAAATATATAAATGCATATATATGTGAATATATATTTTTTTAAAATAAAATAATTGAAAATATTATTAAGAGAAATTTTGAGGGGTTGAGAGACCCACTGATTTTCAAAGTTATTATGAAAATAATAATTTTAATTTTCAAAATATTTAATATAATATTAATTAAATATTAATTAAATATTAAGGATTTTAAAATAATTCAAATAAATCAAAATAAATTGAGTTTTAAACTTTGAAAATAGTTTTAAATTAAGATATTTGAAATTCTAAAAATATTGATATATTATTTGAATCTTTATGAATTAAATTGAATTTATATGAAATTTTTAAAGTTTTAAAGCAATTTAAAAGAATTTAAATAATTCAAAATTAATTAGTATTTAAAATAATATCTAAATTAAGTTTAATTAAATATAGGCTATTTTTCTGAAATTTTAGGATTATTTAAAATGATTTTCACTTAATAATCTTAAAATTATTTAAAATTAAGTTTAATTAAATGTTAATTAAATATTTTAAATAAGTTTAAATTAATTTAAAATATATATATATATATATCTCAAATTAACCTTAATTTAAAAACAATAATCTCTGATTATATTGAAAATATTATTAATATTTTAATATTTTGAAATGATTTAAATTAAACGTAATATTTAATAAGTTTTAATTTATCAATATTTAATAATTAAAATAATTTAAAATATAATTAATATTTTAAATTAATTCTGATTTTAAATTAAAATGTTTCATTTTCTAAACATATAAGTATGTATATATATATCTTTAAAATTAATTTTTATAATTTTTTTTAAAATTTTTTGGGCCTAAAAATGATTTAAAAAAGAATTTTAAATCAATTTTAGGTATCTGGCGGCGGAACGGGACACGTGGCGGCCTATCATTCGCGGAGTCAGACCGCGCGGCGGCGCCAATGATTGGCGGCGGCCGTCTGACACGCGTCCCTCACTGGCCGCTTCACGCGGTTTACTAAACCACGTCGGCAAGCCGTCTGCGCCGTCGGATTCCCCGCGTGATGGAACGAGCGGTTCAGATTAAATCCCGCGCTTCTGATCTCGCGGAGGGAGATCGGACGGCGGTAGCTTGATCCCGCGGTCTGGATCAAAGGCCCAGATTTCATCGGACAAAGAATTAAACCCTGCAATGGGTACACGGTCGGAACAGACCGTGGAACGGCTCGATCTGGACCGTTGATCGAGCGATCAACGATCCAGAAAACGTACGCCTGGGCTAGACTACGAAAACACCCTAGGATTGGTTTTTCGACTCGTTCAGGCGATCGGATCAATCAAAAATCTTAAAATTTTAAACTTAAATATAGATGATGAACAGAAATCTTGGGGAACTAATTTCAATACTCAAAACGCACTTATTCGAAAGTTATTTAATACTAAGTGTTTAATCTAGGGTTTTGATTTATACCTCAGTTAATGGACGGATTGAACCGTTTAGAGATTTGTTGCATTTGTAGGCTGTTCACGCTCCTTTTTGTAGAAGAAACCTCAAGCTAATAACGCCTGGATCGAACTCAAAAGAAGCTTGAACGGATCCAAGCTTGGTTCGCCGGGAAGCTCGCCGGAGAGGGCTTTGACCGGCGGGATTTGAGTGGGAATGTTTTGAAGAGTCTCTGGAGAGCTCAATAGAACAGAGATTTTGGCTTGAGAGGTTAAGGGTGGAGAGAGAACGGCTAGGTTAGGAATGATCATCCAAAATAGGGTATTGCCCTATTCAAGCTCAACCTAATCGAATGGAGGGTCTTGATTGCTTTAGAGGGACTCTAGGATGTTGCCACATGCCCCTAGAGCAGTTGGAAAGCTGTATGCAAGGACTAGCCAAGGACAATGAGGTGGAAAGCCTCTTTTGGTCCCCTCATGGACAAATGGAGCCTTGAGGGCTGTTTGATCAAGATCAAATGGCTGTGATAGAATCTAGGAAAGTTCTAGAACATGATTAGAGCTGCTGGAGTTAAGTGGGTTTGAAAGGATTAATTTAAACATATGAACTTAATCATTTTAAAGGAGTTTTAAAGGTTTGTTGACCAGTTTGATTGGTCAACAGTCAGTTTGACTGCCTAGGTGGCATGTGGGAAACCCTTGAGTGCTGGTTGAGAAAGTTTGGAGAGGTAGGCTAGCTTGAGTTAAGCCAAATGAAGGTTTAAGCCTCTTAAAGGGGTTTGTTGACCATGTTGACCAGTCAACTGGTCAACAATAGGTGATGTGGCAGCTAGGGCCACTTGAAGGATTAATTAAAATACCTTGGATAGGATTTGCCCAAGATTTAAATGCATCTGGAATTTAATTTAAAATGAAAGGGCTTAAAGGTTGATTTTGGTCAACCTAGGTTGACTGGGTCAACCAGATTGAACCAATGTGCGAGTCTAGTCTGGACAGGTTTGAAAAGGTATTTGGAGACCATTGAGGGTGGTTCCTAGGTCTGGGGAAATCAATTTGATCAAAATCCCTATTTGAACCCTTAAGGGCCTGTTTGGTCAACCTAGGTTGACTTGGTCAACTAGGTTGAACCAAGGTGTGGGTTTGGGCTCAACAGGTTTGAAATGATATTCTAAGACCAATGGAAGTGGTTGGATGGCCTAGAGAGGTCATTTGGGTCAAAACACATGTTTGGACCCTTAAAGGACCTCTTGGGTCAAACCTGTTGACTTGGTCAACCAGGTTGACCCAGGGGTTGGGAATAGGTTCAAAAGATTTGAAATGACATTTGAAACTTGTTGGAGGTGGTTGCATTCAATTCGGAGTTCATTTGGTTGAAAATCAACATTTGAGCCCCATAGGGGTATTTTTGTCATTTTGACCCCTGGTCAACTAAGGGTCAAAGTTGGTCAACCAAAATGCAATTTAATACTCAACATATCAAGATTAAAGGTCTGGATGTGACTAGAGGCTTTGGTGAATGCTCTAAGGTCAGAATCTTCAAAATGATAGGTCCAGTGGCATAGGCTGTAAATATTTGAAGGTTTTACAGTCTATGGAGTTTAATTATGTTTCTGAGGTTAGAGACCTCGGAATGGGCTCAAATTTGGAGGGTTGCCTCCAGAGACATGTCCTATCAGTATGCAACTGACAGACTCTGAATCGGAGGTCAATTGACTGGTTTCAAAGTGTTTGAAAATTCAACGGAAAAGGCCTTTAGGACAAAATCTTTGGACCTTGGATTTGGCTTAATTGACCTAAGATCTAGGTAGATCCTAAGGTTTGAATAGAACTTAAAATTAGGGATCTAGAAGAAACCTATAGGCTAAGAAATTCCTAGAACTTGGAATCTAGAAGAAGTTTAGGATCTAGAGTAGCTCCTAAGGTCTAAGCTCTAGAAGAATCCTAGCATAGATCCTAGGGTCAGGATTCTAGGAGGATCCTAGAATTTAAATTAATTTGAAAATTAAATTGATTTCGGATCGAGAGTAGTCCAAGTGACCTCATACAAAAATGAGGTCAACAGTCACGACGGGTCCAAGGAGTCCAAGGAGGAGAGATCCAAGGAGTCCAACGAGGAGAGATCCAAGGAGGAGAGTTCCAAGGAGTCCAAGGAGAAGAAGACACCCAGAAGACTGAAGACCAATATCCCACTCAAAGTCATTTGTGTCTGTCATAGGCTTAGAAATCCGAGTTGTTGGCAGTGGTGCCCGACCACTTTATTTTCTGCATATCTGGGTTGCAATAAGGGCAATTTGCCTATGTCCATTTAGTTGATTATTCTGGATTTATATTGATGTGTTTACCTGATTACGCAATAGAAATTACCTGCTTTTCTTATGTTTCTTTTCTTGCATGCCGATTTTGTTTTCTCCTAGATTTTCGTTAGGCTCTTTAAGGATTATAAAACTTTTTTACTCATAACCAATCTTCTAAAATTTTATGTCTTAAATAACATATAAATCTAACGTACCTTGGGAACTGCCGGAATTATCCGGGGTCGCATGCATATTACTGCATTCTTCTTTCCTTGCTATAAGACATCTCCTTGCCTGCGGGTAGAGTCCGGATAATATGGCCTATGAGGATGAAGTGCCGGACCTAGGAAGACCCAATCTTTTAAAAAAAAAATATTTTTATAAGCCTATTTTTAAAACTCTATAACATTCATGAGCTAACTTTTCAACTAGCATGCATTGCAATAGTAACCAACTAAATAAAATTTAATCACATTAGCTAGGAGCATCCGACCCATATAAATCCAGGACCACTTAGGAAATCCTCTAGATGTCGGTCATATTTCCAAAGAACTGTACCTTCCACCCATCTTTCATAATTGACTTGATAGCATGATTTTGAATCAATTAGGTGGTTAGCTGGCTCCCCAATCCAGGCTGGGGTAAGTTCAGGTTTATCACTGCATTAGCCAGGACACGAGTTTTAGTGTTGTGTAGAACACTAAACCCAATCTAGATTTAGGATTTGAGACTACTACATTCGGTCTCGTAGTGTACCTTAAATAATAGGTAGATCCCTTCCTTTCAGGGACTATAAATCCTACTTATCTGCGTCACAGGATGACTCCACCTCCATCCTTCTTTCATGCATGTGATTGATTGCCTGACTTTCTTTCATCCAGTTTCTCTCTAGTACCCTAGATCATCCGAATGATGGTGTGAACCACGCATGTTGATTCAACCCTTCGGATCTTTCTTCTATTTGAGTATAATTTCCTAGTCTATACCCTCGTGCCGATCCCACTTTAGGAGGGGATAATATATGATCCTTAATCAAGAGTTTTCTCGGGCTCCGGCCTGGGATGTAATTAACCACGGGGGCTTGCGCCCGTGGGAAACTCGGTCCCACATCTACTAAACCCCATTCAAACTATTGTATCGGGTGGGGGAAACCCTTAATTAGGTCGTGTATATTACTGCTCATCGGGGTGTGTTGGAGACAATCTCTATCCTCAATAGTTAGTCTTATGCATGATCCAATCTGCCCTTTCATCGATCTGTTCGTGTCGAGGGTAGAGGCATACGATCGTTTTGTCCTACGGGATAGTGCAGCCGTACCCTCTACGTTCGTACCCCATGAGCGGTGCTCCTTCAGAGGTCCACAATGGACTTCAAAAAAGGACAAAGTTACATCATTTTTTAGTTGATATATTCATCACAGTAATTGATATACAATTTCAAGAGTTGAATAAAAATTTCACATATGCAAATACTAAATTACTTTTGTGTATTACTCGTTTGAATCCATCTAAGCATTTAATAAAGAGAATTTAATTAGGATGACAAACTTATTTCCAATTAATTTCACTCCTTCAAATTCAATGATTTTTTATAATTAGTTGGAAACTTATATTATGAATATGCAGACTAATGTTTAATTTTTATTGTTAAAAGATATAGAAAATCAATACATGAAAATCATCAATTACTGATGATGATTTCGGTGGTCAAAGAACCGCCTGATTACCAGCGGTTAAATCGTCCGTGTGACCGCTGGTTCTAACCGACGGTTTACTCAACAGTTTTTAATAATAAACCGTTTGAAATGGCAACGGTGAAATAACCACTGGATAGGTTATATCTGATGGTTGTCAGTGCTTTGACCACTTAAATTTATTGACGTTTAAGGTGGTGGTATGATGCCGGTAATTAATCGGCGGTCATCGACGCTATGACCGTCAAAATTTATCGGCAGGGCTGGCTGCTGGAAAGCTGTTGTAACCTTTAGTTGTCAGAAAATGACCGCTGCAATTTATTTCCTACGCGATTTATACCGGTGGGTAATAAACCGCCAGATAATTGCCGATAGTTTTCAAAACTGCCAAAATATTGATATTAACTGCCAGAAAAAGCCGCCGGTGATTATTAATTTTTCTGTTATGAGTCTTATTGAAAAAATGATTTAGTGCAGGAATGAAATACTATATTCCCTTATTTTTAAGCTATTAAAGTCGGTATTAGTACTACTCATTGCAACAACTAGAGTTAAAGAACATTTTTTATAATGATTATCATAAAAAGCAATGGCAAAATCAAATTAGAGATTAGTGGATAAATGATATTTTACTCGCTTATATTGAAAATAAAAATTTAGATTATATTGACAATAATGTTATTATTCAACTTTTCCAAAATTTGAAGAAAACATACGCTATAAATTGTTAGAATTTTTCATATTATATTTAGTAGTATATCTTTTAAATAAAATTTTAAAAATAGCTAATGCTCTCAAGATCATATGAAAAAAGTTGAGGGGATCTTTAAAAATAAATAAATAAGCCACCTCTATAAAAAGTTTTAGCTCCGTCATTGGAAATAAGCGCCACTAGAAATAGGCGGTGCTACAACGGGGTAGCCAGTGCTACAACGCAGAGCTTTTAGGAATTTTGGTATTTAATTGATGTCGCAGTGCTAGGGGAGGTATTGTAGCGCTAGGAGTGGTGTTGTGGACTCACATAAGGAGCATTGCGACGCAAGCGATTGAGTGCCGTGGCACTCGGCCGAATTTTAATAATAAAAATATAAATTATTTCACTATTCAAACCCATTTTATCCAATAACAACAATTAGATAGACAGAGAGAGAGAGAGAGAGAGAGAGAGAATATATGTTTTGAGCCACTTTGGGTCATTTTTTTAAAAAGATATTATTCTTAAAGTTGTTGGGCTTTAACTAGGTTGCATTTTGCCAATCTAAATTTTTAATAATTCGATGATTTGAGATTTTTTTGATTAAAAATATAAATTTATGGTGTTTAAACGAAGTTACTTTTTACACGGGAAAACTTTAATGCGTAACTTTAGACATGTCGTATGGAACATAATTATGAATATTTAAGTACTTTTCTTGCAAAAATTTTGTCAGCTATTTTTGAAACACTACTTTTTTTAAACTGTCGAAAAATAGTATTGTAGAACAATTCATCATCTGAAACATAGTTATGCACAATCTATTAGTAATTTAGTAGAATTCTAAGTAAAAAAAATAGCTACATTGTACTGGTCCAACTGCAAAAAGCTGCCTTAAAGGGCAAATCTTTAAAATTTTGTCTAATTTATGTTCATTATGCATTTGTGCATCTCTGCATGAATCTGAGGAGTTTAGAGAGAGTATATGCTATATATATCCGCAAAGTCCTATTGAAGAAAATTTGAAAGTGTTGCGAGCACTAAAAGGCCTAAGGGCCAAGAGTTCTGAAAGAGTGGCATCATAATTTTTAAGTTTTGAATGGGAGAAATAATGATTGGAGTTTTGCTATTTCTGCTATGGACTGTGTTTATTTATATTCCATTCAACATATTGCGCTCTAAATTCTATAAACTGCTTACCCTGCACTATTCTGACATTGCTTTAAAGTAAGTTTGCCATTGAGATTGGTGTATGTTCGTTATTGAGTTTGGAATAATTGCTTTACTTTAAGTCATTCATTTTATAATTATTAAGAAATGATTTGGATAAAATAATATGTTGAGCTATGTTAGCACATTTTGCATTTTGCATTTCATTTTTAGGTGATTGTGGACCTCCGAAAGAACACCGCGCGAACGGGTCGATTAGAAGATACATATTGGATCGTGCATACGACTAACTATTGAGGATAGAGGCTGTCTCCAACACACCCCGATGGGTAGCAATATACACGACCTAATCACGGGTTTCCCCCACCCGATGCAAGAGTTCGAATGGGATTTAGTAGATGTCGGACCGAGTTTCCCACGGGCACAAGCCCCCGTGGTTAATTACATCCCAGGCCGGAGCCTGAGAAAATTCTCGATTAAGGATCATACATTATCCTCACCTAAAATGGGATCAACACGAGAGTATAGACTAGGAAATCCTACTCAAAGGGAAGAAATGTCCGAAGGGGTGAATCAACATGCATGGCTCATACCAGCACTCAGAGGCTCTAGGGCACTAGAGAGAAACTGGAAAAAGGAAATCAAACACTCAATCACATGCGCGAGAGAAGAGATGGAAGTGGCGTCATCCTGTGATGCGGATAAGTAGAATTTAGGGTCCCTGAAAAGAAGGGACCTATCTACTATTTAAGGCTTACTACGAGACCGAATGTAGTAGCCTCGAATCATAAATCTAGTTTGGACTTAGTGTTCGACATACACTAAGACCAGTGTCCTAGCTAATGCGATGCAAAGATCTGGACTTATCCCAGCCTGGATGGGAGAGCCACCTAACCACCTAATCGCTTCAAAACCATGGTATCAAGTCATTTATGAAAGATGGGGGGAGGTATAATTCTTTGGAAATATGACCGACATCTAAAGAATTTCCTAAGTAGTCCTGGACTTATGTAAGGTGAATGCTCCTAACTAATGCAATTAAATTTTAATTAATTAGTTACTAATGCAATACATGCTAGTTAAAATGTTAGCTCATGAATGTTTTGGATTTAAAAAAAACATGCTTAATATAAGATAATTTTTAGAAAAGACTGGGTCTCCCTAGGTCCGGCACTTCATCCTCATAAGCCAGATTATTCGGACTCTACCCGCAGGCAGGGAGATGTCTTATAGCAAGGAAAGAGAAATGCAGTAATATGCATGCGACCCCGAACGATTCCGGCAGTTCCCTAGATTCGTTAGGTTTCTATGCTATTTAAACCTTAAAATTTTAGAAATTAGTTATGAGTAGAAAATTTTTTTATAATCCTTAAAAGAGCCTAATGCAATCCATGCTAAAACAAAATCGGCATGCAAGAAAGAAACCTAGAAAAAACTGATATTTCTAAGCGCAATCAGGTAAGCACATCAATATAAATCCACAAAAATAATCAACTAAATGTCCATAGGCAAACTGTCCTTATTATAACCCAGGGTATGCAGAAAATAAAGTGGCCGGGCATCACTGCCAACAACCCAGATTTCTAAGCCTATGACAGACGCCAACTACTTTGAGTGGGATATTGGGTCTTCAAATCTTTAGTCTCTTGGATATCTTCTCCCTGTACTTCTTGGATCTCTCCTCTTTGGACTCCTTGGATTTCTCCTCCTTTGACTCTTTGGATTCGTTGTGGCTTGAATATCCAAATGAAGAGACAATTCCCCTAGTATGTGGGTATTGCCTTTTCTCTTTGAATATCTAAAGTCATCCAGCTCGATCTTCCAAATGGAAGAAGACTCTCCCCTTAGGGATGCCTTCTTCTTTTAGAATTCGAGCTGGATAAGAATATCCCAACTCAAATGTTGTTTTCACAACTCTTAAATATTATTACATATAAATTTACATTTATTGAAAAGCAGTAAATTCTAAATCACCTGCAAGGTTATCCTAATAATCATCCCAAGTAGTAATATATGGAGATAAAAAAATAACTCAAACTATTGACCCTGTGCCAAGCCATGCTCTTAATTATGAGGGCTAAGCAGCTCCACCTGTAGAATTTATAATTATTATTTATTTAGCCCACATGCATAAGACATCATTAGAAATCGTGATAGGGGCCCCCCTTTAGCATAGCGTGAGCATGGCCACCTGCACGGAAGAACAATATATATGCATATAGTTCATTTCTAACCTAGGGGTAAATCTAACGACCATCATATCACAGAGTGCAGGAAAAGTAAGCAAACACAATAATTCAATTTTCAAACAGCATGCAGGCAAAATATCGAAAAAGCTCTAGCACACAGCAGAAAAATAAAACCCAGCAACATAACCTAAGTCTAGAAGTAGTGTCCTAGCAAACAATGCTATGTGTATGTAAGACTTGTGTGGTTTGGATAGATCCTAATATGGGTAGTTAGTTGAAATTATCTAGAGTTAGGTATGTTGAAAATCAGGAAAGAGAAATTTAGTTGAAATTCAAACATTAATGGATTAGGGTCCATTTTAATTAATTTAGTTTGTTGGTCAGTTTTAAGAACTTATGATGATGATATTTGAAGTTAAAGTTATATTAGCCGATTTTGGAAAGTCCCGGTCCTTCTAAGACTTAGACTGAGGGTCCAAAAAGTCACTATGAGAAATAGGCTGGGTTTGGGTCTCCTAACACTTTAGGAAAATATTAGACCTTGACACGAGCAGTTAGACAGGTAGTACACTAAAATCGGAGTTCTCTAGACAATGTTATGAATTTTCTAAGTCTTGGGCCCTAAATGAACTAGGGTTGACCAAAAAGTTGACTTTTCAATCTATGACAGTTTCTGGAAACCTAAGATTTTTAATAAATACTAGACCCTAATTGGAGTCCAATGCAAGTGAGTTTGACTAATTTGGAATTTTCTACAATTAGTTATGGATTTCTAAAGATCAGGATATTTAAAGGAATTTTCTAAATTAACTAGGAAAGGGCCTATTTTGCAATTTTGGCCCAAATCTGCTCCAAACTGAGTGGAATCACTCCCAAAAGGTCAGGAATGACCCGAGAAAGTGTTCCCAAGGGCTTGGAGAAGATTTAGGATTTTTAATATTTTTTAATGAATTATTAGGGGCAAAATGGTAAATTCCACTTATGGTCAAATTATGGGTCAACCTGGAGTCAAACTAGGAAACCCTATTTATCCAAGGTCAAGGATCAGATTCTGGTCAGTTTGAGGTATTATGGGTAATTTTCTGACCTAATATGTATTTATTGTAATTTTCAGAAGGTCTCGGGGCCTTATTTAATAAGTTGATTAGGATTGGTTAATTAAGGGCTTTAAAAGCTCCTAAAAATTTCCAGAAAATTCAAGGAGGTTTATGATATCACTAAGTTTAAGATTTGAAATTTTCATGTCAATCCGGGATCTATCCTTGCTCATAGAAAACTTCTAAGTTCGCTAGACGGGTCCTTAATTATTGTCCTTAGGGTGTCACTACGTTGTAGGTGTTAAGAGTGATGTTTTATCTAACCCTCAAGGTAATAAATGCATGGGAGTACAAAAGTAAAATAAACACACCATGTCCTTAAGTCTATGAGAGCTTAAGCTAAGTGCTCGTGGAGCGACCTACATATGCAATCTACGAAAAATAAAAAGAAAGACACCTAATGAAAGAATTAGTGAATGATTGGAACTCAATCACCCACTAATCCTCTCTCCCATGATTGCTCTTTATATCTAGAACCCATGTCTAAAATTTCATGAAATAGTAGGTCTCCCAAAAATTAGGATTTAATTATAAGTAATTTTAAAATAGTTTCAAAATACTTATAAATATAAATATATATTTTGGAAAATAAAATAATTAAAAAAGTAAGTCGATTCATACTATATAGATATAAGGAGACCCACTGATCACTCAATCGATACCTCAAAACGATTTGAAAATAGTTTGTATCTTGAAAATAATTATTATATTAATTGAGTAAATAATAGTTAAATAATCAAATAATGCCCCAAAAACAGGAATCTGCCAAAACAGTGAAAATCAGTGGCTGAAAACAGTTTCAAAATAAAATACACATTTTTCTAAAAATATCGAGGGGTTATACGCAAAAATCCGATTTAAAACGACGAAGATATGATTTTCCGAAATTTAAACATAATAAAAGAATATTTAAAAATAGTGTCACTTTACTGTTTTTTGGAATAACAGAAAATACAGACATAATTTTTATCTAAAAATAGTCTTAAACTATGAATAATTCAAAATACACACAAAACAAGGTGCTGTGTATCAAAATCCGACTTAAAACGAGAAAGTTACGCAGTTTCAAAGTTTAAAGACAATAATTAAATAGTTTTAAAATAGTGCTATTGGCTGTTTTCAAAATAACTGTAGAAAGATCAAAAAAAATTTAGTCAAACCAACTTTAATGTGTACAGAATTCAAATACGTTCAAATCAAGGTGCTGTGCGTCGAAATCCGATTAAAAACGACGAAGTTATGAATTTTGGAAGTCTAAATACCATAAATGGGTTTAAAAATAATTAAAAATAAATAATATTTAAAAATAATTATCAAGAATAGCATAAAATAATACTTTAATAGTTCTGGAATTTAAATTAATTTAAAAATACATAATAATAGTAATATTTGAATTATTAATAATAATTTTAAATAATTTCACTAATAACATAATTAGAATAGTATTTAATTATTAGAAAATACCCCTTTTTTTATATTTAAGTAAATATAATAATATAATAGTAAAAATACAAAACAGGAACAAAAAGATTTAGCATAATGTAATTATTAATATTATAATTAAAAATAATATTATTATAATATGATAGTAATAAAATAATCAAAACAATATTTTTAAAATAATACTTTTTGCTGTTTTTGAAATAATTTAAAATCTACAAATCATTTTCATTAATTTTTTTTTACTATGTAGAGAATGAAAATACGAACAAAACGAGGTATTATGCGTCAAAAACGGATCTAAAACGAATTTTCTATGATTATTTGAAGAAAATAAGGTTTTTAAATTTATTTAAATTCATTTTTGAATCAAAATGGCGGCGGGACGACACATGGCGTCGTCGGATTGGCTCCCGCGGTTCGGCGCAATCATTGCCAATGATTGTGCCGCCGCGCAATCATTGGCAATGATTATCGCGGCGCTGAAATCAAGGCCGGCTCTTTAACCACGTCGGACGTGGTTTGAGCCGTCCGATCACCCGCTGTTAGGAGCGGGTGGCTGAGATCGCGTCGGACGGGAAGACGAATACGCCAGATCTTACCCGCGATTGTATAGGCGCGCGGGAAGGCTTGATCAGAACCGTTGATCGTCTGATCAACGGTTCAGGACGCGCAGGGCTGACCTTGGAGCCGAACCGAGCCCTAAACTAGTATTTCGACGCGTTCTCCTTTGAAACTCAACCAATCGACACGAAATTTTAAACATATACTCCATGAGTGAAGAGCATTCATGGGGAATAAAAAGTGCGGTCTGAAAAGCACTTAATCAAACTCTAATTAACTTCATGTGTTCTAACTAGGGTTTAGGATTATACCGAAAATACTCGATGAAATCGATGGATTTCTGGCTTTTTGCACTTGTAGATTGTCCACGCTCCTAGTTGTAGAAGAAATCACGAGCTCTCAACGCTTAGATCGCACGCAAAACGAACTGGAAGCTCCAAGCTCTCGGGTTCACCGGAATCTCGCCGACGACGGCCTTGAACAGCCGGGATCTAGTCGGGGAAGGTGGGGAAACTCTCCAGGAACTCTCACCCGAAGTCTCAAATCGTTTCGAGGCTGGGTGCAAGAGATTTTGGAAAAAGATCCTCAATTGGACAAAATGTCTCCTATTTAAATCCCTAGGGTTAAGATCAACGGCCAAGATCAATTCTATCATCAATTGGGAGGGAAATTACCAGGTTTTGGCCGTGGGTTTGAATTCAAAACGAAAGGGGTATTGATTAGGCATTAAATAGGCTCTTAATTTGATTTAAATAGGTTGATTTAATCTATTAAGGGCCTAATTTGACCAAGTTAGAGTTTGACTTGGTCAAACTAGTCAAGGGGGTCAAGGGAGAGTAAGGATCTAGCCATGAAAAAGATTGGAATCAATTTGGGCTTTCAAAAGGGCTTAACGGGTCAATTTTGACCCATTAAGGCTTGGGTTGACCAAGTCAAAAGTTGACTTGGTCAACTCAGTCCACTATGCCCGTGTTTGGGCAAAATCGAGGTCAATAGTGATGTCAAGGGTAAAGGACTAGTCGAGTAAATAATGTTGATTTTCTGAGTTTGGCTAGTGTGTATGTACTTTTTTGTTTTAGATTTTTTAATAGTTTTGCCATTTATGTGTTTCTTATCATGTATATGTTTGTTGCTAGGGATTGTGATAACAAGATTATGTAACATACACTTTTGTGGATTAATAGAAAGAAAGAAATTTTTGCGGACGAGTAAATTTATTTATAGTAAAAAAAAAAAGCTCTAGTGTTTGTTATATGAAAATTATTTTGGTATTTCTCCAAACATAAGATCTTGGTTTGTTATGTTCCGCCTCTGCTCTATCACCATTCAACACGGTACGACCCGTATATGTAGATCGTATCGGGTTGGGTTGTGACACCTATGTATATATATTTTCTAAATTACGGGCGGTTGCATTGAATATCATCTCTTCGTTCATCCTTATTTTTTCATCTTCTACTATTCTATAACTTGTTGAATGACTACCTAGAGAGTTAAAATGTGGCTCATACTCTCCATATGAAATCAAGACCAATAATCTTGTGAGAATTCTCTATGATATAATCTAACATAACACCGTCGTATGTAATGTATGCTTGCTTTTTATGCTTAGAATAAGGTCACCTAAACTTTCAATCTAATAAGAATGTAAACATTTGACATGCCATGTGAATGGAATATGCAACTTCATAGACAAATTCATTTGTTAGTGCCTTTCACCTAGAGAACACTCTATTATACATCTACGACCTTAGACTTCAGCATATCCATGTGAAACTGATTCTAACAACTTAAATATATTTCTCAACAATAATTTCACCAAGAACAAAAATAAATTCTAACAAATACATCTTTTATTAATTTCAACAAAATGAAGATTAAATTTCACAAAACCCTAGATTTAATTATATTGAATATAAATCTTGATTTAAGCAAATTTAAAATTAAAATTATGCAAATATTTCAACAAACATGAAGGAATTATTTCAACACGTCTAAGATCTAATTTCTGAAAATATTATAAGTGATTTCAATACATACAATATTTAATTTTAGCAAATATGAAATATTATTTCTTTTTTTTTTGTATTATTAGCTATTTGAGCTAATTAATATTTTTTTCACAGATATTTTTAAATGATAATTTAATAAATAATATTCAAGTTTTATTTTGATGTAATTTATTATTTAGATGTCAATTTACATCTTGATGTGAGAATATCTTATGGTCAAGAAAAATAACAACAAAATGTGAGATAATAATAATTTATTTTTTAATAATATTATATTATGAATTTTAGGCATAGCATTATTATCTAAGATAATATCAGTATTTATATACCATTTAACTACAATCTCTAATATTCTTTTTCGATTTGTTTTGTATTTTTTTTAGCAGAAACTAATAGGAGAGTACTCAAATATTAATATACATATAAGTGAAATGAAATATGGCTCAATAGCTAGAGAAAATTTTATTTGTGGATTAATCTAAATGCCCATAATTTAGGAATCAATACTATAATCTTAGAAAAAAAGTAGATTACAAGAAAAAGAAACTCAAATTTAGATAAATGTAAAAAAAAGAGCATAAACCTAAGAATTACAAATATTTTTTTTTAAAGAAAATCTAAGTGATGAAATATTAAATTGATTGAAACTATATATATATATATATATATATATATATATATATATATATATATATATATATATATATATAAAGATCGATGAAGTTTTCCTTTACATACTTAAAGAAATGAATAAAAATTGTGGAGAAATTGCTTCAAGCAAGCAAGTATGTTGGATGGCAGCGAGAAAAAGCTATAACGATGTACTTTTTGGCTATTTTTTAGGCTTCATTTGGTTATACCCTACCTTTTATAAGATGTGGTTTTATAAATGTTGGTTGAGGGAATAGAGTTTTGTAACGGAGAACTTGATATCAAAAAGCTTCTCAAAACAGTTGAAAAATGAAGTTATGTAAAAAGTCTTTTTAGAGAAGCGTCATATACAAACAACGACCAGAAAATAATTATGCCGTTTCGAAACTGAAAAGGCATAAAAAACCTAATCAAACGAGGCCTCATGAATGAAATGGGATGTTGCAGGCGTCAATTGGGGGGAAGGGCTTTTTCCAGTGGAATTTCCACCGGTGGTCAGAATTTCCATCAATTTATTTTTTCTCGAAAATTCAGATTTTTTCTACATTGAAAATTATATTCATTCGTTCACTAAAATAATGTCATTGATCTTCTTCTTTCTCTTTTCTCTCGAGTGCTCAACCACATTTTTCTTTAGTGTTCTATGATGGAAAAGCTTTCTCAAATAGTTTCTCCCTTCTCTATTCTATTGCCAAGTATGTTAACCAATCATTTCCACTTATATAGACCTTCACATATCTCATGCTCTTCTTAAATAACCATGCATTAATCATGATATTAATTAATAATATTGTTATTAAATTATTTAAGTAATATTATTTATTATTGCTATCATTAACATTTTCTGTCATAATTAAACCTATGTAACATACATAAAAATTTAACAAAGTTTGTATATATGAATATATTGGCCATATCTTCTGTATTTGGAGCATAATATTCTTATTTCTTACTCAAAATTTTTCTATATTAAGAAACTTAAAAAAATTCTCTATAACTTTCATGTTGATGGATTTATTCAATTCGATCTTTTTGTGATTTAAAAAAAAAAAATTGAGAATAAAAAAATATTATTTTTGCATGTAAATGCTTAAAATGGAGTAAATTCACTGCATATATATATTTTTGAAATTAATTTACTACATATTTAAGCCATAATAATTAACTCATGATACAATATTACATGAAGTGGTTTGCACTTTGTGTGAGTTTACAATCATGACAGTCGAACAAAAGTTTGATGGTGGTAGATCAGAGTTTGATGGTTGTCGGGTAGAAGTTTGGTGACGGTTGGTGGATGGACGGAAGTTCAATGACGGTCGGTGGCCGAAAGGTAGTCTTGAGACCGTCAGTGGACGGGGGGGAGTACGAAAATGATCGATGGTCGGGCAGTAGTCGAGCAGGAGTCTAGTGGCAATAGAGCTCGCCGTTTTCTCTTCCTCACTTATCTTCTTTTCTCTTGCTTGCTGCTTTCTTCAATGAAGAATGAGAGGTTTATTTATAGTTTTATGGGAGTGACATAACTAGTAAATAAGGAGAATATCAAAGGCACGTTGAGAGTGTTTTGATGGACGACCGATATCAATGCTCTTGACCATAGATCGTTTATTGAGTATTTGAGTATCTTAATGATGTCAGCATTCGACAATCTTTGGCACGTTGGATTCGTATGGTCGAGCCGCTCGATTCGACTATTGACATGTCTTAATTGAATATTATTTGTTCATCTATTTTATGCTTTAAACCTTCTAAATTCCATTTGTGCCCTTAATTTGGACTCATTTGGGCTCGGATTGGATCAAATTTGGTGTTGTTGAGTTCTTCTCCTTGAGAGGTTCAATTCGACTATAAGTTTGCTAAAATCAGATTTTGAATGGCTTTGGATTTAATTTCAATAGTTTCCAATTTAAATTTTCCTTGAGATTCGTGCTTGATCAAAATATTTTTTTATGATATATCAATATTTAAAAAGTAAATTAAATATTTAGAGAAAGTTTGGAGATATAATAAAGTTTTGGGCTATATATGATATTTGATACTGACACTCATTGCTAACCACAATTGTTATTATTTGATCATCATCGTCCGACTATCACAATTCACTCACCATCATCTAATCGCCATCGACTAATTGCCATCTTCCAACACAACATTGCCAAATTGTAGTGAAATGTTTGTTGTCATCCGACCACTATTATTTGACTATCATTATCCAACCATTCTTATTTGATTATCATTAACCAACTGCCATTATCTGAGCGCCATCCCACGAATAATATCTTTTCCCAACATCTCTAACATTATCACCAACATTCATGGGGATTCAAGTTTGGATCACATACTTTATAATCATGATCTATTCAATTCATAGAAGAAATGAACCATGACTTACATATTTAATATTTTCATTCTGACCGACCTTCTGAATTTTTCATTATTCGAATTTTGTACATAAAAACTATAGTTTTTCTATATTATTCTCTTCTATATATGTGTCACGACCCAACCCGACCGAAACGAATCCCATCGCGTCGAGTCGTGAAGAATGAATCCAGGATCTAGCTTTGGAATTTGGTTTCAGACTTTCTTTCGAATAATCATACAGAAAACACAGAGCTACTATTAAACTTCCAATATACAAAAATTCATCTAACATTTTCTTTCTTCTCATTCTTCAAAATAATCATGTATAATACAATGCATGACTATAAATAGAAAGAATAGAAGAGAAAAACAGAATAGTCATGACCGTACAAAAATTAAAAGTATAAATATACATAATCTCAGATCAGACATAGAACGGCTAATCCAACACCTCATTCCCTTTCCCAGAACCTGAAAACCACACAGATAATAAGGATGAGCTAACAACTCAGCAAGACTACACTAGCCAATCAAAATCTCTAGAAACTCTCATATCAAAATACGCAAGAAGGCATTAAAAACATTTGCCGTATATAATTCAGATAATCGTACAAAAATCAGAATATCAGACAGAGGTCAGAGATTCATACAGAACAGAAATCAAACAGAATACCTATATTCGTTCAGAACAAATGAAGTAATAGAAGCAGAAGAACTGAATCAAATTTACATCACAGAATTATTCAAATCAGAATTCAATCAAAGTTCATAACATATTTCAAAAAACATTCAAATCACATTTCATCACAGATTTTCCTGACCCAGACAGAATCTCAAAGGATTCTGACACGTTATGCCTCCCTTCCCTGACACAGACAGATCTCAAAGGATTCTGTCCCCTTATGCATCCCTTTGTGCTTACAGCACCAGAATATATCAGATATACAGAATTTTCAGATCAGACTTTATTTTTTTTTTCAGATTTCCTGACACAGACAGAATCTCAAAGAGTTTTGGCCTATTATAACTCCATTATGATTTCATTCAAACACATCGAATCATCAAATTCAGAAAAATCGGATTACATTAGAAAAATCGTCAGCGGCATAACGACAGTCCATAGAAATTCCAACATATCAAATCACAGTTTCAGAAAATTATCAAATTATCACAGATAGTGTAAAACATCATTTTAAGACTTTCATTGTATTGAAACAATATTTTCCAACATTCAGATAGTTTCTATTTGATAAAAACTCAGCAGAATTCAAACTACCCGGTGAAAACTTTCCAGAAAATACTCAAAACGTACAAAAACATCATTTTTACAACATACCAAAAGTTACGCGGTAAAAGTTTCGTTGATACAAAGATTGATCACTTTTAGGCTAACGGAAAAGAAAATCGAAACAAGAAATCCGTCAAAAATCACATTTCTGAAAATTGAGAAAGGCATTATGTGCCTTATCTCGAGTCGATCAATTTTCGTAACTACGGCGACGAACAAAAACAGACCGAAGTCGCAAAAAACGCGAATTTTTCCTTCTTGCCTTCATTTTCTCTCTCCTCCTCTTTCTCGCTCTTCAAAAATGACAAAATTTAGATATTTATTAAACATGATCGTCCGGACGATGCCTCCAATCGTCTCGGGACGATCTCCTCTGGACACGGATCGTACAAACGAAAATTAATTCCAATTTCTTTCGTTCCTGGAAGATTCTCTCGAGAAAAATTTCGTCCCGACGAGCTCAGGTTCGTACAGACGAACCTGCTATTCTACTCAGTTAGTACAGGTTCGTACATATAGTTCGTACAGATGAACCATACATGTTTTCAAAATTTCTTCAGTTCATCTTGACTGTTCGTCCGTACTAACAGCACAATTTTTTTTTTTCAAAATAACTTAAGAGATAAGGGTTTCACAATATGTATGTGTATGAAATTTGTGCAAAATTTGGATGTAAAACTCACTTGTTGTAAATTTATAGCATGCAACATTAATTAATAATTAATTAGGAACTTATAAAACTAAACACATAAAATAATTGTATTTCATTAAGTTAAATAAGAGATAAAATTTATTTGTAAAAATTAATATCTTTTTAGATAATTAACCTTACTTAATTTTTCAACTAAAGGATATTATTTCATTAACAAGAAGTATTATTAATAATTTAAAAAACAAACAAATTTTTTAAAAAGAATTCATTGCAGAATACACTTCAGTTGAAGCGCTCGCCCTCTTCGAGAAATCCCCGTCTCCGGAGCTCGCTGTGAGTGAAGAAGGGGGAGTTCGTGAGACTTACGGGCTATTCGGTTGGCTGAACGGGCGAGAAACAAGATTTAAGATTCTCGCACATTTTTTTGCCACCGACGAGCTCATCTGCTACTTTTTTATTTAACTGACATCACCTTCTCTAGGTCTTGAGAGCCGAATGCGATGGAGGAGCAGAAGCCCCCTGCGGCTAGGAAGTCTAGGCTCATCGTTCGTCTCGGTTCCTTCCTGGTATCTCACAGCGCCTTCGTCAGGTCTGGTCTCTCTTGTTGCCCGTTCCCTTCCTACTGCTTTCATCTTTTTTTTATTAGCTGATGAGTGGAACTCTTTACTGATCTGTTTTCTGCGGTAACGAATTTGGCAGTGTTATCTGTTGTATCGCTGGATGCATCGCCCTCCTCCTCCTTCCAGTTCTAGCAAAGAACACCTATGTCTCGGAGAATGCTCTCATGCCTGGTATCTTAATTTCTTGTTACTTTGCTAACGATATGATTTCTTTGTTCAATAGAATTTAGCAAATATTGTCATCCTATAGCCTGTATCCGTTGGTTCCAGGGGTTATGAGTTTTCACTTTTGATGTATTGTGGATTAATTAGGTTGCGCATACAACTGTATTCTAAGAAGCAAATGACTGGCATTTTATCCCTTCGTCCTTTTGCATTTATGCTGTCTAAATGGAAGATAATGTTATTATTGTAACCTTATGGATGGTTTAAAAGGCACTCTTGTCATGTTAGTCAAGTTTTGGAGAATATAAGCCTCACAAAACAACCTATGCATAGTTTTCCTTATGTTGGCGTTATATGTTAAATGTAGAAGTATTCTTGAATTTAGTTTTGTAACGTTATTAATATCAAACAAATTTAGGAGGCTTTTCCTTGCAGAAATTATTGTATTTATTTTCATTAAGAAAATCAGATTCACAGAGATTATTATGTGCGGAGTCCGGACATAGAACATCGTTCCGTTTGTCTCTGTGAATAGTAAAAGCGCACAATGACTGCATTTTTATTGTTCACATAGACAAAACCGGACGGTGCTTGTGTCTGGACTCCACACCTAATAATCCATCCAGTATTTGATGCTTTATCTAGGGAAACATCATATGAAGCACAAGTTTCATTAGCTTTAAAAGTGACCTCATGCAATCTTTTTGGTCGAGTATGTTTCAAATGAAACATTTTAGAAATTCTTTTTTTTTTTGCAATTTTTTGTGTTTCTTCTTGACAATTAATCTTTCGGTAGTATAAAATTATAATTGAGCTGCTAAAAAGTGGAAATTTACAAATATGTGTATATATATATAGGTTTTTTTTATGGTAACTATTCGAGTATAGTCCTATATGATGTTTGCTCCTAATACAATGTGTGCAATCACAACTGAATTGAGCGCAAACCTTTTTGAAAATTTTATGTGTGCTTGACTGATTACATTATTCCATATTTAAATATCCAACTATGATTTCATGACCTGTCTTTAGTAATAGTTGGTTCATCTTTTTATTTAATTTATACTTTGCTACTCCTTGATATTTGTCTATTTTATTTTGTTTTTTTCAATGAAATATTTTTTGAAGAAATGAATATCATAAAGTCAATGGTTTTCATTCAGAGATTATAATATTTAATTCTATCTGTGCTTAATGTCATATTTATATTTTTCCCTAAATATTATACAAATATGAAAATTAATATGTTCTTAGGATTTCATTATTTGGATTGAACTTCGAACTTCAAATTGATGCACGTAGTTCCAATTTATTTTACACGGAAGTCATTAGAAGTATTTTATGATGTACTTAACTGCAGTTGTTTAATCCATTATATGAACTATTTTATATTGTTTTTGAACAAACTATTGGATGTGAACATTCATTAACGTAATAATCATCCTTAGCTTTATCTCAACTATTTGGGGTCTCTAGATTTGAAAAAAATTGAAGTTATAAATCTCCTTTGCTATAGTTTAAAACTAGAATTGACTTTAGGATATATGATTTTATTAGTACTAGTTTATTATATACCTAAAGTATGCTATAATTCCAAGTAGTTAAAGGTTATACTAATTTCTATAATTTATATTTTAATAGAAACTCATCTCAAAAGAATTAAAAGTCAATAATGCCGAGTACAAAACTACTGGACAAGAAAACTCTTTTGAAGAGATTGAGATCAAAGCTAAAACTGAGATTTGAACCTTGTTTATAACGTTTGAGGCTATTTAAATGATTTTAGTTTCCAAAAAAAAAAAAAAAAGTATTACTTCTAAATGAACATCAGTGTATGCTGTCACTTCTTGACCATTTTTGCCTTGTGATTATTTTATCATAATTTTATTATAAGTTAATCTGTATGCCTCGTGAGTTCCTTGCATAATATGCACAACGATAAAATTTTTATCAGGTTGACTAATGGTTTTATTCTGGGATATTTGATTACCTTTTTGTTGTGTAGATGTGGCAAACACTTCTATGAGGAAGAGTGTTCTCCCTCGCTAATTTTTAAGTTCCAAAGCCAAAAACATGATCAAGATTTCAGATCATTTTGGCCACTATTAAAGCTACTTCCATACATGATTCACTTCACTTTTACTATTCTTTGAACATGCATCATACACATCAAAAGCTGTCCTGTTGATTTGCTTGAATATATATATATATATATATATATATATATATATATATATATATATATATATATATATATATATATATATATATATATATATATATATATATATATATATATATATATATATATATATATATATATATATATATATATATATATTTATAGTTTCGGTCCTTGGTAATCAACTGAAATTCAACACATATGGTATTTTAAGAGGTTGTTCTTTGTCTTTAACTTTGTGATGCACTTCTTCACGTGAAGTTTTTATGTCCAAATGTAACCTTTATGTTGTTTAATATATGCTTGATGTACTCACACATTATCTTTAAGAATAGTGGACCTTCATCCTGTGGTGGTTTTTGTGCTTTAAAAGAAATGCATGTTGTTGGTCTTGCATTTTGAGGTTTTTATATCAGCTTAGAGGAGAGTAATTATTGTCCAATAAAGTGAATAAAAAAATTGATCTTATATATATTTGTCTTAGATTTCATTTATATTGCTCAAATATTCAATTTAGTTTACCATAAATTGTATTACCTGTTAGTTTGAATCATCAAATGAAGTACCTATATCTATTTTGTCCCTCAATGCTTGCATGCCAAAGAGCTCTGAGTGGAATGTTTTCTGGTTTTCATAATAAAGGTAAAAGGTTTGTCCGTCTCTTGAAATTTCCTAACTAAATATTCGTAGTTCTTTGCATAAAATTCGATTTGTAATTTGCCTTATGTCCTACTTATTTGTAACTGACTTTTTATACCTACTATTTGTCCCCTATTTTCAGTTTATCAAATATTAAAAAAAGTATGCTTGCACAATTATGAACAAGGTGCTTTAGAAGTAGTCTGAATTCTCGCTCAATGAAGTTCATTGATGTATCCAATAAAATGTAAAATTGGATTGACCATTGTTTCTGGATTTTTTTTTTCTGCATGGAGAAGGAATCTTCATGGTGTTCTTTGTGACTTAGGCCGAATTTTTAGCAATTTATAATTTTTGCAATGTGATGCTGTTGTTTTGTTTTATGAAACTTGGATACCTCTCATGATTCTTTTGCCTTTTGTTATTATTACTTGGATCTGTTATATTAATCTTGTTTTGTTAGATAATTACTAATTTTTATCATGCAGAAGTGCTAAGTTAGGGTTCTTTTAACAGGTTCAGCAAATCCTATGTTTTCCAATCAAGATGTACTGGAAGCAAATAGATTTGTTAAAGATATTTATGCAAAGAGAATATTGAAAGATGGATCTGGAATGTATGTAATTTTCATGAATCCAGCTTTTTTTAACTGGAATATCAGTCCTTCACTAATTAATTTAATTTGGAATATTTCATGGCTTGCTTTGTCTGGTTTGTTGATGCGAGAATTGTACTTTGAATAAAATATGCTAATTTAAGTCATTAACCTGTTGCTTCCGAGTCCTTGTGGTAAGAATTGTAATATATGCACTATTTTAGTTGTGTTTATTTTTGAATTTTCTTCATCACATAAGTTTTCTCAATAATGCTTAAGCTGTTTCATTAAGATGGGGTATCATTGTCCACAAACAGTTGTCACATGGTTTCATATGTTAATTTTTTAGAATGTTTACGTGCATTACACCAAAATCTTTTGTATTTATAAAATTAACGGCCTTATCATTTTTGAACCTGTGTATTTACACTTTTTTTTACCAAACCCATTGAGAACTTAACAAAAGTGCAAAATATGGGTTGGTGTTTTGTTGTGAATTACAATATTTGGGTAAGAAATTGAAAAATAGAGGTAGGAGGATGATAGTTTTGTAAATAGCCATGATTTGAGTGTTATCATGTTATGCATGAAATTGCCCCACTAAATCTTCTTACCATTGCTTCTATTTTTCCGATTGCAGTTAAGTGTAAAAAAGGAGGATGAATGTGAAAGAAACTTGTTGGGCCACTGTTTAATAGTACTCTTGCTTGATGAATTGTGTTTTGTATTTCCTTCATTGGAAGATACCAAATATTCTAACCTCCAACTTAACACGTGTGCATCATTGTGATGCTTTCACACCTATGTTGCCAAAGCTCAATGTAGATCATAGGAAAGATTTTGATTAAATTTTGTCCGAGCAATATGTACATGCCAACAATCCATGCTTATTGTATTAGTGCTTCAATCACAAAAAAGTAGTGAGTGAAGTGCAACCTTATGTTAGCTACTTAAATTTTGGACACAAATGGCCTAGCTTAGAATTTCACAGAACCTTTGTTTTTCCAAAAAAGAGATCATATATTTGCAAGAAGAGATTATATATTTGCACTATTACTTTAAACTAAATGAATATGCAAGGCTTAGTGATGAAGTTGAAAAAATTCCATACTGGTATAAGGCTAATGATGATGATAATGAGCAATAAAGCCAAAAAAAGAATGGAATATCTTGCAAATGAAAATCTATCATATAAGTTTTCAATTTTTTGATAAGTGTGATTAGCCATCTTGATAAAATTTGACAACTAGGAAGAGGGGTTACCTCATGCATTTCAAGTACATGTTAGCGAGCCATCTAAGAAATAGCTAAGCTGGTCTATTAAAATCATTATACTGTGATAGGCATGTGCATCTAATTGTTTTCTGATAAGAGTTTCAAAACCAAGGGCCATATTAGTAAGCTATAAGAAAATTGAAGGCATGCCATAGAATACCACAAACATTATGTACATGGAGATATTAAGGGTCTGTTTGGTATCTATTGGGTTTAACATTAGTGAGATTTACTATTAGGAGCTTTTCCCTTTGATACTCCTAGGACATCTTTTGCAATATTCTTAATATCACTAGCCACTTTTTCCCACATAATATTAGCATCCTAATGCACAGACAAAATCTTAAGATCTAAAATCTTATTTCCAAAAATATTTTTGTTAATATTCTTTAAATGCTCCTATCTAATCCTAGAAAATCGTTTTACTTTATTTTTTATTTTATGCCCCTTTATCTTAAAGTCAAAAACTAATAATCGATGTTGGGTACATAAATTTTCTCTCGGAATAACTTTACAATCTTTGCAATCTAAACGAAGTTTTCTAATAAGAAAATAGTCAATCTGTGTTGTACTATATCCATTTTTATAAGTGATGAGATGCTCAAATAAGATATTAGCAATTGAAAAATCATAAGCTAAACAAAAATCCAATATGGTCTTGCCACCTTCATTCGTTGTTCTAAATCCATGGCCATCATGAATGCTTTTAAAATCATCTACCTCTCTAACAACATGTCCATTTAAATCTCCTCCAATAAAAACTCTTTCTTCAAGAGGTATCTTTTGTATTAATTCTTCTAAGTCATTCCAAAAATTTAATTTAGAACTCATATCCAAACCTACTTGAGGAGCATAAGCACTTATAATATTAACAATCTTATCATCAACAACAATCTTTAAAGCTATAATTCTATCTCCAATCCTATTAATTTTTATAACATTATCCTTTAAACTCTTATCTATAATAACACCTACACCATTTCTAGTACGACTCCTACCCGAATACCAAAGTTTAAATCCTAAACTATCAATTTCCTTAGCCTTCTCTCCAACCCATTTAGTTTCCTGAATGCACAAAATATTTAACTTCCTATGAATCATAATATCTATTAATTCCATTAATTTTCCAGTAAGGGAGCCTATATTCCAAGTTCCTATCCTAATTTTAGTTTCATAGACTAGCTTCTTTGCCCACATCCGTCCTTGATATGGGAACCCTTGCCTATTTAACACTGCACCCGGGCGCCGGTGCAGCGGCCCTTGCACACTTGTCACTGTATTCAGGCCATACAGCGCGTCGCTTACAGGGGACGCCCTAGTATTAACACAATTTCTTAAAGGATTCATGTCATTATTGTTCGACAAGTTTTACGCTGGCTGTCGACTACCTAACGCAACCCTCCACTTTTCTCATCCAGGACTTGGGACCTGGCAACGACAGTGTTTCAACACAAGGACTTCCCAGGAGGTCACCCATCCCAGTACTACTCTCGTCCAAGCACGCTTAACTGCGGAGTTCTGATGGGATCCGGTGCACTAGTGCTGGTATGGTCGCACCCAACAAATTATAAATATTAATTAAACTAATTTAATAACAATTATGCAAATAATTATTTAATTTAACTAAATTAAATTGCTTAGTTATACTGCTAATCATATAAATAATCTAATTAATTATTAGTATTTAAATTATATTAATAAGCAGGCTGTCTAGGTTTACTTTTCGCTTCGTCGCTTTTCCTCGTCGTCATTTCTTCGTGGCTGCTTTGGCTGCACTTGCTTCGCACGACAGGAGCTCGCTCTCTGCTTTGCCTCTTCGAAGACATTGGATCAGAAGTCACGACCGGAGTTCGCTCATTGCATAGGTAACCATCTTTGCCTCCTTCCTTCAAGATGGGAGATAGCTCACTGTGCAAGCTGGTAAATCTCATAGTCCCTAAATCCATAAATCCGCCAAACAACGGGATTTAGTAATTCCTATATTTATGCCGTAAATTCGGGATTTACGAGGGATTGAGATTTATTGCGCGCTTGAAAACTTTTTAGCAGGATTTATCATAAATTCTATGTAAATCCTGCGATCAATCCGATACCAAACAACCACTAAAGGAGTTATTAATCTTAAAATAGTAAACTATAGAGCATTAAATTCAATACTCGTAATTGATAACTTAGAAACATAAACATTTTGATGTTCAACTAATCTAAATGCTCTGAAGACCAACATAGTACTAGAATTAAAAGCTCATAAATAATAATCCATGGATATTTTCAAGGAATTGAGCCTATTTATGCACGACTCTATTATCCTATTAGGTTCAGTATAAAAGCATTCTTTTTAAGTTTTTTAGGCTTTAATGCTGAAAATGTGCTTTTGTTCATGCGAACTTTATTCCATTTAAACATATATGCATGAATATGGGGTTTGTACAAGCTCATAGTAGACTTAGATAGTTAGATACTAATTTGATGAAAATACTTAATATTTGTAGTTGCTTGTTATGTGATAGGAAACACTTGTAGTTCTCAAGTATTTTCTATCAATCTTCGGAAAACAACGAAAATTCTTCACAAAAGTCTGCACAACATCACAAAAACAGTAGATAATTTGTAATTTTTGATGAAGGAAAATGGAAAATAGCAATATACAATTGATCATCTATTTGAGAGGTGGATCGATCTCTCCCAAATCTCTAGACGCCGCTAGAGCCCAAAGAAAGCCTAAATCTAAGAGATCTCAAATTTCAGCCAAATTCAAGATTCCCAGACCCTAGTGAAACCAAATATTTAATGCATACAAATCAAAAGGAAACCTCTAAACAATACCTACATTCAAATTTCCCTCTCAAAACCCTCAAAAATACTTTCTAAAAGGCTCCGTCAGCTCATGTGGCTCGTGCGGCATCCGCTACTGGCGGAAAAAAGCTTCTCTTCGCCCGCAAGCCGGTCCCGCCTGGACCGGTCCAGTGGATCGGTCTAATAATACTCCCCTCCCACTGGACCGGTCTAATAATACTCCCCTCCCAAAGATCCACCTTGTCCGCAAGGTGAAAAGACGACGCCCTCCATTCCTTCTTTATCACAAATGGTAATAACCTAAAGAGTTTGGTCCTTACACATGTGCCCCGGCGTATACCTCTCGTCACATCTGAAACAAAGCCCCTTCGCCCTCTTCTCTTGTAATTCTGTCTCAGTGAGCTTCTTGAAGTTATCCCCACTCCCTCCTCCTACTGGCTTCTCCATGGTAGTCTCATTAATGTTGCCTGATGCAGGCCCCTTGAGTGCTAAAAGAGCGGTCGTAGTCTTGTAGGAGCCTCCTGAGCTGCTTCTCCTTGCTCCCTTCTCCAGACTCTTCTGATTTTTTACCAACTGTGCCAACTTCATTGCCTCCTCCAAGTCACTAGGCATCAGAACTTTCACTGCCGCTTGGATCTCTGCCTTCAACCCCTTCATGAAGTTTTCCTCCAATACGATATCTGATAATCGCTCGCTCCTACTAGCCAGGTGCTCGAACCGCTCACGGTAGTCTACTACTAATCCCTTCTGCACCAGAGCAAAGAACTGCTCATAAAAATCTCCTCCCCGGTCGGTTTAGAAACGTTCTATTATGTAGTCTTTGAATTCCCTCCAGTTCCTGATAGGCCTCCTGTGATCTCTCCACTGATACCACGATAGGGTTTTTCCTTCCAAGCACAATCCGACTGCGGTCCGCTTCTCCTCCTCAGTCAGCCCATTGACGGCGAAGTATCGCTCCACCTTGTAAATCCACCCATACGCATCTTCTCCTTCGAATATGGGCATCTTCAACTTCCTCACATTCTGGTCGCCCCCATTGCTCCAGATTCTTCCATAGTTTCTCCTCTCCCAAGTGCTAGGTGCACCCCATTTTTCTCGGTCTTCCCTTGCTCTACCATAGCCCAAACCCCTTCAAACCCCCCCTTATGTCTTCAAAATCAGCACCTCGATGACCATAGTATCCCTCATGGCGTTCCCCATATCCACCACCTTTCTTCCCTTTGGACAAGCTCCAGATGGGGCCTTCTTCTTCTTCCTTCCATGATTTCCACCTCATCTTCCTCCCTACGAATTTCCGAATTTGTACTTTTTTCTTCCCCTCTTGCCACGAAAACCGTAGTTTGATTTTGAATTTCTAACATCTTCTTCATCATGTCTCGGAGATCGGCGACTTGTCCTTCAATGGAGGAAATCCTTTCCTCCACCGTCGTTTTGATTCGATTCATCTCCCCTTCAAGCCTTTCCTCCAGAGCATCCACCTTTTTGGCCGCCATCACAATCTGGAGTTTGTAAAATCACAAATTCTGGTATTGGAACTTCAAAAACAGCAATTCCCCTTCCTTCCGGGCAATTAATCACCCCTGAAATTTGCCGAAATCAGCCCTCCACTGGTCCCACGACTTGCTTTGATACCAAATTGATAGGAAACACTTGTAGTTCTCAAGTATTTCCTATCAATCTTTGGAAAACAGCGAAAATTCTTCACAAAAGTCCTCACAACATCAAAAAACAGTAGATAATTTGTAATTTTTGATGAAAGGAAAACGGAAAATAGCAAGATATAATTGATCCTCTATTCGAGAGGAGGATCAATCTCTCCCAAATCTCTAGACGCCGCTAGAGCACAAAGAAAACCTAAATCTAAGAGATCTCAAATTTCAGCCAAATTCAAGATGCCCAAATCCTAGGGAAACCAACTATTTAATGCATACAAATCAAAAGGAAATATCTAAACAGTTCATACATTCAAATTTTCCTCTCAAAACCCTCAAAAATACTTCCTAAATGGCTTCGTCAGCTCATGCGGCTCGTGCGACATCCACTACAGGTGGAAAAAAGCTCCGCTTCACCCGCAAGCCGGTCCCGCCTGGACCGGCTGAACCGGTCCAGTGGACTAGTCTAAGACTTTTAGATTGTAGATAAAATAACCTTCATGAGCATATTCTTGGTGATTGTTACTGGAAAAGATGGCCTAAGAGACTATCTGATGCGGACATCCGACGGCGGACTTTAATCAAAGGAAGAGACGAAGATCGACGGCTTAGATCACTCCTTTTTTATCTTAGTTTATTAATTGTATTTTGATTTAATTTTGCATTTCTCGTTTTTACCCTTATTTAAGAGTCTTGTCTTATGTAAGCCCAAGGGGAAAAGTTTTTTTTTTTAATTTCTTTTAAAGCCTATATATAGAGGCTATTGCTCTTGTATTAGATGGGGAATGATGAATTATTAATAAAATTTTGTGTGCACTTGTGTTCTTTGGAGAGAACTTGAGTGAGATTCCTATGGGAGGGAGTTGGAGTTTCTACCAGCTGCAGGATGGGTCCGGGCTCGTGACTTGAAGTCCCTTGGAGAAGGACAACGTATCACCCGTCAGTCTTCGGAAGAGTCCAATGATCGCGGTTTTATCTTTTATCTTTTGTTTTTGTTCCTTCTTGTTGTTCTTAGTCATCATCTTCATCCTCTCCCTTCTTCCACCAAACCGGCCTTAGCTCCACCACTACTTACGGCCAAGCCACAAGCCGCCGGCCCTCCACTTGGTTTCCTCCCATCTCCACTTTCCATCAAGTCTTTCATAAATTAGTTTTCAAATTTTAGGTAACTATCTTAATGATCAAATTCAAATCTATTTGAATTTGAATAGTTGCCTAATTTATCAATCCTATTTTAGGAAACTTACTAATTCATAGCCTATTTAAATTTTGAATTAAATTGGAATGAAATCTTTCATTCCAAATTTAATTTATTAATTTAGGAAGGCTTTGAATCCCACATTAACTTACCCATTAATACCTTCAATATTTAACCCCTTGTGTTTTAGGAAAGGATTTGAATTCAAATTCAAAATAATTTGAATTTCAAATGCTTTCTAATTAAGCCTATGCCCTTGAAGGAATAATCATCAATCACCGTAGACTTGAGATTAATTCTCAGATTTAGTCATTAATTACAATTCATTGCTTGGTCCACATTCATTGAATTTGGACACAATCCCCCCTCTCTCTAGGCCGGCCCACCCCTCTTTATTTCTCCTTAATTCTTGCCATTATCAATCATCATTCAAGTCCCCAATTAAGTCCAATTTAAAATTCGAATTGGGACTGAATTAATCTATTCCTAATTGAAAATTACTGATTAGGCAAGCAATCAAGCCCTTCATCTATTTCCTCCCTCCCTCCTATTGCCGCCGGTCTGCTCCCACTTTCCCTCTCTCTACCCGCCCACCTTCCTCCCCTAGCTCTCAGAAGTAATTCCAAAGGAGGAGAGAACCGCAAGGGAACTCTCAATCCCTTACCCCTTTCCCTTTCCTCCAACTGATCAAGAGAGCCTGATTTTTCCCTGAACAGGGTTGCTGTCCAGAATTCTGGAGGCTGTGAAACTGATGTCCAGCAGTTTTTCTGCAATCCCACACCAGCTAGCTAGCCCCGGAATTCGACCCATTGCTGTCCAGACTTATCCTGGTTGCTATTTCGAGTTTCAAGCGTCTGAAACCTGCTGTTAAGAATATCTGGAATGTGTAATTGCTGTCCAAAACTTCTAAGAACCAAAAGCTGCTGTTTAGACCTCACGATTTGCTCTTCAAGACCCATAGGACTCAAAACCCCATACCCGTTCTACATCACTATCTGTTAGGCAATACTAAGAATTTGAGGATCCTCTCAAGGTACTTGCTTGTAGTTGATTATAGACTTTACTTTAGTGCCTTTGTTTAGAGATCCTATCTTTGAAGTCTTAGGCACTCGTATCAATTCATAAATTAGGGTAGAGTTGGGGCAATTTTCAGTCATCCCTTTACAGTTATCTAACCCATTGTTAGATAATTTTTTTTAGAGGCACATATTACTACTCTATCATACATTGGCGATGAGCGGTGATAGTTGTGTCGGGCGGTAGATGACGGTGGCGATGATGGTTTGTGGAGACAATAGCAGAGAATTTACAGTGTATTTATAAATCTAACAATTTTTAAATACGTTAAAATTAAACTAGAGGGTGAATTTCAAATATGTTAAAAATTTTACTATGCATTTCTTTAACATCAGACTAAGAACTAATATTTTTAAAATCTTTGCATTTGGAATACTTTTGATGTGAAACAATCAAGAATTGCACGTGAAATTTATAAAGAATCACAAAGTATACTACTTGAAGATTAACAATTTCGTAAGGCGAGATTCATGAATTTTCAATTATCAATTTTATTACGATAAGCAATTACACAACTAGTCGTTTGGGAACAAATGAAGATAAACTGAAAGTATCCCAATAACACAAACGCGTAATAATATAATCCCACGGTTAATAATTAAAAAATTCACTACAAGTTACCATGCTCACTCACGCTCAAATTATGGCTTAGCGGAGGAAGGTTTTTAGCACACCCAACGATGCCACGAGGACGGTAGCAACACCAATGGCCTTGATCCACAGAAAGGTTGACGGTGGCGGAGATGGCGGGGATGGATGACCGTGGATGATCCAGTCGTAGTCTTGATATTGATCGTCTATGAAGTCCACAAGAGTAGGAAGGATACGATTCAGATAGTCTTCAATAGTGTCGTCGAATCCAAATCCGACATCGAAGAACTCAGAATGGGTGATGTGGACGTCGCCGTAGATGTCGTACACGAATCCGCTATCAAGCTCGGGATCCGCCATGCATAATTGGCGTTGGAGAATCTTTCAACGAGAAGAGAGGAAACACGTGGTGTTGAAAGAGAGCACTTGTAGTTTGAGAATGAGGAAGGGGAAGGAGAGAGGGGGCGGGATTTCCAAGGGGAAGGGGCGGCGGGTTCAGTGAGGAGTGGGCTAGGGTTTGAAATCCAAGCCTAATAAGTCTCCCAATAAATCTGAAATAAATTTCAGATTTAATTGTGTTTTGGAGGGAATCAAATTAAGATTTGAATTTGAAACCAAATGGGTTGGGGCTAGAATTGGAAACAACATGGGGAGAGCCCATTAATGGGGCCGACGGTTTTAAGAGAGAGAGAGAGAGGAGAGGGAGTAATGTTAAAACCTGAAATTAATTTCAGGTTTTAAGGGAATTAGGGGGGAAAGTTATTTGAAATTGATTTCAAATTCAAGTGTCATCAATGCCTTAATGATGACATTAATGGGGCTCCACCAAGGATGAGGCCGGCGACATGCTAAGAGGGAGAGAGAGGGGAAATCAAAGGGAAGTGGTTTCCAATTTAGGGTGATGACGTGGAAATAAATTATAAAGACTCCAATTTAATTTGATTTGAAATTGGAATTCATCAAAGCAACTTTCCTAAATTGGATTTCCAAATTAGGAAAGAATTTGAAATTTGAAATTCAAATTTCAAATTTGAAACATGCGGAGGGGTTGGACGGGTGGGGGAAGTCGCCGGCAAGGTGGCCGGCCGGGGCCATGGAAGTGGCCGACGGCGGGCTTCCAAGGGGCGGCGACAATGAGGGTTGTGAAGGGATTTCCTTGTGGTGGAGGAGAAGAAGATGAAGTGAAATACGAACTAGAAGATAGAATAACTTAACCACGAGCCGCGGACTCTTCCAACGACTGGTGGACCTTGCGATTTGCTCCCCTTGAGCTCTCTCCCTTCTCAAGCTCTTATGCAAGAAGAAGTAAAAACAAAACACAAATTTTCATTCAAATATTCATTATCCTTTTACAAAGCATGAGACCACTATATATAGGTCTCCAAACATAAAGAAATAAAAGTACTCAAATGCCCTTTGAGCTACAATAAGACAACACTCCCCATAGGGGTAAACTAGGAAATGGAAATGCAAACTAAATAAAACATAAAATACATCAAAAGTAATGGCTCTGAATCATAGCCGTCGATCTGCGCTGTCTCCGGCAATACACATGTTTGAACCTCTGATCGATGTCCTCATCAACTTTACACCACGTTTACTTCAAATCAAATAGCTCCTAACTTTGATCATTTATATTAAAGAAAAAAAAGTTGGTTCTATGGTGCATGAACATTGACTGTCGACACAAATTTGGTATGGAAATGACAGAAATTGAAAATATTGGAAAAATGCTAGATACAGTTACATCTATGTTGTGAGTAATAACTAAATGTAGTATCATACATAGAAAAGTAGAACTAACGTTTGTAGCCATATTTTAGATCATATGACTTGGGATTTATTCTAGTGAAAATAATGTTTAGGTATATTCATAGACAGAAAAAATGAGTGGGAGTCTAAAATAAAAATGATTTGGTATGTAATCATGCTAGAGTTCTACAATAAAAAAGGTGCATGCTAAATGGTGTGTCCAACATAATGTTTTAAGCATCTTAGTTTTAAACACAATATTTGAAATGACATGAAACTAATGAAAGTGCTCATACTTTTTAAAAGATGCATTTAGAGGAGAAGATATGGTTAGATCATGTCATACAATTTTTGAAGTGATCGGTTGTAAGGAGAAAATGTGCTACATGTTTGTAATTTGAACTCCATGAACGTGTTATATTGAGGGTGTCACAAGACACAATGCAGAAGCGTCAACTAGGAGCAAGAACGATGCACCTGTAGCAACTATAGAAGAGGCAGAAAATATAACTAGAGAATCACCAAGATTTACTTGCTTTAGTTTCAATCGAGCCTACACCCACATGAGACGAGAGATGATTTAATGCATGAACAAAAAAAGTCACAATTGTGGCATACAAAATAGGAAACATATTCTGTATCTTAATGCCTTTAATAACTATAATGACGTGCTTTGGATTTCTTAAGATCTCTTGGATTAGATTTAGGTCACAATTTGCACACTTACGTGTATGGCTTTTCTCACAATTCATGCTATTGGTGGATTCCCTAAGGGCATGCATATTATTGTCTGTAGGTTAGTGAGTTAGAGGTACCTCGATCTTCTTGTGGGGATATCTTATTGCTATATGTGATGATATCTGATCTAGGTTTTTGCAGGAAAAGAAAATCAATGATATCTCTTGATTTTTCTAATGCCCTCTTGGATACAAGGTTTCTAGAGGATTGGTGGCTCAAGACGAAAGATTTTTTTTTTTTGTGAGCTGATCTCTTGGTTTGAGATTCTGGGGGTTTTCTTTTTTGTTCTTTTTCTTTGCACCAAGTGTCTTTGAGAATTGAAACAGGGTTGATGAGTCTTACTTTGTGCACCAAATTTGTGGCTTCTTTCCTTTTTCCTCTTTTGTGAACATAAGCTTGGTTGAAGTTAAAGCACTCCAAGCTTGGCATTTCTTTGGCTGCGTTTTCTCTCTGTTGTGATTGTTTCAGATGCATCATTTTAATCTTGGTTGTTGGTTCTACAACGCTTATTTTTGAACCTTTTTTAGCATATCTTAATAGTGCATCTTGTATTATTTTTTCGGGAGAGCTAAAGATCTTCTTCTTCGAAATCATCTCCATACAATACCTACAAAAAGTACTTTTTGAGGACATTCTTTGAAAACTAAGGTGCGCTCTAAAGATATGAGCACTTCTGGTTGGATTATCCGCTGAAAGGGAAAACTGTTGTCTTTTGCAAAGAAGCAGCTTTAAGAACCCAATAAATAATATGGTTCATGAGTGATATGGATGGATGATTTTAATAGGATTTTTTCAAACGAATTAAATTAATCTTGAAACATTAACAAGGTATAACGCAGAAAATCAGCCGGGTAGATAATATTGGTCAGAAGTTAGTATGGATGTAGCTTATTAAAACTGATATCAAATCCAGGCTCACGTGGTATCTTTGCCATCCTGTTCTTCATGCGAACTGTCCAAAATGGTTAGGCGTGTTAGCCAAGGTAGTGATGGTCATGGTGGCATTCAACTTTGCTTTATACTAGGAATTTGAAATTAAGAAAAAAATAGTCAAATGTTGGTTTCATTTGACGGGCTCCCTTTTTTGCATTTCGTAATAAATACAACTGAGGACAAAGTTTTTTATTTATTTTATTTTATAGAAAATCCCCTATTCTTCTAGCAGTGGGACAAACAGTTTTGTTGCTTTACTCATTGAATGTCAAAACTGCAAAAGGTAAGCAGCGTATATGATTTTTTATTGGTATCAATATTAAAGCCAAAGGATCAGTATCATCTGCTTTATCCCAACCACTTGTGGTCAGCTTTATGGATCCTCCTGCATTCATTTATGCCTAGTAAAACAAGTGGTGTCAAATTTAGTTTACACAGGTTTTAACTTCACTCCTTTTCCATCCCATTTATTTCAAATTAAATCTATTTGCCCTTTTTGTTGGTGCATATTCTGGCATTTATTATACATATGCTTGCTACCTTTTATTTGTTGAGAATATTTAATTGCTTAGCTATTACAAAGATGTAATGATTTGCATTCTATATTTGTAAGCGTGTTCTTAAAATTCTTCAAGTGCTAGTTCTGCTGTCAATTAAATTTTTTAGTTGGACTTTTATAAGAGTTACTGTAATTAATTCAATTCAACAAGTCTCTAAAGCTCAGATTGTTATGCTAGTTGAAATAGTTTAGTGCGTGGTGTACTTTTGTTAACCAGATTATCTTTAATCACATTGTATCCAATCTTTCAAAAATTTTTTTTTTCTTGCAGGTATAATATATGTTCTGATTTTAGCTTATCTATGTCAGGGAGATTGCAAGATTGATAGGGAAGCACATGGAAGATGTGGGTGCTGAGGTTTATTATCATAAATTTAAATATCGTAATCTTCGGTTCCATCCTCTGTGTTTCTTCTCTTCTACCCCTCGCACAGCAGTTCCGCAAAATAGCAGCGCTTGTACATTAGATGGTGTCAGTCCTGTGGGTATTATACGAGCTCCTCGCGGTGATGGAAAAGAATCAATTGTATTAGTTACCCCTTATAATTCAGAGAATATTAAATTGAATGAAGCCTTATCACTAGGCCTTGCTTATTCAGTCTTCTCTCTTCTTAGCCGAGTTGTATGGCTGGCAAAGGATATTGTCTGGCTTGCTGCAGATTCACGGTATGGCGAGTATACATCAGTTGCTTCATGGCTTAAGGATTACCATAATCCTACTTTCTCTAGCGATTCTGGGAAAATTGGTATTGAAATGTGTTTTGAAAAAACAGAAAATCATGTGGAGGAGTCTTCATTTGATGGAGCAGCCTATGATGATTTTAAACGTGCTGGAACTATGGCCGCTGCTCTTGTTGTTAAGGTCATGGATAAGGAAAGAAGTGAGAGGGACCGTGTTGATATATATGCGGAGGCATCAAATGGACAGATGCCAAACCTTGACCTGATAAATATTGTTCATTACTTGGCTGTTCATAGACAGGGTTTGCATGTGAGAGTTGGGACATTTGGCTTTTTACTTAATTCTGCACTGCTCAAGCATGTTGGTAAAACATTGCAGCGACTGACCAGGCTGGCTGAAAGCTTAAATCCTGGATGGAAATTGGGTGTTAATTCTGCTGATTTTGTTGAAGGCACTGCTACACTTGCAAGTTCAATGTATTACCAGGTAATTTTAATTTTATTTTTTATGTTTTACTAGCCGTGGTGGGATCTAAATGTTCATCACCTTTCTTTTTCCTGCTTCAGGCCCTTGGGGTGCCCACCGGGCCTCATGGTGCTTTCAGAGATTTTCAAATTGATGCGATTACCATGGAGCTCTCGCCCAGGACTTCTCTAACTAATGATAATGGCATATCTTCCTTTCTCTTGAGGGGTGGCAGGTTGGTATGAATGAATCTATTAATCTTTTCTTACAATGGAAGGGGTTTCCTATTATATTTGTGATGGCTGTTTGTGTGTATTATGGGATTTAAAAGAGATTCATTGTATTACAAGAGAATCTTAGTTATTATTGACAAGCTTGTTTAATAGACCCATTAGATTCAATGGGAGCTAGATTGGCATTAGCCAAATATTTCCCTTAGATGATTAGTGAAATCCATCAAGTTTTACTTTAAACTTGGGAGATTGAGTGATGGGGACATCAGATCATAATGGAAAGTTTACCAGCGACGTGGCCGCCGATCTACGGCCACGATCGAGTCTTTATATTTTTTAGTCGATGTATTTTATTTTCATGCATTTTATTATTTGCTTATGTGTGTTTTATTATTTCCCGTTGTACCCCTTTTTATGGGAGTTGTCATGTGTAAGCCTAAGGGCATTTGTGTCATTTTATTTGGAGTCTTTTGTATGAGGCTATTTAAAGTCCCTTTGTATTATTTTGAGGTTAATGAATGAATGATTATGATAAAATTTTCCTGCACTTGTGTTTGAGAGCCTTTGAGAGTTCTTGGAGAGTTTTGGAGAGATCCCTTGGAGAGGGAGATTGGCGTATCACCCACCAACCTTGGAGACGGCCGGGTTCGTGGTTTTATCTTCTTTATCTTATCTTCACCTCCTCGTCGAGCTTCCAAAACCCTCCACCCATCCTCCTCCCCTTCACGGTCAAAGCCCCTCACCCGACCCATCATCCACTTCCCAACACACCACGGCCAAGCATCCCCAATCCCCATTGCCGCCGGCCAAGGCCATAGCCGCCGGCCACTAATCCCCTTGCCTATTTTATTTTGTTTCCTGATTGGGTTGGGCTTAGTTGGATCAATTTGAAATTCAAATTCATTCAAATTTGAAATCAAATTATTTCCTAAATTAGCTCTTCTATTTTAGGAAAGTATTTGTTTTGGGTTTAATTTGAAATTCAAATACAAGTGGATTCCAAATAAACCTTTCTTAAATCAAATCCTAATTAAGAAACCTTAATTACCTGCACTAAACTCCTCCTCTACCATGCATGCCGCCGGTTCCATCAAGACCCCCGTTGGAATTATTTCCAAAAGCCAAATGACTCCTTTGGAAATAACATAAATTCCCATTACTCCCTCTTTGCTGAAATTTCAAACACCCAGGAACCTCTTTAGTTCTTTCTAAAACAATTCTCACGGTTTTGGAGAGAAATTCCCTATCTCCTCTACATTGCCGGCCCAGCTTCTCCATACCCGATCCCCTCCCTCTCACAACTCCTCTCCACATTAAATCTCTTGTGATTCACGTCCATACTCTTGCTCCCCTCTAATCCACTCCTCCCAAACATTGAAAGCTAAGTTTCTTCTCAGTTTTTTGAGAGGAAATTCAGGAATATTTCAGATTTCTTGAGGAAGAACCTGAACACAATTTCAGGATTTGGAATCATCACTTGGAAGTAGACCCCCAACCCGTATTCAAGAGACGTATCATATTTTTCTTTAACGGAATCCATGGACGAAGGCGTTGGAGGCATCAAGTGGAAGATCTCCGCGTCTCCTTAAGCAAAGGTTCTCCTTTTCATTTGCATTTTATTTCTTCTAAATCTGAATTCTCAATTGATTGATTGTAATCACGGAAGCTCCTTCAATTGCTCATGCCAAGCTTAGTGATTTGTAGGAATTGAGTGTAATCTTCTATGCATCCTACATCTCGTTGTTAGATTAGGGATTAACTTGAACACTACTATTTCGTATTGCTTTTATTTTCTCAACTATCTTGATAGTTCAAACTCGGAACATGTGATTTCGCCTACACAATTGATCTCCTCTTTGGTTTTAATCATCGTTGAAAATTGCTTATAATTTTGTTCCAAGTTGTTCTAATCTAATAGTTGTGCAATGCCTAAATGAATCCATTAGCATGTCATCTATTTTGTCCTGCATCATTGAGGTTTCCCATAAAAAGGAACTGATAGCAAGCAATAGGAAAAACAGGAAATAATTGCTGAAATCATAATTTCAGTGGATTAACCAAGCAGATGTTTAGGGTTTTATGGATTAAAACACAAGGAAAACAATCTTGATTGTTAGGAGATAAAAAGAAATAGCGAGATGCAAACGATCCTCTATTCGAGAGGAGGATCAATCTCTCCAAAACTCTCTAGACGCCACTAGAGCCCATGACACTAAAGAACACTCAGAAATTAGCCACAAAAAAAGATGTCCTAACCCTAATAGAAACTCCTACTTAAAGCAAGCCCAAAATTAGCAATAAATGACTAAACAGTCCGCAAGCAAATAACCCTAGATAGTGGACCAAGGTTGGGCCAACTGGACCGGTCCACACGTATCAATACCCCGCTCCCAAAGAACCACCTTGTCCCCAAGGTGGAAGGATGAGAATTGATATTTCACCCTTTCATAGTGCTCCCATGTAGCTTTATAATCCAGAAGGTCCTTCCACTTAATAAATACTTCTTTGACTTCCCTCTCCTTAGCGTATCCCTCGTAGCTCCATGGGTTCCAAGGCCATTTCTAAATCTTCAGTAAATATTGCTGGAAACTATGAACAGACTGTTTGATCCCCTAAAGCTCTCCTCAACTGTGACACATAAAACACTGGGTGGATGGTGGCTATTGGAGGCAGCCTCAAACGATACGCTACTGCTCCAATTTTCTCTAATATCTCATAAGGGTCGAAATATCTTGGAGTCAGCTTCTCATTTCTCTTGTAGGTGACTGTCCTCTGTATTTAGGGCCTTAGCTTTAAGAACACCCTTTCCCCAACCTCAAATTGGATGTCCATTCTATGCCCATTCGTCTGTTTCTTCATAATCTGCTGAGCCTTTAACAAATGCTTCTTCAATTCTTCCTACATCCTGTCCCTCTCCTCCAAATATGCTTCTACTGAAGAAAATGGGGTGTTACTCTGCCCAAAAACCACCCGGTGAGGTGAATCTCTTCTGGACAACACCTTTAATTGGGTCACCTCCGTCTGTTCATCGATCTGTAGGTGGTAGGCAGTGCTCCTCTTCATTAGTGTCCTCTGCAGTATGAATAACTCTCTCTAGAAATGACTGATGAACATCTTTATCTCGGTTGGATACTATAGCCTCCAGTATCCCATGGAGTCTGACCTCCTTGATGAAAGTTAATGCTACTGTCACTGTCGTGTAGGGGTGTCGTAGGGGAATGAAATGAGCACACTTGCTTAGCCTGTCTACCGTCACTAAAATCATGGTGAAGCCTTCATATCGAGGCAACCTGTCTATAAAATCCATGGAAACCTCCTCTCACACCAAATCTGTAGAGCTAGGGGCTGCAATAATCCTCTAGGGGCCATGATCATATATTTATTACACTGACAGACATCACAGTTGGCTACCAACTTCTCCACATCCTTGTACATCCCCTTCCAATACAACTTTGAGGCGATTCTCCTGTATGTCTTCTGCACCCTTGAATGACCCCCAATAGCGCTCTCATGGAACTCCTGGAGCAGGTGTGAAATATGAACTGATGTCCTAGGCATAACAAATCGCCCTCGATACAAGAGCCTCTCCCCTTCTAAAGAATAGCCTAGGTGGCTACTCTCATCCTTCAATAAATCTTCCCCAATCCTCCCCGGCTTCTCATCCCGTGCGCTCTCCTCCTTAAGGGCTCCCCAATCCAACATCAGTGGTATCGACACTGCTATCTTCTGCAACTCCCCCATTCAACTGAACAAGACATCTGCCACCTTGTTCTATGTCCCCGACCTATATTGAATTTCAAAGTCATATCCTAATAACTTTGGCAACCATCTCTGGTGCTCCTCTTTCACTATTCTCTGCTCCAACAATTTCTTCAGGCTTCGTTGATCCATCTTGAAAGTGAAATGCAAACCCAACAAGTTAGGTAGTCACTTATGGATGGCTAGCACAATGACCATTGATTCCCTTTCATAGACTGACTTCAGCTTGACTCTAGTTTTCAACACATACTGAAGTAGGCGATGGGTCGATGGCTCTGCATGAGTATTGCTCCCAATCCATAACCTGAAGCATATGTCTGCATTATGAAAACCTAAGTGAAATCGGGTAGGGCCAAGACCGGTATGGTGGCCAGGGCTTTCTTCAATATCTCAAAAGATGCTGTGGCCGCCTCCCCCATAAGAAACAATTATTCTTCAATAGTTATGTCAGCGGCCATGCAATGGTGTTATAAACCTTCACGAAACTCCATGTAGTAGTCAGTCAGCCCTAGGAGTCCCCTAAGCTCCCTGAGATTCTTGAGTAGTGGCCATCTCAACATAGCCTCAATTTTGACCTGATCCGCAGCTACACCCTCTTGAGAGACTATATGCCCCAAGTACTCTACACTGCCTTAGGCAAAACAACATTTCTTAAGATTGACCCTCAGCTGATGCTCCTGTAACACCTCTAAAACTTTTCTCAAGTGCTCTCAATGCTCGTCATCTGACATGTTGTAAACTAGAATGTCATAAAAATATATATTTAATATTTATTTTCACTTTATGCAATTTTTAGATTTGAGGCTTACGCCTTGCCTTATGAACGAAAAACGTCTTAATACTCAATTGTGCAATTTAAAATCTTGCTTGTAAGTGATGAGATACTCTTCTCTTTTCTTAAATAAGATATTAACAATTATAACATTTAAACTAGAATTAAATTTAATATGTCCTATCACCTTCATTTCTCACTTAAAACCCATAGTCACCATGAATTCTTTTAAAATTATCTTCCACTGCACCAATATGTTCATTTAAATCTCCTCCAATAAAAAATTCTTTCTTCATGATGTATTATTTGTATTGCTTCTCTTAAGTCATTCTAAAATTTTAATTTTAAAACATATCCAAAACCTACTTGAATATAAGCAATTATAATATTAATAATCATAGCATTAACAACAATCTATAAAACTATAATTCTATCTTCAATCATATTAATCTCTATAATATTATTTCTAAAACTCTTATCTATAATCACACCTGTATCATTTCTAGTACAACTCATACCTGAATATCATAATTTAAATTCTAAATTATCAATCTTCTTAGCTTTCTCTCAAACTCATTTAATTTCTTGAATTCATATAATATTTATCTTCTTATAAATCATAATATCTATTAATTCAATTAAGTTGCTTGTAATATAATATATATTTCAAATTCATATCTTAATTCTAGTTTCATGGACTAGCTTTTTTGCCCACATCCGTCTATGATGTGGAAACTCTTGCTTATTTAACACTGCACCCAGGCGCCGGTGTAGCTGCTCTTGCACGCTTCTTGTTGTATTAAAGCCATACAAGGTGTCGCTTCTCGGGAACTCCCTAGCATTAATACAGTGTGTTAAAGGATTCATGTCATTATTGTTCAACAAATTTTCAATGATATTATTATATTCTTTAGGCATGATTTTTCATCTTTTGGTTGTAATCTTCACTGGTGCAGTGAGGGAATATGAATTAGTGCTCATGTATCAGTGAGAATGTAAGATGACAATAAAGATAGTTAAGAATTGCGGTTTGCAAATCTGCCTAAAAGTTATTCCCGGATGGCTTGTTGCGTAGTAGATGCTGGGATAGTTTGTTCGGCGCGGTGGCAAGCAGCTTTTGGTACAAATAAGAAGTCAGCAAGTCAAAAAAGTTATAATTTTTGCCATATCCGAGTTGGGTAATACTAGTTTGAGATTCTTTGCATAAAATAGACCTGGTATATGCATGATTCATATATGAGGTCAAGTTAAAACTTCTATGCTTTCTGCGGCAGGCACTAATACAACCCTGAAGATTTGTTTGTATCAATTTATGTTCTGCTTGTGTGTGCGCCAATGAGCATGTGTCCTCATGCAATGTGCAAGTATTCTTGTTAATAAAAATTTGAACCGTCTCTCTACTTATGCATGTCTTTATGCACATCTTTTTATCTACATTATGCATATTCATGTGACCTAGGAAATACTTGGATATTAATGTGTCATACATGCCAATTTGGCTTGGGCCTTGTGTGGCAAATACACTGCCCTTGTCATTTTATTATTGTTGACATGTGGCAACTCTTACACGACTCTTCATGCTCTCTCTGTAACGTACTGGAAACATATAATGCAGGTTGATTGAAGGAGTCATTCGGTCCGTGAATAACCTCCTTGAAAAGTTCCACCAATCTTTTTTTCTATACTTCTTAACAGCTCCTAATAAGTTTGTCTCGGTGGGCGTCTACATGATTGCATTTGCACTGCTTGTGGCTCCTCTTCCCATAGTGGCCGCAGCTCTCTTTTCCAGTACTGCAAATGCGACGAGGTCTTTAACTGCCATATCGAACAGTAAGCCCACTAATTCCAAGCCTGTAACAAGGTCTGGATCATGGAACTGGCTCCATTCAGCAAAATTGGTGTTCCTTGTTCACCTATGGGCACTTATCGTCTCCTTACTTCCATACTTCATCTCCCAAGTACCCGGCACCAACTCGACAACGAGCATGCTCTCTTGGTCTCTTTCCTCCCTTTTAATACTCTACCTTCTAACGCGTCTCACAAAGTCATACGTTGAAGGTTACCAATGGGAAGTTCTGAAGTCGGTTATGATTGCTGCTGCTTCAATAGGCCTAAGCCTTATGTCTATCATCAACTTCTCAACTGCTCAGGTTGGATCAATTCTTCTTGTTCCAATGTGTCTTATGGTCCGGCCACTGAAGCAACCAATACAGGTACCGTTCTTTACCGCAGCATTGCTCAAAATTTTGAATATATTGCTTGCAGTGGTGGCATTTCCTCCAGCTTCATTGGCGATATTGAAAGGGTGTCTTCGTGGATTCGAGAGCATTAACATTGGTGATTTTTGGGAATGGTCCGAATTCCTATGGGTTTGGAATAGTGCCACCTATTTATTTGTTGCTCTGGTGCATCTTCCATGCTGGTATTTATGCGTGCATATTCTGCTACATAATTGACAAGCTACTAAATTTTGAAAGCGAGTGATTTTCCATGGGAATTGAAATTTAAGTGTGATCTCCTCGGGTTAGTATTTTCTATTAATCTGACAGGATTTTGATTTCATATGAACAATATAATTTTTCAATTTGTTTAGCTTCTACAGAGCGCTTAAATCCCTTGGATTATTGAAGGTATCTCTCATTTGTGCTTGCCATGCAATTTATAATTAGGGTGATGAACTGGACTACTTAAGGCATATATGAATGCATGGATTGAAGTTGGTTTATGGTCTTTGTTGCTTTAGATGGTTATACTAAAATCTAAATTAGGTGGCTGAAATGACTTACAAATCTTTTCCTTTTCTTTTTTTATTTCTTTTGCATTGCAATTTCTTGTTTTAATATTGGTTCTGACGCAGGACATACATGTAAGATGAATTGAATAAGGAATTTGCACGCTTAATATTTAGGGGGAGGGCAGCTTTGCGGGCAGCTGGGCAGGGGGTAGGCAGCCTAGGGCTGGTCCACGGGCAGCCGGGCAGTCATTTTAAAAAGGTTTTCGGGTTGACCCGGCAATCCGTTGGGTCAACCTGAACCCGACCCGTTTTTCAAAAGGGTCGGATCCAACCCGGATTTTTTGGGTCGGGTCCGGGTCGGGTTTTCGTGTCGTGTCAAATATTGACAGACTTAATTAACACTATGTTTATGAATATAATAAAATCACAATTGATAAGCGACTAAGAAGATATATGACTTGATGGAAGAGTTTACCAAAGTGAGAAAATACTAGGCTTTGGTGATGTTGTTTGGGGCTAATGACGAGAGGAAAGCAACTTGCACCTTTAGAACGAGCCTGCAGCAGTTCTGGACTGATTCCGGATGTCTGGACAGAAATGTAGCCTGCAGTAAATTTCTGGACAACAAGGTATTTTGCTGTGGGAAAATTCTGGACAGCACTTTGGGGAATTAGGCAATGGTGTGACTAGATCCCTTGGGTTGAAGACTTTTGGACAGCAGTTTTGCATGACCAGAAAATTCTGGACCACAATTCGTACGTCCAGAAAACCTGGAGGGCACCTGGAGATGAGCAGGTAGTAGGGAGAAGAGTTATTGGGTGGGGAATTGTGGTACTTAGGGCTTTGGGTGGACTGTAGGGGAAGCAGCTAAGTAAAAGGGATGGGAGGAGGTAATTTGATTTTGAAATTTAAATAAGTGGAGGGAAAAATGTCCTCCTTAATGAGAGGATTAAATGAGGCTCTCAAGAAGGAAAGGGATTTGATGAGGGAAAGAAATATAGGGGAAGGTAGCCGGTGGCATGAGAGGGGCTAGGGGATTGGAGTAGGGATTTAAAACTTGCCTTATCAAGAAGTAATTATTACGTCCGGACACCGAACGCGTCCAGAGACCAATAACCACTCGCCACATCACCTGGAGCTCGGTACCGAGCACTCGGTATTGCTCGGTATACGTCCGGATTTCTGATTTTTTGTCTGGACGTAATAATTTTCCCTTATCAAGAGACTTGAATTAGAGAAGATTATTTGAGTCAAAATTTATTTGAATTTCAAATAAATTTGTTGTGAATAACTTTCTTAAAATAGACTTAGGTAGATTAGGAAAAGAAATTCAATTTTCAAATAATGAATGTGAATTTTAAGACTTTCTTATTGTGATTAAACCCAATAAGGAAAGCATTAAATTCGTAATTCGAAATTGGGAGGGAAAGGGGATGGGTCCGACAACTATGGTTAGGGTTGGGTTAGGGTTTGGGTAGCTAAGGGGGAGGAGGGTCTAGGCATCGTGGCCGGCGGTTAGAGAGGTGGGGCTTCTTGGTTCAGCGGCTAGGAGAGATGTGGGGTGGGGGTCTTGAGGCCGGCTGTTAGGTGAGTTGCTTGGGAGGGCCGGCGGCTAGAAGAGGAGAGGAGGAAGGTGGGGGGGGGGGGGGGGGGGGGAAAGGTAGGGAAGAAAGAACCAAGAACCCAGACACTTCCAAGGTTGGTGGGTGATCTGTTTCTCTTTACCAAGGGACTTCTCCAAATCTCTCTCCAAGAACTCTCAAACTCTCTCAAAACACACAAGTGCAGGAATTTTTATAATATTCTTTCATTAATCTCGAAAGAAACATATGAGACTTATATATAGCCTCCTATAAAGAAAGGGAAATAAAAGACGACATTGCCCCTAGGGCATACATACGACAACGCCCTTAAGGGCAAAAAAGGAAAAGCTACTAAAACAAATACTTATAAATACAACAAATACATATAAATACTCAAAGTAGATCGGCACGATCGAGGCCGTCGATCGTCGGTCACATCTCCTAAAGACCTTTCATGCTCTGATGTCTGCATCAGGTTCCTTAAACAAACTGTAATCTATGTTGCACGAATACGTCTCTTTACAAGGCATGCTGTATCAGACACGTGTCAGATACGGATACGCCTCCGATACGACACAGATACGTGTCGGATACAGCTTTGCCGTAACCAATTAAAATATTATTTAAATTTGATCGGACACGCGTATCAGATACGCGTGTCCTATTAAAAAAAATGGAGCCGCAATTTGCTCTATTCATTCGCCTATCCGCTCGATATCCCTATTCGTTTCTGCGGCTGTAACGTTTCGGCGAGCTAGGTTTTTTATTTCCGCACATGTGTTCGTCTTCTTCGTCATAGTCGAAGGAGCGACTCGACGACGCGAGCATTAAATCCGAAAAAAATCCTTCGTTGACGGAGCGACTCGACAACACGAATAGTAAAGGCGACGTGAGCATTGAAGGTTCGTTTTCTTAATCGTAGGCTTGGTACCAGAACTCGGTACCGCTCGATACTCGGTATTGCTCGATACTGCTCGGTATTTCTCTCTACCTTCTCGGTACTGAGCGATACTAGAACTCAGTATCGCTTGGTACTCGGTACCGCAGTACCGAGCGATACTAGAGCTCAGTACCGCTTTGTTCTGGAACTCGGTACCACTCGATACCAGAACTCGATACCGCTCGGTACTGCTCGGTACAGAGGGGTGCCAAATGGTACGAAGCAGTACCGAGAAGGTAGGGAAAACTTTAAAGCAACTCTTACAATAAAAATTTGTTCCCCACCAGGGGCCAGCACCCCCTTGGACCCCTGGCATAGGTGCAACATATATGTACTTTTAATTAAAAATTTTCATATTTCAAATTCATGTGGATTAATTTGTGTCGATCATTCGTAGGATAATGAGTTCTAATGGTGTAAGAATTGGGTCTACTGATGGTCCATCAGAGACCAATATTAAAGATAACAAACCTCTGTGGGGTATTTAAATATTTAATGCTTACTTTTATTTTGATATAATAAGATACAATGCTACAAATGATGTTGCTTTTAATTTTTTTGTCATTTCAAATATTATGCTTTGATTAATTTGTTATTTTTTATGTATGATTTATATATTATAATGCCGTATCCGCGCCGTATCCTGTATTTTTAAGAATTGCCGTGTCCCGTATCCGTATCGTGTCGTATCCATGTCGCCGTATCCGTATCGGTGCAACATAGACTGTAATGTTATAATAGCTTTGTCGTGTGCTGTGAATCGGCGAGACAGTGATACTCTCTGTTGCACCAAATAAGTTGTGTTTTGTAAATGCAATATGTATGACAGCAATAAGTAATGCAATTAGAAGTAAATTCTCTAATGTTTTATTGATTTGAGGTAGGACATAAGACTAGTTATAAATAGGTAAGTATATTACTAATTATAAAAAGGATGGAATAATATTAATTATTGATCGATTAGGTGAGTATTTAATTTTTTAAAGTCTTAGGCTGAAATTAAATCTTGGTCTCTATTTTGAGCATTAGAGCAAGTTGTTTTGAGCTTAACCTATTTGATTAGCAGTCAGTGGTGGTTTTAAAATGCTTGAACGTCAGTATGCATTATAAAAATCTTGAGATAATAATATAAGTGAAAAGAAAAAAATAAAATCTATGGATGAAGGCTTTTGTTATTGATTGTTTTCGATCAAAATTTATTTGGATAATAATTACAATTCTTGCTAGACATTTTCAAGAGGTTGTGCCTTGTTGCATGCTTTTTGTTCATAGAACTAGAGAGGGAATTGAAGGTAAACTTGAATTATGGAGTTTATCCTTAGAGTCTAATGATTTTTGTTTGAGTAGATCTAAAATTGAATATGTGGAGTGTAATTTTAGTAGTAATAGATCTAGTGGGGTGATTGTGATTTTGGGCGATCAAGTCATTAAAAAGAGTACATGCTTTTAGATATATTGGGTATATTGTTTAGATTGATGGTGAAATGGATGGAGATATTATTAGTAGAATTCAAGTTGGATGGTTGAAGTGGAGGAATGCATTGGGCTTATTGCGTGATAGCAAATTCCTCAAACTTAAGAGAAAATTCTATAAGATGTTGGTGAGACCATGCTTTATGGTGCAGAATGTTGGCCATCAAAAGAGAAGCATAATATGAAATTAAGTGTTGTAAAGATGAAGATGCTCAGGAGGTTGAGTGGCTTTACTCTTAGAGACGAGATACGAAATAAGCATATACATGAAAAGGTTGGAGTTGATTTGGTGAGGGGATTGTGACTTTGGGCGATCAAGTCATTAATAAGAATACATGTTTTTTGATATATTGGGTATATTATTCAGAGTGATGGTGAAATAGATTAGGATATTATTAGTAGAATTCTAGTTGGATGGTTGAAGTGGAGGAATGCATCGGGCTTGTTGCGTGATAGAAAAGTCGTCAAACATAAGAGAAAAATCTATATGATGTTGGTGAGACATACAATGCTTTATATTGCAGAATGTTGGTCATTAAAAGACAAGCATAATATTAAGTTAAGTGTTGCAAGAGATGAGGATGCTCAAGTGGATGAGTGACTTCACTCTTAGAGACATCATACGAAATAAGCAAATACGTGAAAAAGTTGGAGTAGCTCGAATGGCAGATAAGTTTAGAGAGTCTCCTTAGATGATTTGGTCATCCGTTGACCTGTTTTGGAAAGTATATGTATTAGATTTGGCTTATATTAAGAAAGGTAGGGGTAGATCTATTGTTCTTATTGTTTCGATGTATGTTTCAAGTGAATATGATGGTGATTATTTATGCTATATATACTCTCCTCTTTAAGCAAATGTTTGAAATTCAATTTATTGGTGGCCATTTGGTTTGCTGATAAATAATGTAGAGTAAAATAAATGTAATATATTTAAAATTTTGTAATTTATTTGGATGATTTTTTTGCGTAGCTTGAAATAAAATGAATACAATGTCGAAGCCAATGATAGTAGTCTGGTGGCTGATGTAGCAAGTGACTGTAATAATGGTGGTGGTGATAATGATAGAAAATTTACAGCACAATATATTTAAAATTGATATAATTGAATGATTTTTAAATACATTAAAATTAAATTAGAGGGCAAATTTTATACTTTATTTATTTTCTTCAATTCATACACCAAATTTTTTTTTGAACTCCCAGCATTTGTAATATTTTACACTTATTTTATTTAAAAACTAAACTTCCCTTTTAAAAAAAATCTCGAAGTGCCATACAAATGTAGACATGAAATTCTAATTATGTTATTGTTCCTGCAAATAATAAGTGATAGTCTTACTCCTATTGAACCATAAGCTTCAATGACTGTTAAATTTTTGATGATTATAAAATATTTTTGTTTAAGTTGATAGAAAGAGTTAGTAGTTCATTAGGAGCTTCGTGCACATAAAATGACTAATGTTGAAAAGACAAGTGGATCAAATTGAGCTGATGACCAAACTAATGCTAGTGCAAACATGAAAAATTCTCCTTAATGACTTTGGATGATCAGAATAACTCATAAAATGAAAAGGTATTTCATAATAAATTCACATATAGAGAGTTAGCTTGAATGGTGGAGACTATGGATGAAAGCCATACATCTTTGAAAAAGAAATACTCATGTTTAAAGAGACGTTATATTGATTTAGAAATAATGCTTTTTTTGTCAAAGCATGATTTTTATTCAATAAAAAAAAATATAAACTTTGATAAAAAAATCTCAATTTTATAATCCATGATTAAGGCTTCGTTTGGGACAATTTTGTTAATGCTTTCTATAGTATTTTAGTACAATTTTTAGTTCAAGAAATTTTAGTATTAAAAAATTGCTTTAGAAAATAATAAGAAAGCTGTCCCAAATGAAGCCTGGGATGGTTTTCTTACTGCTTTTTAAAGTAGTTTTTTAGTATAAAATTTTTAATTTTTATACTTGAAAGCTGTTTTAAGAAACATTAAGAAAACCGTTCCAAACGGAACCTACGTTGTAAACCCACCACCACTTCAAAAAACATGGTAAAATGCATGTCTCAAGTACATATTCTACATAAATCAATTTTGTATGATGGTTTATTCTAGCTACTAAGGATGATTTTGAGTGTAAGGTTGTAGTGAGGTAAATGAGGATAAATTCAATTGATATATTTAGCATTGTAGCATATTAATTCTTGAAACATGTTGCACATACTAATAAATATTTGATTGATATTATTTATATGGTGTTGTGTCGTGTTGTAGGTGGAGGAAAAGTTTGGGTTCCAACAAGTAAGCATGTATTTCCGTTTACCTTTGAAGAGAATCCTCCTTAATTTGCTTCCTTGAACTTGCTAACTTTGGCTCTAATATCAAATAATGGATACAAATGTGTGATGGGTTCTTAGAATTAAGAGTGGTGTGAAGGGTGAAGGCCTTGGGATGAA